>OX243846.2:6000000-6600000 GCA_945859575.2 Herminia tarsipennalis | reverse complement strand
AGTGTATCTTTTAATCACAGTACTTTTTCAACTCACTGTGGTTGTGATCACAGCTAGTTATAAGTAAAAAGGAAGTATATAGGTATATCTAGTATACAATGATAAAGGAGATGCTGATGATGAGATAAATAACAATCTTCAGTTGTTTTCAAGTTGTTTACAATTTCAGTTCATAACAACAAACACACATCTAGTAATAGAAATTAAATTTGAATGCAGATATCCTGAAAAAAAATAGAAACCTACAAGTGTTTTCATCTTACCTTAGGTCAGGATGACATTCTCCAGATGGTTCAGGCTTTGATGGATGCTTAGTGTAATCAAACACCAGGACATCAGAGGAAGGTGTCTTGGTAGCAATGACACATGGGTTTTGGGGCATGTAGCGCGCTCTGTTCACCTCTCCTTCGTGGTTGATTTTGATCTCAATATCAATCTTGCCAGATACAGAGCCAAAGCCACCAAATTCTAGAAATGATAATATTGAGATTAAGAATTATCATCTTTGTAGGCAGTAAATACTCCAATATTAAATATTAGATTTTTGATAAAATAGTGTTTTAGTTTCGATATAGATATAGTGGGAGGACAGTGGAAGGATATAAGCTAGTTTTAATCATGATAACCAACATCCAAGTAGGCCATTAAATCAATTGAAGTATAACCACCATTCTATTGCGTTACTTCAATAGAACAGTCGTTATACTTCAATTGATTGATACATTACTATGTCCAGTTTGTTTTAGAAGTTGTTCTCATAGTCCTATTGCCAAACATTTTCTAATAAATAAAATTATTGTGACTGGTCTAAAGCAGCTTCCATGAACCCTAAATACATACCTCCTTTGTCATTATCATAGTGGCTGGCATCAAACTGTGCATCTTCATTTGGTAGTTGAACACTGGCAATGAGTAGGTGGTTTTGTTCATCTGATGTGTGTGTGCCCAAGATTAATCTAAACAAAAGATAATAGCTTATAAACCTGATTGAATAACATTACTTTCCTTTGATACTATTAACATTGCTTGATAAAAAAAAAAGAAAATTGTACTACTTACAAGGAAGAAGGTAAAACTAAAAAAACGTACATTATGTATATTGAAACGGCCATTCTATATAATATTTGAAAAGTCTACTTAGCAAAAACAGCTGACCTTTCTTTAATGTTTGTAAATCAATTATGTGATCTAAGTGATGACTAGAAATGATTATGGATTTCACTGGTAAGACAATTCACACAAACAACAGTGATTTGGAACTTTAGTTGAAGAGTTTCCTCAAAATGATGTGTCAAGCACTGTCATCAACAAAGAAGTGTGTCAGTGAGAAACGTGAATTATTTGTTAATTTGGCGTTTTACATACCTGTGGACAGAGTAATCCTTCCCTTCTGGCCTGGTGACGTCTGGAAGCCACTGAGCTGTTAACGAGGGCCACTCCAGAGCGTGTGTCATCACCAGATCGTACAAAAATGGTGTATTCTTCTTCCATATCTTATATTCTTCGTTGATTACCCTCTCCTCAACCGCATCATCAAAGGTTTCTACAAATCACACAAAAGAAGGATTTTACATGAAATCGTTTTGATAACCAAAAAACCACTGGCTGTCAATCGTCAGCAAAGAACAGTTTTTCCGCGAAAGAATACACACAATCAAAGTATAGTTACCTCCGTCTCCTTTGTCACCCATTATTATAAACAAAAATCTGTGTTTATTTGATAGATAGTGACAAAATGATTAGTAAAATCCGACCGGCCCCGTAAAGGCGCCAAACAAAAGTCCTTGGCGTTACTAAAACAGACAATACACAAACTTCCGGTTGCCAAATTTTTGTGTTTTACTTTTATAACTTGGATTTATTATGCGACAACGTTGAAAATTTAATCGTACTGAAGTTTAAATTACATTTCATTTATATACAACAATTTTATACCGTTAGATGTAAAAAAGGAATTATCGGACAGACAGAACGGAAGACAATATTTTTTTTGTAAGTGTTGTCACTCTTGAACATGAAAGACCAGTTTTCTAATTTAAATAGTTTTTTTAACCAACAACACTTGACTAGTTTTTAGGATTCAAACATGTGCTCTTCTGCTGTTGCAATTATCAAGGCTGCAGAACCCTACACTGAGCATGGTTCGATATGCTCTTGCCCGGTTTTAATTGATAATAATAAAAATATTCTTTAGGCGGGGACAAAAGAGTATTTAAATAAAACTACGGAGACTCAGGACTTTGAATAATGATCTGGATACAGTGTATTGGATACTGTTTGCGACAGGCTTTACCCTCAGACCATTATTTAAAGCATAGAAGAAACCTTAATGTGTGTTTGGAAGATCACACTGTGTCTGAGACAAGTTTAGTTCAAATGGTTCTAAATGGTCTATACTAGCTCCGCTTTACGGCTTTGAACTTCCAAACACCCTGTATATCTGATTCGCATATGGTTGATTTCTACTTTCATATGATTCAATCCTCAGAGCAATAACTAAAGCATAGAAGTGTGCGTTACCCCAGCAGAATGTTCAGATTTTCGGATTTTCTGTGCAACATGCCGTTGAAAGTACGCAACTTCTTAGATTTATGAATTCAGTCGTTTTTGAGTTAATCAAGAAAAATAGATAAATATAGAAAAAAAATCTGCTGGAGTAACGAGCAGATTTTTTTTCGCAATGGACACTTCTGGATATAAAATAGCCAGAAAGATAGCATAAGACTTGTGCGAACAGCGAAATGTGCATGCAAATCTAAATTTGTGTATCGTGTGGTTTTCATGTTATTTGAGTTTTTGCTGGGGTAACGTTGTGCTGATGACTAGATCTCGCAAACTACTCAGTGATATAATAATATTTTTAACATGAATAGGTGGTGATTTGTGCTCTTTAAAGGATTTGTTTCTTTTCTTAGTAAGTACTAGTAGTTACACCGTTTACTATTTATGAGACACATTTTTGAAAAGGAAATTAGCTTCTAGTTTCCAATCTAGAAAACCTAGAAACCCATTGATGGTTTTTGTTATACCTCTCATTTATTCTCATAATCCCACAAAATTTCATAAGTTTACTTCAACCCGTTAATATTTTTAATTAAATTTAAATATTCTGTTTCAACCAACCAAGTTATTTTAAACTTGAAAATAACTCCTTATCAACAATTTCACGGTTCTAATATATGTACGCAAAAATATGCTTCCGTTTACATATTATATAACATTAAAAAACCTACCATATCCTCTATAGAGAGATTAACCGGCTTAATTAAAATGCTGCAAAAAAGCGGCGGTGCTGTACAACAAACTACATACCTAAATTACTACATACAACATTAGAAGACATTTTTGTTCGGTACAGATGCGTACAAAAGCTGTAAAATATTTTTTAGGTTTAGGTTATAGTAGAAATAACCACTTGTCTACATGTGTACCACGTTATTAATAATCATCCTAATTTATGAATGTAGGCAAAGGTACCGGGCGGCCGCTTTATGCAACATTTTAATTTTGCCGGTTAATCTCTGAATAGAGGTTATGGTGGGGTTTTTAATGATAACTAATAAGTAAACGGAAGCACAGTTTCAGCTGAAATTTTGCATCATATATTAAATAAAATTCACTGAAAAGTAATACTATTCATATAATCATGAAATGGTTATTGACAATAAGGTTGAAACAGAATATTCGTCATAAATAGGTTGAAGTAGGCTTAGACGGTTGAGAAGTATACACAAAAACCATCAATGGGTTTCAAAGCTAATTTCCTTTTTAAAAATGTATCTCCTATCTAGTAAACGGAGTAACTATCTAGAAAAGAAACAAGTCCTATAAAGAGCAAAAATTACCACCGATTCATGTTAAAAAAATATAATATTTCACTTAGTAGTTTGCGATCACTAGCAAAACGTTACCCCAGCAAAAACACAAATAACATGAAAACCATACGATGCACAAATTTAGCTTTTGCACATTTCGCACAAATTTAAAGCTGACTTTCTAACTTTTTATATGCAAAAAGGTCCATTGCAAAAAAAATGTGCTGGACGAACGTTATTCTACAGCAGAATCTATTTTTCGTGAATAATGCCTAGTTTACACGTATTAAGTGGTTAAGTCGTCCACTAAATTTTAACTAAATTGCAGCGTGTAAACAGCCACTCAATACCTCTTAATGCCTAGTTTACACGTATTAAGTGGTTATGTAATTAACTAAATTTTAACTAAATTGCAGCGTGTAAACAGCCACTTAATACCTCTTAAGTCTTAAGTGTTAAGTAACGATTTAGTGGTTAAGTGAGCAAGTGGAATAGAATTGATTCTATTTTTGGTTGAGTAACCCACCCTCCCACAACGCGCGCGGGGGCGATGAGCGGGAAATTTTGACATTTAGTTCTTGTTTGGACAGGAACAATTAATTTAGTTCGAAGCTTTTGCCTATGTTTAATTATTTTGATTGTTTTCGAAAGATTTTGAAAAACACAATAGATATAATGGCAAGGTGGCAAATCTTAAACCTATAAACGAAAAATTCTTGTTTATAAATATAATATAATCTAAATATATAATCTGAATCTCGGAAACGGCTTCAAGCGATTTTCATGAATATTAGTACTCAGGGGGTTTCGGGGGCGATAAATCGATCTAGCTACGATCTCTACTTTTTGACAATAATGTATAGCTCCCGGATAATGTAGCTTTCTAATGGAGAAAGAATTTTTAAAATCGGTCCACTAGTTTTTAAGTTTATTCGATACATACAAAAATACAAATCTTTCCTCTTTATAATTAGTGTAGATTACTGAATTTAGAACTTCAACACCCTCTTGATCGTCCATTATGATTTTATGAACTAAAGAGTACGTTTAAGCTTAACACGTGTAAACAGTTACTTAACAGTAATTGTAAATTTAGTTGACGACTTAACCACTTAATAGGTGTAAACTAGGCATAATGCCTAGTTTACACCTATTAAGTGGTTAAGTCGTCAACTAAATTTTAACTAAATTTTAAGTGAATTACTGATAAGTAACTGTTTACACGTGTTAAGCTTAAACGTACTCTTTAGTTCATAAAATCATAATGGACGATCAAGAGGGTGTTGAAGTTCTAAATTCAGTAATCAACACTAATATTATAAAGATAAATGATTTGTATTTTTGTATGTATCGAATAAACTTAAAAACTAGTGGACCGATTTTAAAAATTCTTTCTCCATTAGAAAGCTACATTATCCGGGAGCTATACATTATTGTCAAAAAGTAGAGATCGTAGCTAGATCGATTTATCGCCCCCGAAACCCCCTGAGTACTAATATTCATGAAAATCGCTTGAAGCCGTTTCCGAGATTCAGATTATATATTTAGATTATATTATATTTATAAACAAGAATTTTTCGTTTATAGGTTTAAGATTTGCCACCTTGCCATTATATCTATTGTGTTTTTCAAAATCTTTCGAAAACAATCAAAATAATTAAACATAGGCAAAAGCTTCGAACTAAATTAATTGTTCCTGTCCAAACAAGAACTAAATGTCAAAATTTCCCGCTCATCGCCCCCGCGCGCGGTGTGGGAGGGTGGGTTACTCAACCAAAAATAGAATCAATTCTATTCCACTTGCTCACTTAACCACTAAATCGTTACTTAACACTTATGACTTAAGAGGTATTAAGTGGCTGTTTACACGCTGCAATTTAGTTAAAATTTAGTTAATTACATAACCACTTAATACGTGTAAACTAGGCATAACTCAAAAACGACTGAATGCACTTTAAAAAGTTGCTCATTTTTCAAAGGCATGTTGCAAGGATACAACATTCTGCTGGGGTAACGCACACAGCATAGAGGGAACCTTAAAAAAATATGTAGTTCGCATGGTTGTTTTGTAATTTCATAGTGCACTTTTCATGTTACAAAAAGAGACAACCCTTTGTCTCCAACATATTTTTTTATAAATCCTGTGAACCACCAGATATACAATAGTAGAGTAACAAATACTAGGGTTGAAAAGTTTCGTTAATTATCAAACTTACTTAAAAATGTATGTTAAATAGCCTATCGATAAAAATATATGGCGATAATTTAATGTGTACTGAGAGAGACCCACTCTCAGTACACAATAAATTATCACCATAGATTTATATCATTTTTAAAGATTCGGTTTGTTGTTGTGTTCCAATCAAATCAGGAATTCTATCCAATCCAACTGCAACCAACTTTCACGAGTAATATTATTGTTGATTATTTATTTAGCTGGCAATAATTTTATGATTGTCATTTGATTAATGTCAACATGGCTGATGCAGCAGCAGCTCGTCGTGAAGCTCGAAGGAGAAGAATATTAGAAAATTCTCACAATAGACTTCAGCTTATATCGGGAAAATCTGCTGACGATTCTCCTAGAGGTAATGACATGATTTTTTTTTTTGGTGTTTTTAAATTGGGTTTATTTTCGCTTAGCATAACATTTGTTTCCCTTTCAGAATCTCCGGTCAGGACTGTTATTCCTGAACAATTTCAAGAGATTTCAGTTGCTCCAGACAATACCAGCAGTGTAATCAAATCGCCTAATGGCGCGCTGTTGACCGAAACAGACTCGTTTGACCTGTTATCGCTCAATCATGACATTGCGAATCACGAGAACGCGGCAGGCGATGGCGAGTTACCTGGTGATTTGGCACACTTCACATCATCAATAACTTCATCACTAACGAACGAGCCGCCACAAACATCATCAACAACAGGTTTTTGGGAAAAAGTCTCAAATTACAAATATGACATTGTTTTGTTATCACTTTTAATTCAATTATTGTACAGTTTGTCTTTGGTCACATTCGAAGGTACCTACTTTTTCGTACCAGTGCTAGTTTATGTCATTACAAAATTGATATGGTTTCCGTCGCAAAGTAATTCTAAATTGTCTGGTGTGTTAATGTTACTTCAGGGCATGTCTACATATAGAGTGCAGAAAATAATACATATAGCACAATGTGTAGGTGTTATTTC
Organism: Herminia tarsipennalis; assembly: GCA_945859575.2. Classification (NCBI taxonomy): domain Eukaryota; kingdom Metazoa; phylum Arthropoda; class Insecta; order Lepidoptera; family Erebidae; genus Herminia; species Herminia tarsipennalis. Next base: position 6,592,996 of record OX243846.2, on the reverse strand, counting down.
ATGCGATATTTGCGTATTTCTGTTTGCAACCATTTGCATACAATCATTATTCACTACCTTGAAAACTTTAATTACATAGTAAATACTTTCATTATTTAACACCCATGTTGAGGGCATACTAATGACTGAACGGTATCTCACAATAGCCAGCTAGTGTAATTTGGGTATAATTCAAAATTCCACTGTAGACAAGTTAAATCATCAAATGAATAATGTGTGTTCTAAAGTTGAATTTTGAAAATATCTTTTAATTAATGTTCCATAGTTTTGATTGCTTGTGCCTTTAAACATAAGTGAGAAGTTGTGACATGTGTGCGTTTTAGTCACATATTGCCATTTTAGTTTTTAAATTAGTATCAATTTTTGTATATAGCAACTGAAAAATTTAAGTTATGGTCATCATATTTATTTTTTGCTCAATGTATTATGATCATGTATATAATAATGTAATTTCCATATATTTTAATACTACTCTTCTGCATTTATAAGTATTTATTTCTGTAATTCCTTGGAATATCAAACATTGCAATAAATATTCAGTAGAATGCCAAATTAGTAAAATATTTTCATGCTATATTGTTGATAGACTATTTTGATAAATAATTAAGGTCTTTATGAAGTAATATGGCCTGTATAATCAATTTCATGGCCTGAAATTATAAATGGTATTTTGTAAACTTGATCTTTGATATCAAAAGGCCTCTAGACACCAAAGCATCAGGCCGCCTGGCTTCTTTTCAATAATGATGCCGGAAAGAGGCTTGACATCTGTACCTGAAGGGTTATTTATGGCTTTGATGTGTAAAGGCCTTAAAGTTGTTATAAATATATACTTATCATAGTATGCATATGCATGACATGGCAGTCTGTGACTTGACTCTTCTATGTTAGCATATTTTTGGTCTTTGTTAATAATTTTAACCCTTTCTATTCTAACACTGCCTTAATCTTTTATCTTGTTAGTCAATATAACCAAATACAATTAGTCAGGTTTATAAAATCTATACTGATATTTAAAAGCTGAAAATGTTGTTTGAATGTGCTAATTGTCAAAAGTTCTGAAATTTATAATATACATAAGGGCGGAGCTGCTGGGAGCAGCTAGTTATTCCTTTATTAGGTTTTGGGACAACAGATACCTCAATATTATATTCTCTATACAAGTAAAGAAATAGACAGTCCCATAGTGTATTAACATAGTTCTATGTACACATCAGTTTAGACATTATCACAGTTGGCAAACAATGAGCAAATCCTTTGTAAACAGTGGGATATTGCAATGTCTGGAGTTAATAAAACACAAATATCTACTCTTTTATAAAAAACAAAATACTGTGACAACACTAACATGCTTCACATATAAATAAATAAATGTTATATCAGAATTTATCAAATCATATATTAGATTGCATCTTTTGATACTATGATTGAAGACCTCTGACATCATATACTCAAATGCATAATTATAAATGCCATAACTATGGTCATTGCATAAATACTACTCACATTTTTACTCAACTGACAAGCCAAAAGGATAGCATTTAAAAATCTAAATGTGTAATACTACTGGGGATATAGCTATGTATTTTCCTCTTTAGTACAAGGAAATTTGTTGTCTCCAATAATCCTACTAAACTACTAACAACTAGTACTTAATGCAGTAGTGGATTGAGATGGCTAAGTGTTCAAGCCTCTTCTAAAAGTATGTAGATGTTTTTTTAGTGTAAAACCTACCTTCAGCAGGTTCAAGCCTTCCCGAACCAAAATTCTGGATCTGCTACTGACTTAATGGATATTTTTATATAATTTATATGGTAATGGAATATGTAATTACTTTTTAGGACAATATAGAGTTAAGCTGGTATAATAATAATACCAAAGATTACTTTGATCACTGAATTCTTGTTAATATTTGTCTTTGTACTTCATTATTATGTCTCGAACAGCACTTTTTATCACAAAGAAATAAGTCTAGGTGTAATAAGTTTCTCTGTTATGCTGCTTAGAGATGACACATGGGTGTGTCGAGTCGTCGCAGTGTCTTTCATAAAATTACATATGCTGTGCCGGATTAACCAGCAGAAGTAGCAATTGCTACAAGCCCCGAGCAAAAGGGGGCCCCGCAGATCTAAGTTCGCTCTCCTTAACCTGAGCGTATTTTTTTGGGCTCCGTTATAGAATTTGCTAAGGGCCCCGCGCATGCCTAATCCGGGACTACTGGTATGCTACATGTTCATGTTGCAATGTTAGTCAAACATAATGTGTAGGTTCTCCATTGTCTTTTGAAGATTACACGGACAGATACCAAACCCTCAACGCTGCGACGCTGCAGCAAGCAGCTACGTCGGCGGATCGCACCGTGTGAATCTCAATAATTGCTAGTTAACTTGTTTTGATATTGACCATGTTAGTAATTTCAATGTTACATAAAATGTTATATGCTTAGAGAATTTAATAGGGTACATATTAATCTTCTTGTTATTGTAATATATCACTAGTAAGTCTCGAAATAGCAGCTGCTTATAAATAAATATGTGAATAGTTAAATGTATCAGCTTAATTCGTATTGTAAATAAAGGTCAAACAACTATAAATGAAATGAAGAAAATTTATTATAATTATATTTTGTAACATCTTTGAAATAAAAAATGGTAATGATGTCATATCTTGTTATTTCATACTTTCCTTTTAACTGTTATAAATATGGCTCAGTATGAGGTGAAGGTAGGCTGAAACAAAACAATTGTATTTATTTTCTTTACCATCGGTACCTCCAATAGTAGGCATTATACTTTATAATGTGACATAGTGAACCTTGGGCCACATTTATTGCATAATCCCAGTGACTTAACTCAAGTGCGTCTATAGTACAAACGCGATTTCTGCAGTACCTAGGTACCTGTAATTTGAACCTAAACAAGCTCTCTCTCTCTCTTGAACAGTGCAAATATTATTTCAAAATATAAACAAGTCAAGCTATCGGCTTCAGAAGAGAGCTAGCTCATTTCATTTACCTCGGCGTGGTCTCACAAATCATTACGGAAACAAAGGGGCGCAGTGCGAAGGCAGAAGTCAGTCCGCGAGCTGACGAATGAGCGTGAACTTAGCAAGTTTTTAGAGAGCTGAGAGCTGCAACGTGATCTCAAAGTCACTGCACAAGAAGAGGGTAGGTACACACCCAATGGCGGATTGGCGTGTAGGCCCAGACAAAGAAAATCACTGATCATGAATCAACTACAATTGTTGTTGTTTGTATCCCTTCTGCACATGCGTGCGCGAGTACCATTTGCACTTGGCCGATTTTTCTTATCATCAGTGAATTGTTTTGTCCGGACCGGCCCGCCAAACCGCCACTGGGTACCTACAGCGTTTATTTGACTGCAGACAGGGAGAGCAACGCCCTTAGATGTCACTGCTCGAGCAAAGGAGCCCATAGTGAATTTAGAAGCCATTTTAGCAAGCTGAGCCTCAGCATAATCTTGAGCTAGCTCGCGCAGCGTGAAGTTGCACTATAACGGAATAGAAACTGACTTTAAGAGCCCTGGTGCTGCCGAGGTACCTACGGGGGGACATTGAAACATTTCATACGTTTAAAAAAAATGTGTTGTAGCGCGTTTGAGGCTTCCAGTCTTTGCCCCGAGGCAAAGAGTAGCCTCGAGGGCCGGAGCGATAGCTCCCTTCCCTTTCCCAAACTTTTCAACAGTTGTCAATGTTCCTACGTACGTTTACATGGGCCATAGCATCCCATTACTGTACTACTGGTTTACCAGTGATTCTTGCTTGGACTTTTGTACAAAAGTCCATTGAAACTAAATTCTATTATAGTTAATACCACTCACCAGAGACTACTTACAAAATTCCCAGTCTGATTAAAATTATGTGCACGAAGAACTCAAAACAAATAACTGATAAATTTTACACTGTAAAGGAAAATAGGGTATTTTACAGTATAAAGGAAAATAGGGTAAGTAAAAAAATAACAAAAATGGTCATGAAACTATATTCTAGTGAGAAAATAGAACTAACAAAAAAACATTCAAAGAAAGAAATGCATGATCTGTGATCTACTGTACGTGACTTAACGCTTAAAGAAATTTCTAAAACTAGTGAAGATATTGTTCTTACTCTGTTGTAGTTGGTCAGTTTTTGCTGACGCAGTCTGGCTTCCTTTACTTTGCTTGTCATTCGACTTGTCTTTACCCAAATCTGATGCAGTCTGGTTAGCTCTGACTTGTTTGTCATTTGACTTGGTTTGACCCAAATCTGACGCAGTCTGGCTTGCCTTGATTTGTTTGTCATTTGACTTGTCTTGATTCGCATCTGATGCAGTCTGGCCTGCTTTGACTTGTTTGTTATTATACTTGCCTTGACTCACATCTGAGGCAGCCTGGTTTGCTCTAACTTGTTTGCCATTCGACCTATCTTGACTCCCGTCTGACGCAGTCTGGCTTGCTCTGACTTGTTCGTCATTTGACTTGTCTTGACTCACATTTGATGCGGTCTGGCTGGCTCTGATTTGTTTGTCATTTGACTTGTCTTGACTCACATCTGACGCAGTCTGGCTTGCCTCGATTTGTTTGTCATTTGACTTGTCTTGATTCGCATCTGATGCAGTCTGGCTTGCTCTGACTTGTTTGTTATTAGACTTGCCTTGACTCACATCTGACGCAGTCTGGCTTGCTCTGAATTGTTCGTCATTTGACTTGTCTTGACTCGCATCTGATGCGGTCTGGCTGGCTCTGATTTGTTTGTCATTAGACTTGCCTTGACTCACATCTGACGCAGTCTGGCTTGCCCTGACATGTTTGTCATTCGACTTGTCTTGACTCATATCTGACGCAGTCTGGCTTGCCCTGACTTGTTTGTTAATTGACTTATTTTGATTTGCATATAATATAGTCTGGCTTGCTCTGATTTGTTTGTCATTAGACTTGCCCTGACTCGTATTTGATTCGGCCTGGCCTGCCCTGACATGTTTATCATGTGACTTGCCTTTACTTGTATCTGACACAGTCTGGCTTGCTTTAATTTTTTTTATTCTCGCATCTATGTCACCCGTGCTCCGACGACTTGACTCTGGTTGAACATTAATACTTTGAGGAACTTTACTTTCATCTTTTTTTATCATCTCAGGACTAGTGGAAATCTTAACAATATTTTGTACAACTTTATCCTTATCGCTATTAGGGTCAGAGTCAGTTACGTCGGAGCACCCGAGTTCCTATTGCTTTTTTTCCGCGCTTTTTGATTTTTTCTCCCGTACTGGTTTGGATCGCACAAGATCCTCACGTCCCATTGACAACATTTTGAGTTCCCATGCTTCTAAATCTTTCCTGAAAATAAATCATGATTCATTTAACTACCTAAAGAATTAGATCATATTTCAACAGCCCTATTATTCTAATCCAACTGCCTTGGAGAGCGCGTTAAGCCGTCAGTCCTGAGCCTAATCTCTTTCGGGTCGTGTTGGATTTCCGTCCCATCGGACTATGAGAGTGAGGGATGGAGTGCACTTGAGTCTGCGCTTACACATGTGCACTATAATATCTCCTGTTACATTACTATTATAATCTGACTTCTTTATTGAAGTATAAAAACGCACTACTACAGAATTTCGCTAGTTAAGAGCGTTTACATACTGCGGACATAGGCTCTCTTAATTTACAACACAACACCGGTCCTCTGCATAGCTATAGTTTGGCTACATTGTAATTTATAGAAAGGTTGGCTCATAAAAAATCTTAGTCCATCCAATCGCAAATATGTAGAGAGAATTAAATGAATGCGAGCCCGATGCACGCACATAGTACAAGCTCTGCTTAGTTTGGGATCAGATAGCGTTGTGTGAGTTCGCTCACGGCCACGTAATCTTAGAACAACTTTTGAACAAATTAGTGTGAGATGACCGAATGGAGTACTCGGCCGAGTAATTCGGTTCTGTTTACGCTATTGAGAACCGGTATTGGGCACGAATAAACTTTAAACTTAGAAGTTCTTGAAATTTCTCCATTCTAGACAAAAACTATCCAAAATCCACCTACTTGTTCATATTAACATTTCTTTATGATTCTACATTATGATAAATCATGATTCTACATGTATGTAATGCTAAGTTTGCAATGCAATAGATAAACCCGAAAACAATAATAAGGCAATACAACATTCGTGGCCACCTATCCGAAACTATAGTATTTAGGAAAAAAAACTTATGCGAATCAAGGGGATCTCCAATCATGTTCGCAGGTCTTAACTATTTAATGGATTGGATATTTACAACTAGCAAGCGCAAAATGAATTTACAATTGTATGTTTCTAAAACATTTGTTTTTAGGCTAAAACTAAAAGTTTTATCTATTGTTTGTTTATTTTAAAAACTATAGAATGTTTCTTCACTGTTAAATGATAGATGTATTTGATTTTCGAGTAACTCGGCGGCAAAACAAAGTTATTCGGCCTAGTACGAATACTAAATGAACCGGGCAAGAGTATGTCGGACCATGCTCAGTGTAGGGTTCCGCAGCCTTAAATAATTGCATCAGCAAAAGAGCGTATGTTCATGGCACTTACGCTCTTTTGTTGAGAAAAGCAGTTTTTCGGCTATAACTTATGACGGTATAATAAATTAATAATTTTAGTTTAAAGTATTTATTGACCGCTACCTTTGTGATTTTTTGTCACACGGTTCAAAAGTTAAGGGAGACACAATTTATGCAACTTTCAGATCGATTATTTCCAAAAATTTTAACTCAATCAAAAAGTTTACTATGAACCTTATAATGTTTTTAAAATGGCTATCAAATGATGTGCCACATGTTGATTGCCGAAAAAAAAATTAAGCTTCTGTTACATGTATGGAGTGCCCCCCCTAAAAACATTTATTTTTATTATTTAGCTATCAAACTAAGTAGCGGCCACTTTTACACACAAATTTCATCAATAATCATTGAGTAGTCTCTGAGTAAAATACCTCTGACATACGGACAGAGAGACCGACAGACGAAACTGTAAGGGTTCCGTTTTTTGCCATTTTGGATACCGAACCCTAAAAACGGCCGAGTTAGACGAGTATCGAGTAATAACCGAGTACTTAGTGCATCTTTATGTACTCCTCGTATTTTGTTACCATACTTCATTTACAATTCCGACTTGCACTAGTCAACGTTAATAAAATAATTGCATTAAAATAATACATACTTATATTTATTCATAAGTTCTTGCGCCTGTTTCTCAAACTTTACTTTCTCAATGCCAGATAATTTGTTCCAGTCTGCTTTGGCTTGTAATTGATATTCTTTCAAGTCTTTACCTTTAATACTATCTTTTCTTGATTGAACATAAAGGAAATAGGAAGACATAGGCTTTTTGGGACGACCCATCTCTTTGTATTCCTGAAAATATGAAAAAGAGTATTTATACAATTATACCTTCACTGTCACCAACAGTCACAGAGAACATTATTACAACACAGACGACATCCAAGACTCATTGTACGCACAAATTAAAGGACAATAAACAGCTGAGTAAGAAACAGAAACTTTGTTTACTGAGTAGTAATAAGAGAAATAAAGTATTGCCTATTGTCACAAATACATTCCCAAATATGAACATATGCCACTATCTCACACCAAACAGTGGAATTCAAAACTTAATCCATAACCTGCATAATAAATTGATAGACTATGACATGAATGATTACTGTGTAATTATGATCGGACCAGAAGACTTTCAAAGCACTTACAACTATGTTGATATCATTATAAGCATCCGAAAGACTCTATCTAGTATAAAACACACGAATATTATATTATGTTTGCCTACGTACCAGTTTAATAATAATAGTTTGATGTTTAATTGTAGAGTGGAAGCTTTTAACAATCTTCTATATCTTGACATATGTACTCATCAATATGCTACATTGTTTGACTCTAATTTAGACCTAATGAATGACTATACCATGTTTTCTAAATATAGGGGCGATATTAATAACTACGGTTTACGCAATATTTTTGACAATTTAAAGTCCTATATTATAAGCAGTGATGATAATAATGTATTATTTACTAATTGTGACAAAAATAAAATTAGCAAAGCTCATTTCAAAGAAAATAAAAACTTTTTTCGTATGTAATCACATATGTGTACTACATCAAAACATAGCTAGCCTGTTCTCGAAATCAGATATGCTTTCTGTATGTATTGATGAATTAGCAGATAAAAAAAAATCTGTGGATGTGTTATGTATAAGTGAGCATTTTATGATGTCTGGCGATGAGAGCCTCCTCGATGTACCAAACTATTACTTAGCTGCATGTTACAGCAGAACACATAGTAAAAGAGGTGGAGCTTGTATATTGCTAAGGACGGGACTACACACATCAAAAGTGTCTAGGGATCAAGCATTTTTATGCGGATTTCTTGAGATTGAGATGTGGCTTTGTAATAAATTTATGATTTTATAAATTTATATGGATCCTTTTTGGTGCATTTCATAATTTGAATCAGGAACTGTGAATCAAATTCGAGTAAAAGATGAAAATCAGCTGTCAATATTTTCCCTATAAAAACATACAACGCATTGAAGACATTATTAGTGCTACTGTTTCCCTACTACTGATTAAAACCAACGTTATTATGGAGCGGCGACGTCATTTAAGCAGGGAAGAAATGCTCAGAGCCGTGGGAATGATAGAAGCTGGTTCCCGGCAACGTACTGTGGCTTTAGCTCTGAATACAAGTCAGAGTGTTATCAGTCGACTTTGGACACGTTACCGAAGCACTGGTACCGTGGCTGAGCGCCATGGAGGACGGTATCGCTGCACCACACGGAGACAAGACCGATACATTCAAATCTTAACTCGAAGAGGTCCAACAATAACCGCCATGATGTTAGCCGTGAGGCTTCATCACTCTTCAGGGAACTTAATTAGCGACCAAACAGTCAGAAACCGCTTGCATGAAGTGAACCTTCATTCCCGAAGACCGCTACGGGTACCACCTATAGCAATGCACAATCGTAGGATTCGATATCAATGGGCTCTTGAACACAGAAATTGGGCAGAAGAACAATGGCGTTTCGTGTGCTTTTCTGATGAGTCTCGTTTTGGTATGAGACCGGATACAAGACGTATACGACACTGGAGAACCCCTGGACGCCAACAGCGATTAAAATCCTGCCAGGAAGTCCATCCTTATAGTGGTGGAACCATCATGGTATGGGCGGGTATTTGGATCGGCGGAAGAACTGAGTTGATTTGGATCAGAGGCAACCTCAACGCTCAAATTTATGCTGAGACGATTGTATCAGACGTCATCGTTCCTCTACAAGTGCAAATCGGTCCCTTATTTCAGTTAATGCATGATAATGCACGACCGCACACCGCAAGAGTTGTAAGACAGACTCTCGCCGCAGTTAACATCAATGTCCTGCCCTGGCCTGCTCAGTCGCCAGACTTGAACCCGATTGAGCATGCATGGGATATGCTACAGAGAAGAGCTCTGCCGAATATGGAGGGAATCCAGTCGCAAGAAGACCTTTTTTTGTTGTTGCAACGAACATGGGCGGCCATTCCACAGCGTGATTTGGATGAACTCATTTTGAGTATGCCAAACCGATGTTCTTGTGTTGTTAGTGTTCGCGGTAGAAACACGGATTATTAATTGTTTAAGTTACCCAATAAAATTTTAAAGAAAACTGTTATTTCAGTCTTTTTTTCGAACTTTAATGTTAGTGGTTCAAATGTCAAAAATCCCTTTATTAGGAAAATGGCAAATTTCTTTATTAATGCAAAGGTGACTTGGTTTATCGTTACTGTGACAAACGAAAACACTTTATTTGATGAATCCTTAAAGAAATAAAAAAAAAAAAATCAATCAGGAGAAAAGTTATTGCAAAAATATATGTTGATCCCTAGACACTTTTGATGTGTGTACTTAGTAGTGAAATAACAGAGGTTGCCAAATTTACACAAATGGGTATTTTTGAATGTTGTGCCATAGAGTTAATTCAGTATAAAATAGCTATCGTCTGTATTTATAGGACACCAAAGTCAGCGAATATTGCAATATTTTTTGAAAAGCTAGAACAATTACTCACTTTTTTGTGTAAAAAGAAATATGAAAATATTATTTTAGCAGGTGACTTTAATGTGAATGTTTTGGAGAATAACTCGGCTACAAAGGAATTTAAATGTATTCTCAAAAGTTTTAATTTAAAATTAACTTTTGATCAACCGACTCGGCTACGAAGCAAAACTTGTCTTGATAATATAGCTCACAACTTCCATAGACCTTGCAAATCAGAAATCATAGAATTTTCGCTTTCAGATCACACAGCTCAACTCTTACAATGTCCAGTTAATAATAAATGTATCCTAAAATATTGGCGTAAAAAACAACGCGATTACTCAAAAGAAAACATTTTGAAATTCCAAGAATGCTTAAAAAACTTATCTTTTGCGGTAATTTACAAAGTTGAAGAAGTAAATAAAGCCTACGACCTCTTTTTGGAACAATTCAAACTATTTTATGATCTGTGCTTCCCCACTCGCATAGTCACAATAAATGTAATAAATAAACCAAAATGGATATCCCAGGGCATTAAACTATGTAGTAAAAGAAAAAGACAACTCCTATGGAACTTTCGATATAATAGTACACAGAACAACCGAATAAAGTATAAAAACTACACAAAATTATTCAAAAAAATTATTACACTAACTAAACGAGTTCAAAACTGCTATAAAATAAAAACTTCTGACAATAAAAGCAAGGCGACATGGCAAATTATTAATAGTAACAAATATAATATACCCAAAAATGACATATTGAAAATAAAATTTGATAATACTGACATTACTGACCCATTAGCGATAGCCAACACTTTTAATAATTATTTCATCGACAAAGTTGTACCACTGCAGAATTATGGAACAAAAGTGACCTCTCTTATTAAAACTAGTAATGACTCTATGTTTATGTATCCAAACTCTCCGACTGACGTTCTAAATATAATAAAAAATCTTAAAAATACGAAAAGTGTAGGTCACGATGATATAGCTACAAACATAATTAAATCTGTAGGTCATTTGATATGTCATCATCTGAGTTATATATTAAATCTTAGTATAAGTAGTGGCATATTTCCTCACCAACTTAAAATATCAATAATAAAACCATTGCATAAAAAGAACAATAAGGATGTTATTGAAAACTATAGGCCGATTGCTTTAATATCAATACTGTCGAAAATATTCGAAAAATATTTCCACAATCAAATCTACTCATATCTCGAGAAAAAATCTTTATTGTGTCCACAACAAAAAGGCTTCAGACAAAATATGACAATAAATATGGCAATATATGATTTTATTTACAATATTATGACAAACATTGACAAACGGACTCCTGTATGTGCTATTTACTGTGATATGACGCAAGCGTTTGACTATGTTGATTATAAAATCCTAAAAGACAAGTTAGAGTGCTACGGTATAAGGGGAAACGTCTTAAAATTAATCAAATCTTACCTCACAGATAGAAAACAAGTTACTATTATCTCAAAACTAGACTACAAAACTAAAACGGAAATATTATACACATCTAGTGAACGCGAAATAAAATTTGGTGTCCCTCAAGGAAGTGTAATCGGACCTCTTTTATTTACTATTTATATAAATGACTTTCCTAGCGCTACTACTCAACCAATGACACTTTTTGCTGACGACAGTACATTGACTTTAAATTACATGTAAAAATCCTGACTCTTATGAAAATGACATTAATAATGCTTTGACATCAATAATATCGTGGCTAAAAAATAACAATTTAAAAATTAACCTTAGTAAAACTAATGTAATACACTTTAGTCAGCGCATAAACACTCCCTCAACTATTAACATTAATTATGATAATATAAGTATTAAAGAGGTAAATAGCACGAAATTTCTAGGTCTAACGATAGATAAAAAAATGAACTGGAAAGATCATATTGAAAATCTTAATAGTAGATTGAGTAGAGCTTCCTACGCCTTGTATAAGCTAGCTCCAACGGTTAATACAGATTCGTTACTTACTGCATACCACGGATTAGTGGCCTCAATTTTAAGATACGCAATTATATTTTGGGGTAACTCTACCGACAAATCCAGTCTTTAAATTGCAAAAACGATGCATTCGCTCCATGTTTGGCTTAAAAATTACGGACAGCTGTCGTCCATATTTTAAAAAACATAGGATCTTACCACTGCCCTGCCTATACATACTAGAAGTATGCATGTTCGTGAAAACTAACCCAGCTCTATTTCCAAAAGTATCGGACATTGTGCATCGTAACAGGCCAAAACTACACATTTGAGTAATAGTATAGTTTGTATGGCACCGAAAATCTTTAATAAGCTCCCAAAAAATGTAAGAAATCTAAATGTTAATAGTTTTAAGAATAGAGTTAAAGATTTACTTTTAAATAAATGCTATTATGACATTAATGAGTACTTCAGGGACACTTTGGAAATCTAACTGACATTATTATATTTTTTATTATTATGACATTTTATTGCATGACATTCACTGTAATTATTACTTTTAATAATTTGTATGTCACTTATGGCAAAGCATGTTGACACTAAAATAAACTACTAAGAACTGTTATAGGATATAAGTATTTCCTGTAATTTACACATGTTTAGAACAAATAAATATATCTTTATCTTTATGATTTGTATAAAAAAATGTAAGTTTATTATTCAAGATTAAGAGTATAGACTATAGAGAATCAGGTATATTGATTAATTTAACTGGCCCCTTGATATAGTGATTAGTGAACCTGCCTACTAAGCCAGAGGTTGTGGGTTCGATTTCCAGATGGAACACCACTTTGTGTGACTGACAAATTGTTGTTCCAAGTCTGGGTGTACTTTATGTACATGATTTGAATGTTTGTATAGTCCCCCCCACTCCCGACACAAGGATAGAAACATAATCAGGGAGTTGTTACTTGAAGTATAATGTTCCTATTTACTGTAACTGATATTGCACAATAAACCTATGGTCCGAAACTTGTGACGGGCAGGCATGTAACAACCAAGGGTTTATGTCAATTATTTTTACTTGGCAATGCTCATTAAGCCGTTTTTGTGCTCACCAGTTGACGCCACTGTTGAGTCAGGTCTGGGTGTCAGTCAAAGTTTAAATTATATTTATATCTATACCAATATTATAAAGTTGAAAGGTTTGTTTGTTTGAATGCGATAATCTCAGGATCTACTGGTCCAAATTAAAGAAGTAATTTTTCTGTTGGATAGCCCATTTATTGAGGAAGGTTATAGGTTAATTAACATCACATTACAACCAATAGAAGCGGAGCAGCAATGTAAAATGTTGCAAAAATGGGAAAAATTCCCAGTTTGAAATTGCGCGGGTCAGCTAGTCATATATAATACCTTAAAACCGTGCTGAGCTTGCCGCAGTATTGCGCAGTCCCATTTTATGAGTTTCCAAAAGATAAAACAGAGACAGTTTAGTATATATCAGGGTTCGAAAATGTCCGATATTTATTATAAATATCAAAATATTGGATATTTATGATATATATTCGATCTATCAAAAGTTTGATATATATCATAAAAAATCGTTTGATATATATCAGATATGTATCATGATATATATCGGACATGTATCATGATATATATCCTCGAACCCTGGTTTAAATGCACAAGTTACACTTTGAAAGCAGTGACATTCATTGACCCATAACTCATATTTGCCATAATTCATCTTATGTATTGCAAAATATTCACAACAATGGTCTAATTAGAAATAAACCCACATAAACCTAACCCATGCACAAACTATGAAATTTTATGTTTCGGAGACCTGACTGCGACAGCCCTCATTAGAATATAGGTAATACTTACAGCTTTTAATTTCCTCTTTTCTCTAGCTTCAGCCATTTCAATTTTCAATCTTTTTATGTCCTCTTTCTGTTGGTCTGTTAGGGAAGACTCATACATTACTTTTATTTTTTTATAATCCTCCACATCCTTCTCATATTCTTTAGACATTTGATTTTTGGTCTGAAATAGAACATAAGAGGTAAAAAATTATTTGAACAATGAAATATAATTGTCTTTATTTACTATTAGTTGTTCTGGCAAACTTTGAACCACCTCCCTAAAATTATTCTGTTGGGAGAGATACAAATCAAAGATCAAGAAAATCAGTCTACTCATTGGTGAAGTTGAACTAACCTGATTTTCTAACCATACAGTTGGTCTCTTTGAATACAACAGAATACAATCATGTTATTGTTTTAAAAGTAGAGAAGTCAAAGAGTTAACAAGATTTGTTTACAAGTCAAGCTACTAATAAGTAGCAATAAATGAAACATAGGCAATAAAATACAATGCTTTATGATACAATGTTGATTTATGTATAAACTTTATGAACAACACTTTTAAGAGCACACTGTTGTTCTTCAATGCTTATAAAATATACTTATTATATTAAATGGTACCTCTACATCTAATTCCTGCCAATGTTTAGATGTCCATGAGATAGCCTCTTTGGCAGATATGCCAGGATTCTTGGCTAGAAGAGCCGGCCTCATCTGAGTCATAAACTTGAAGAAAGGTGTCAACGGCCGCTTGGGCTTCTCCAAGCCGAGCCGAGCCTCTGCAGACTTTCTCGTATAGTTGCATGCTGGGACTTGATTCAACCAATTTGTTCTGAAATATTTTGTTTAGTAAACCTTGCTATTTAGACAGTATTATTACATAAATATCCCTTTTGGGAAGAGGATATATATAAAACAAGCTATTTTGTATTACTAAAGATTCTTAAAATATAATAAACAAAAGACTTAGCGTCATAACCTCATTCTTACCGTCCATGAAGTATAGTTTTATAACTTCCTGTGAAATAATTACTCAAACGATTGAGTTGAGCAAACGAGGACATTTCCAGTTAGATAATTTGATAATATTTCATAGAATATTAATGAAAACCGGTATTGATAAATCGAAAACCAAGGCAGCGAAACGATGATCTTCAGTCAGTAAGAAATGTCAATTGTCATTCAGTCATTGTCAAACATAAAATCCACAGATTATGTAAGTTCTGTGGTAAGTAATCACTTCGTTAATTAAAATCAAAATGTTAAACCGAAAAGATACAAAATGTACAAAACTATAGTTCTTAGCCTGAACAAGAGACACAGCTATACCAATGAGAATATCACATGATTTGCCATTGTAGTCATTTTAACATTGACTTTTAGTATTTTCCTCTGTCTACGCATTTTAATAATTTTAAACTGGAACGCTATCAATGGGATACCACAGCAGAAAAATTGAACACAGAGTACTTTTTTAATTAATAGAAAACTTTGACTAGGTACCGACTGTATATGTTATACAGTCGGTAGTCAAAGTTGCTGTTTTTAAATTAACACTAAGTATAATAAACTAAGTATAATAAAATAGTTTCGATTCGATAAAAATTGAGGTGTGCCAGAATCTAAACGGAACTACCGTTTAGATTCTGGCACACCTCAATTGCTTTGAATTCGGATCTTCTAGTATTTTTTCACTCACGCACTTCATCTCTGCAGTGATTTTTAGAAACCCCGACCCCGAGACCTCGAGATCCCGACAGTCCACCATCGCGCAGTAACGTTTATCACTGCGCTGCGGCTCCCTGCTTGCTCAATAGTTCAAAAGTTTGCGCTCCCAGTAACTTTCAGGTTCGGGTTGCGCCTCGTTTGCGCAGTGACTTTTAAAAAGTTGCTTCGGCTACCAACTTACGTAGTGGATTCTAAATATACGCTGCGCTTCGATATAAGATCGCTCTTTTCATGCAGTGACACTTGCCGCTCTGCGGACCCAGCTTGCTCAATGGATCGAAGTGAGTATCCAGCTCGTTCGGTTGCTTATAAGTTCACGCTGTGCTCGTCAACTCATTTATTTATTAGTAAATTCCACCTACATGCTACGCCTCACTACTTGTAAAGTAAATTGACCATTATGATCGCGCTGCGGTCCACAACTCTTTCGATGTTGTTTAAGATCACACTGCACGAGCTAGGCAGCGCAGTGCAGTGCTTCTAAATTCGCGTTGCATCTCTTTGGTTGTGGAATGGCTTTTAAGATTAATCTGGGCCACTAAATTGTACAGTTACTTTTCAATTCCCGATTAGCCCTCTGCTCGCAGTAAATTTTAAGTTTATACAATAATTGTATTTTTGAAAGATGAAAAAATAAAGTTTGAAGTCCAGACTTAAAATGCATTAATTGTAAATTGTAATACATATAAAGTACTTAATAGGCAAGAAACACCTATTACTACAATAAATTTTAAGTTTCCCGCTGAACTCCCCTGCTCGTGCTGTGACTTTTGTGATCGCGCTGCGGCTCCAACTCGTCCATTGGTTTCAAACTGAACGGTGCACTTGTCAGCTCATGCAATAACTTTTGCCCTTTTACATAAAGTCACGCTGGAGTCTCGACTGGCTCTTAAATTCACGTGGCGCTTCCCAGCTCGCACGAGATTTCCAAATTCGCTATTCGCTATACGAGACCATGCTGAGTCCCCCATGGCGCAGAACTCATAATAATGCACTGCGGTCCCTAGCTTGTTTAATGGCTTCTAAGACCAGCTCGACTCGCGCAACGACTTGATATGCTGCGAGATGGCGAGCGTAAATTTCACTCTTCTCTTCCGGAACGGATTCAACTCATCTGGAAGGGATCTTCCCTTCCCCCACTCCGTTGTCGAGCTGTGACTGGTATACTTAATTTATGCAAAAAATAGTACTAGAAATCTTGCCACACAAACAGAAAATAGGGACTCAGGGCAAAAAAATATGGTTGCCACGTAGGGGTCAGAAGCTGGGTACGCCCATACTACTAAGCTTCACACTACCTATTTAAGACTTTATTGCCAACTCTGGCCAGTGGCGGATTTGCAGTCTCGGCCGCCCTAGGCCCCAAGCCATCAGCCGCCCCTTTCTCAGCATACACCATAAAGACTACATAATGAAATTACTTTATTGCCAACTTTTAGCTTAATTTTGTCAGATTAATAATAAAATTAAATTTATTTGTTAAGCACTGTTTAAGCATATCGCCGTTTTTTAATTCTGCTGATAATCTATCAATAATTATGACCAAAAAAGTATTAATTCTAAAATCTTCGCGACCATTTGTTTGTTGCATCTTTTTATCTTGTGTCTCGCCAGGAAGTAGCTTACGCTATTTATTGCGTCTAAAATCTCTTTCATATTAACAAGAAATGGACAATTCTTTGGCGTTGTTCTCAAACTGTTTCGCCAATAAAATGTATTAATACCTCATAGAGTTGATATGAAAACGGAAATGTCGATTTCCACACTCTGAGGCCTTTTACTTGTGGCGTTAATGCGATCCAGTAAACATCCCCAAAAAACAGTCATGACGGCCGTTTCAAAACGTTCCAATTTCAAACGAATACGAATGCTTCGCATGGCTCTCTTCTGTTATCTATCATTTTCGATGGAAACTAACGCTTTATGGATTTTAGTACACGATTCGCGTAAATTTTTGCATGCGTCTGCACGAGCTGACCCTCTTGGCTGCTTTCAGCTACACATTCACCTACTAAATTGTGAGCGTGTGTGCTGAACAGGCAACATACTCGGCAAGGGGAAAAATTACCTTTATTTTCGATTGTAGGCCGTTGTTGTATATGCCTGACATGTTAGCTGCGTTGTCTTAAGATTACCCATAGCAGTTTGAAATGTCAATTCCCAATTCACTTAAAGTTGAGGTAACAATAATTGTCATTTGTTGTGATTTATGGCCTGTGTTTGAAATGAACATAAGGAAACGTTCTACAGGCAGGACATATCTGATTACGTAAGTGAGTTGGTCTACATGAGATATATCCGGCGTCGAGTCAAATAACAGAAAAAAATATTTCGCTCTTAATATAAATAGAACAATTGTCTTCAAAACTTTGTTTCCCATCAACCGAATGAATTCTTCGCATGTTGTTGAAGAAAGATAACTCGTACGTCCTGAGCCTGGATTACCATAACGTGAAATATGTTTGGCTAAGAACGGATCGAACTCAGCGATAGATAGATGATGTCCTTAGAGCTCTCAGGACATCAAATAATTTCCATTATGAAATGAACCAAATTTCTCGTCGTGTCCTCTGAAAGGCAATCCACGTGATGAAAGCGCTTTTACACATGCAACTATTCTTTTCAGAATATTTTTTCAGTAATTTATTTTATCATCGAATTGCATTGTTAATGCGTGGTCAATGCGACCTAAATCGTTACTTCGTTCATTCATACGTATGACAGATAATTTGTGAGTAGAAAAATTCTCATGAGTTGATACTCGATTTAGGAATTTTTCCAATCAATGAAACCTTCCTTTTTGTCGAACTGACTCTCTTGACCATTAAAAAGAAGACAAGGTCCACAAAAAACACATCCAGTACTTTTGGAATAAACCAGCCACTTTTTCACTTTTTCGCCATTTTGAAACTGACGTTCAAATAAATGTTACGATAACTGTCGCGCCTTATCTTTGTAAATACGCTCACTCTTAGGATAATCATTTTGGATGTTTTGTTTGGCTCCGTTCATACAAAAGTAATCACGTGTGAATTAAAAGTAGTCAATTGTCCATTTGGCTGGATCGTTGCTGATTTTGCACCGCTCTTGGTCCAGATTGAGGTGCACTTCTGGTACTAGTGGGACATCTTCGGCTTCTTCCTTTGATCCACTTGCCACAACGATCAAAATATCTGCACTTGAAGACAATGAAGAAACATCAGCTGACGTAGCACTCCTACTACCACTTGGAATGTCACGTTTGAATCAATGATATAAGCTTTATTAAATGGTTTCCCTAAGAAATCATCTAATTTCCGCGTTTTATTCCTTATCCCCATCCTATCCTTTTGTTTATCATCTTTTTCTTTAGCTTGCCTGCGATACTCTGCCCCACTTAACCTTTTCTTTTCATCCGTAACTAATTATGTAACTTGACACTTTTTACGTAAGGGTCGGTCTGTAAAATAAAATATTCATGAGCTGTCGATTTTTGTTAATATATCAGCACATATACATCGCGTCGCGAATACCGATACGAAATTAGTAAAATTATCTACCGCTCTGCAGTTGCTATAGCACGATACACTGTCACACGTTTGTTTTTATGACTCGCGCGCAGCGAACGAAAAAACATAGAAGAGTTTAAGGATGCGGTATAGATTGCACCATGAAGTGTTTTAGTTTTTGACACGATTGGGGCCGCCCCTAAATCTGGCCGCCCTAGGCAGGGGCCTACCGGGCCTTAGGGTAAATCCGCCACTGACTCTGGCACTATGGAATGATCCTTGTATCGAAGAGGAGTATAACCTTTACAAATATCACGGACATAAAGTACACCCAGACTTTATAGATCACATAAAGGGGTATCCCTTGGGGGAAATCAAACCCAACAACGATCAACCCATACTCGCTTTTGAATGAGGCAGAGAGAACTGAAGGGGATCCTATAGATCTGCATAACCATATAACGACAGATTTGTGTCACAGGTAGGTACTCTGTTCAATTAGTCTTCACACACAGAAAGAAGCTTATGTAACTTATATATAGATAATACAAAACCAAAGAAAAAACAACTACTTACCTAGTTTTCTATGTAAATAGTAGGATCAACCTCTCGCACAGCAGTCGTAGGCACAGGCACTCCCACCACTGCACCACCGCGGGAGTCGAGGTGATAATATTATTCTTTGGTGGCTACACCAATTCCAATTCACTTCCTAAAGTGACATTTGATAAGTTAGGTTATGTTTAGGTAATTTGTTGTTGTTTGTCTTTGAAGCGTAGGTAGCCTAATGTTTAAGGCATCCACCTGCAATCGTGACTAGCCAATAGCCAACTACGCAGGCAGGATTCAGGAGATATTAAAGTACACAAGTGCATGCGTAGACCTTTGACGTATAGACCTGGACCGCGCCATTCCTTTCAATTAAAAAGTAAATATTAACTTCAAAGCGTGAAAGAGAGAAAAAACTCGTGCAGCACATTGTCTACAAAATAGTGTTGTCTCTTTTTAGAGAGTGGTCAATTTAGTGAGATTATGGCACAGTCCAGGTCTATACGACAATGGCGTAGGCACAAGTACACGAAGTATACTCTCTATTCCCTACCACAAAGTACATTTTTCCCTACCTCATTCCCTCTCATAGTCCAATGGGATGGAAATCCAACATGACCGGAGAGAGATTGGGCGCAGGGCCGACGGGATAACTTGCTCTCCGAGGCATGGAGGAATGTGACAAAGTTCGAAAACGGTCACCCATCTATGGACCGGCATTGGTAACATTGCTTAACCTCGCAGATATCTCGATATGTTCGGTCGCCACTCAGTCAGTTACCCCTCAAACTACCAATAGCGAGGGTTCGCCCACGTTAACCCCTCCAGCTAAACTAATTAGTTTGTGTCAGGAGTGCTCCTAACAGAAGCTATTTATTAGGTTTAAAGGATTTCCAGTAATATGGAACCCATAATCCAACATTGCTATATAACTATAAAAACTTAGTGGTAGGCAGGTAGGTAGATACTTAAGTACGTACATTAGTACGTACACACACGCGACACAGCTATAACTAGGGTTCTATTTGTCCTAGGCTTATTTACACGTCTTCATGAATTTCAGGAACTCTTTTCATCTTAAATAACAAAGGCCTTGATTTTAGTTTTTTTGCCGTGCAATTAAAAGTAGGTACGCTGTGTTGTGTGTTTTTGATCTCAACATTATTATTCTTTATGACACTAGGTAACACAGGAATTTGTTAATACTGGGTAACAACGTACTAGAGTACAGTTCGCACTACCTAAGTTTGCGCCAAGCAACAAGCCCTGTGTCGCGGAGGACTTTATAAACATTGTATTATTGATTGGTCCCGGTACTTTCTTGACAGAGTAATACATACATATTAAAGATAAATAAATAACACCCAGACACAAAATAAACCATCGTGCTCAAATCCTGGATGTGTTCGATCCCCAACCCACGATCGCCGGCCTAGCAGTCAGGGTCACAAACCACTAGACCAACAGGCCAGTCAAATCTCTTGATTATATTTTTCACTATTCCTCTATTATGTATGGCCCTCCACAGCCCCTTAAAACTCGTTCTTTAATCGGTAGTTGGTTGGTACTGTACCTGTACCTAAGCAAATCATGCACTGCTTAAGATTTTCTTAGGGTATAGGCTGAGAGGCTAGTCAGAAAAAAGCGTAACATTTTGACATCGATCAAATAATCTATTATTTATGATTATGTGAAGCTAGATTAAGGAGGTTGAGTTATACAGGGTAATTTTTTGTTATACTTGGCGTAAAGACGCCAAGAGCTGGAGGATATTAGTATATTATAAATCACCCTGATGTAAAGACATTACACCAAATAACAAATAAATAAATTACAAATTAACCCTTCACTACCTACCACCTTTTTTTTTTAGCGTGTGTCAAAATCCCCACGGATCCCAACCCATCGAGGGCACGACAGGTGGGTATGTCGGACTCGAACCGACTAAAAAATCACACGTTCTTACGTCTTGTAGATTCATTGCCGGAGATGAGGGTGTCCCTTACAGAATAGTTTCCTTCACCTCCGGCGGACCTTGGCCAAGTATATCGCCCCATCCATTGCTTTTTCAATTAGCTGCTTTGTTTCGTCGGTCGCGAATCGCGTCTCAAGTTTGAAAACGACAGGCTGCCCTGCCCGTCGTTCTCAAGCCAACGATATCAGGGGGGGCGGAGATCGTTTTCTGCCCTTTGTCGAGCGGTGCGGCTTCTGCGGGATGGAACAATGCTGGTCCTCTCCTTTTCTCTTTCCGCAGCCTCTTTTCTTGCTATCACTTCCTCGCAAAAAGCCGCCAGGGCATTCTATGCACTCTCGCTTTGTACCATCGATGATACTAAGTTTTCGAGCGAGAGATGACGTGCCACACAAACGGCCACCGCCAGGTCACAACGTTGCTGTGACCAGGCAGAACATTCTTACAGAGTGTGCAGTGCCGTATCATCACGGAAACTGTCGCAGTGATGACATTCAGGTGTTGGTTCCCGACCAATGCGACACAGGTACTGCCCAAAACATCCGTGTCCTGAGAGTACCTGGGTCAGCCGGTACGTGAGACTACCGTGCTGCCGCTTCAACCATCCATCCAATACTGGCGCCGCGATTGTGAAGTGTCCAGCGCTTGGTCTTTGTTCACTACCTACCACCTACTTTTGTCACACAACCATTTACCACACATCTGAGAGACCGAGTAAAATCGATGTTTTTTTGTCAGGCTTAGGGCCTCACAATAAACAACGGTTCTACTCTTGTAAAATAGTCTGTAGATGGTTAAGGTCATAACTCCAAAAATAAGTGGTACCTAGGTGATTAAGGGTTAATAAATATTTTCCAAAACTATCAGTTTACAATATTATTTAGTGATATGTAAAGAAGCCACGAGCGGGAGATTAATAGTAGTTATATTACAAATCATCCTGTCTAAATAGGGTATTTCACTAAAGTCAAATCAGCCTCTTTTTAAGAAACGTCAAAAACGAGCCGCTCTGTACAAATTTGTATGGAATGCTAGCTTATGACGTCACGTTTTCTATCGCCAAATTATTTACTTTCAGTGTTTCGCTTTATAATTATAAATTATGTAACACATTAAATAAATAAATGAACATACTTTTTAGAACACTTTTACGTGGTTATTTTAAAATATTTTATTTTGATAGTAGTCAAATACCCAATTGTGTCGTATCAAAAAACTAAATATGAAATAGGACAATTTATAAAATGT
The DNA here is from genome assembly GCA_945859575.2 of Herminia tarsipennalis. Classification (NCBI taxonomy): domain Eukaryota; kingdom Metazoa; phylum Arthropoda; class Insecta; order Lepidoptera; family Erebidae; genus Herminia; species Herminia tarsipennalis. The sequence goes on along the minus strand of OX243846.2, from coordinate 6,570,123 downwards.
AGTGTGTAGTTAATACAAATACAAACACATAAAGATATATAGCAAAAGGAACAAGTAAGTACCTTATTTTTTCTGTAAAATGGCACTATGTTACAAACAACTAGGTGTCCTTATGACACCTTTATCTTTCTTTTTTTTTGGTGCTAAGTCTGAAGACTTATTGGCCCGAGATGTGATGCCCTTTGCTTATCGGCTAATCCGGCACTGACTGTACTTATGCACATACATGTAGGTATAACAAGAAAAAAAAACCAAATCACTTTTATGTTATAATCTTTTATTATGTTCAGCCAATAAATCTAAAAAAATACTTACATAAATAAAGCTTAATTATTATTCACAAAATATTTTCAGTCATTTATGTACCTATTTTATTTACACTTAATATTTTGGTAATAAGGAGGTGGGTTTTCTCGCTTTAACCTGATATATTTTCGATGAAATATATAGTAAAGTAAAAATAAATGCGGAACACAGAAACACCGCATTTCAATCACGTTATTAAACGAGAAATTATTTTATTGTACATGTAGTTATTGAAGGTAAGTATCGGACCCATTCAAAAGTACCAAGGGTAGAATAAAATTATTTAAGAAGGCAAGAAAATACAATATTCATTATAGATCAATAACTCAGACGTCAGTTAATGATTCATTCCATTAGGTATCACTTTAATAATTATTTATTTACCGGATGATTTTCTTAATTTATTATTAGAATCATAGGCGGATCCAGGAGGGGGGGGGGGCACGGTGGCACGTGGCCTCTTCCAGACGTTAGTTTGGTATAAGTGCCGAATTTCTTTGCCCATTTGTGTCTAGTATCTCACCCAATTTTTTTTGGGGCTCTGAGCCCCCGCCATTTGTCGCTTGTGCCCCCCCCCCCCCCACACAGAATGAAATCCTAGATCCGCCCCTGATTTCTTATAGATTTGTTTGAAATTCACGTATATTTACAATACAAACATTGATTTAAAATTATATATTTACAAAATATTAATTTAATTATATACAAGTAAGTAAAATTAATTCTACTCATTTAATTTATTATATTTGTCGATAAGGCAATTTTACGCACACACATTACTTGTTTTCCTTTAAAAATCAAAGGATCACAATTAATACTTAATAGATAGGTATATTAATGTGGATGGAAGGTTTTTTTTTATGTAGGTAAGTGATCATTCTCATTAATAAAATTATTACCACACTTCAACAATAATTAAGTCTAACAGTCCACAGCTAGTCGAACAGGTCATTCTTGATTCATACATCATTTATATCGTGATCATAAATAACTATATTAACCGGCCATACAATTATGACCCTACCAAATATCTTTATTACATTATTACAAAACTAATGGCACTTGAATGTTAATCAATTCATACACACAACATACAAATCTTAAATGCGTCAACAGAGGAAAGCCGTTCCTCTTTAATTTATTGTCTTCGAACAGTACAGTGAACTTGAACATAAAGCTAGTTAAGCTCGTCAAAGAATAGTTTCACCGGCTGAGTAGTGGTAGTGCCTCGGCTTTCTATACGAATGTTGTTGTGGAGGCCTGTATGTCGCATATTTGTGTGGATGCCGCGTCAAAGTATGCGGATGTGAGGCATAACAGTGCAGGGTTAACGGTGTTGGCGGCGGTCCTGAAGGACACTTTGCTAGCGGCGGCTTTCGCGGCCCTGTAATCCTCCTCCACAAAGCCTTTAGCCGAGGCGTAGCAATCCACACCGCAACCATAACGCCAAGGATCTGCGTTGCGAATATTCTGAAGAGGAACACCCAGAATGGCGGTACAGGATGCGTTGAAGGCTCAGTGGAAGGCACAGGGGCAGCCAACCATTCGTCTCTCCACGCGTACTCGTATACCCATGTAGCGAGTATGCACGCTGACGGTACGGCATACAGTGCAGCGAACGCTCCCAACCTCAACATACTTTGGTCAGTGTGGGGCTGAGGTGGCGAGTTCAGAAGCACCGCTGGAGCTGGTACAGGTGTAGGACGGCGAAGGACGGCGCGGAAACCTGATGACAGGAACACAGAGCCAAGCAACAAGCAGATGGCCTCAGGAACTATCACCAGTGCCAGTAACGATTTACTAGACTGGTTACCGACGAAGCAAGTACCTGAAATGAACAGAAGAACAATGTTAGTTAACAACATCACACTCGTATAAATGCAGATGTTAGCAGGATATCGAATTCTTTATTTCGAGTACTCTTTATATAAATGAATAACATTCCAATTTCCACTAAAGCTGTTCTCAAAGCGAACACCTACACAAACATACGGCGAGTAAAAAGGATTGCATTAATAAGGCGGTTAAAAGGGCCGATTTAAAATTGAAATACGAGCGTGCGAGGAGGAAAGGTGTCGTATTTAACGGCTCAAATAATGGTCGAGCATTTCTTTTGGCCGCCATAATGGAAGTGGAAGGGAAATAATAAAAATAAAGCACAATACTCGTGGCATGATTGAAACTGCAATATGCCTGAGAAACGGACCGCGTCGCACTTCGCATAATGGCGATGAAAATAAAATTGTAAGAGGATTTTAAAATCATCGGCGTGATAAAGTATATAAACAGATAGCGAACAAACATGATACCAAAGTTGGTTAGGAGAATTATCGAGAAAATAGTCGTGGTCGCAGTAAAGAAATTGTATTCACAATTTGGAATCGTCCTCGAATATCAAAGTGACGTCGGAAGTGCAGTATAAGCTGAGATTGAAAATAAAAATTATGTTGGTTCAATTTACCAGACCAAATAAATACGCAGACGTGGGATCGCCAAAATAGAATTATAAATAAGTGCCATGGCGAAAACTGATTAACGATAACGATTGCACGAAACTAAACTGCCATTTGTATGATGTAAAAAAACATTACAGTTTTTACTGATCTTAAATTTATAACTCCCGACAAGTCGGACAGGGAGTGGAGATTTATGTCCAAAAGTTTATTTATACCGTGGACCGATGTAACATTTATACAGAGGCAGTAAATATTTTTATATGTCGCCATAATTCAAGGTGATAAGTGATGATTGGAACATGGTTTCTTTCAACTGCGGGTACAAAAATAGGCTCGTTATATTTTAAAAATAGGTAGGTTAAGATTGGTTTGGTTCGGTAGTATAGCTACTATGCGGATGGCTAATGCCATTATTAGTTATTAAGGACGCCGATATAGCACTTAAATAATTATCTTAAGTACCTAAGCACATAGTACAGAAATTAATCCTGTTTGTAACTTTCTAAATACACGTTTTACAATTACAATCAATCGGTAATCACAAATTTAACTAGTATTTACGATATTATAGATAGGTAGACAGCGTACCAGAATTGTAACTGATAAATTATCGGACTCCTTTTTAGTATTGAACTTCCAAATATAGAAAGAAAAGCTTGACGCCTTAGTTACTTGAAAGGATAGCAGATAGGTAGGTGCCCATCTATAAATAACTTTTTCTTAATGGCGCCTCTTGACTAGATACCGATTAGGATATAGCGACTGTTCACAAACAGAGCACAAGAAGTCTCTCAGTTATCTTGCCGCTTTCAGTGTTCTTTGTCGGCGACAGATCGTCGTCTCCGCAAAAACCGCAGGATAAGACACTTATGACAAAGTGTCTCAAAGTAAACCTGGATTGTATCATTTGAATGAGATGCAAGTAGTTACAACCACTCTACGTGAGCATCGTTATTGAATGATACAAAAAACACACCATTTTAAATCGTTTTTCAAGATCGTCACATCACAAATCAATGAGGAACGACACATTCGAATGGAAGTGATGTCGAAATGGGCAAAGGTAGGTACTACCAGAAAGCCTGCACGGATTGGACCTAGGTCCGTATAAACCATATCTCCTTGGCAGGAATATTAAAACTTGATTTTGCTGTATAGTGAATTGTCTGAAGTTGTCCTTGGCAATGGGACTTTTCCATCGCCAAGTTTTGCAAATGCTGAATGCCATGATATAACCAGCTCGCAAATGTTATACTGTGGTAAAATGAATCGTCAGTTGCTAGCTTTAGACTTCTGGGGTATTCCAGCTTATATTTTAACCTGCGTTATCATTGCGGCGTTTTTGAAATACTTGCCGTCCGTTAAATTAATCGTCCCTAGCTTAAGTGATAAGGGGTTTCTGATAGTATGTGATTACCGTTGTCTTATTTATAGAGACTAGTTAAGCTACTGTTGCTGTAATTTGTTTTTTTCAGTCTTTCATGTAACCGCTGTGATGGTTGAGTTTATCAGTTACCAAAATGCCGGCTTTGGCTTATGTTGTTTAGTTGTTTGAGCGGCCGCGGTTTTTCTGTGATTATTTTGTACTAAACAGTACCGCTTTTTAATATTACGTAAAGCTACTTTGTTCTCTGCCTACATAAACAATTAATTCTTAGAGGCAACTTATTTTGCCTTCTGTGGAGATAATTTGGTTTCTTTTATATTTTTAAGGATTATATTTAAGTACTTTTTTAATTTGATTAGTGTTGTGTTTCAAATCACTTTGGATTTTTTAAGATTTTACTTCTTACTTACTATTGGATGATGTTGTGATTATTTCCATGACCAAATGTTATTTTCGACATTGACTTTTTAGACTGTGACAATGTTATTATCAAAAGCTTATGAGGAAGAATGAAAAACGAAGTCATTGTTGCAGTAATCTCTTCATTTCCTCTAATGGCACAGACCGATTCTCGTTAAGCAAACCGACAACATTATAATACGCCGGTACTTCTATAGAAACCACTCAATACCATTACATGAATACGTGCTCTCTCGCACTCATACCAGATTTAATCGCTTTGAAAAGTACCGCCGATCAAACAAGAAAGGACTATTAAAACAGGACCGTTTCTTGCATTTGTATGGCACTGTTTCGACACGGGCGCGTATTAGGAGTTATTGATTGATTCTGAAACAAAGAGGTCTGAATTTTTTTTTAAGTTTTGTATGGAGGTTGAGGATGTTGTGTGTCTACGTGCCTATATTTTATGTTCCTTTGCAAGTTTTAACAAACTGGATATTGAAGCGGCGGTAGACTAATTGCTAAGGCATCGGTCTCGCAATCGTGAGGTCGCGGGTTCGAATCCTACACATTATATCTACTACCGACGTGTACCCACTCCTAACACAAGCCACTGAGCTTAGCTGGAGGGTTTAACAGGATTGCTAGTAATGAGGGACAACACCTATTAAAAAAAAAGGTATAGGAATACCTAGTCTATATTCATTTTGTCAAACTTGCAAACCCTATTTCATTTTTGTACATGTCAAAAATAAAAGTAAATACCTCTTTTTTAAGTCTGAATCAGAGTATCATAAATAATAGATAGTATTCCACCGTCATGTCACTCCCACTATCATGTACGCACGAATATAAAATGATAGGTAACTCATTAGGATGAATCGAGCAAGCCCTTTAGGACAGAAATAAATAGACACGCTTGTCCTTCGGCAGTTGGGTAAAAATAAAATGAGTTTTTTTTAGTTATGACTATCGAGCTATATGCATATAGGTGTGGAACAAACCTCTTTGGAAAAGATTGAACATATAACATGACCATAATAAATAATTGATGGAAGGAACATCTTGTGTGATTCACTGTCTATCTAATATAGCCAGGTTAACAATATTTTGACACGAGAGATCTGCTTAGATCTGGCTTCCTCGATTGCCCCCCCCCCCCCCCCCCATTTGCCTATGTAGGTAGATATCCTATTTACGTAGTTATTTTATCCATGTAGGTACCTATACTTTTTTATTCAGAACTTCGAAGGCCTAGTAGGGTAGATAAATGTACCCTTATTGAGAGCACAATTTATGTTGTGTTACAAAAAAAGTAAAGTTGCGTTTGTCACGACCTGGGTAGTTGATCTTTGTATCTACACTCGCTAACTATCGAACCGGTCTCTAACCATACCTGGTAGACCCAGTTACTGAGAAACGAGGTGCTATAAAAACAAGATGGATAATACTGATCATGTGTAAAAGTCGGAATATCGGAATTGTAAAACGTAGGCTGTACTCTCGTCATTATTTTTTAATTATGTCTCTCTTATTAAAAGTTGGCTACCATAAAGAGTGTCTACAAGCACCTATTACATTTTGCTTGGGTTTAAATAGCAAATTCGAAAATTAAAAAAGTTTCAATTCAAAGTCAGCTATCACAGTCTAAAATCAAATCAAAATTTTGATTTGATTTTAGACTGTGATAGCTGACTTTTAGATAGACTGCCTCTGTGGCGCGGTGGGAGTGTATCTGAGTGCTACACAAGTCGTCGGTCGGGTTCGATCCCCACCCAGGATAAAACGTAGTGTGATGAGCACGATGGTTAATTCTGTGTCTGGGTGTTATTTATCTATAATGTGTATGTATTTAAAAATATATAAGTATGTTTATCAGTTGTCTGGTTTCCATAGTACAAGCTCTGCTTAGTTTGGTATCAGATGGCGTTGTGTGAGTTGTCCCAAGACATTATTATTATTATTATATTATAGATAGGTATACGAACAATGTATACTGTGAGCTGTTGAGCGCTCTGGAGGTGAAACAAATTACTCTGTACGTACTTTTAGTCTTATTTTAAGTGAACTATTTTTTCTTTGCACAAAGATTAAGCATTGCCATTCAACGTGGCAATGCTGTTAGCCTTCTGGGTACGTTACTAGTCGACATCGATGGGGAAGAATATTTCGACGCGTAAACGGGTCGTGCCTTTTTTGAGTTATTTGGTTTTGTTATTTTGTAAATATATGTAAATACATAATTAATTAGTTGTAAATAATTTAAAATTTGGAAAAAAATATTTACGAATGAACTATTTTTTGTTCATAAGAGAAATAAAGATCTTTAAACCTAATTTATTTAAAATGCAGAATCTTAATTCACCAAATCATTTCATTCCAAAAAAAAAATGAAAACTTGACAAATTAAGTAAAACAACCCCCAACTTACGTGGAGTTACGTACTAAATTGAAACCCCTTTAACCTTTAACACTTAGGCTTTAGATATCCACGTTTCAAATAGGTTTCAATGGGGATGTTGACTGTCAAGTCAAATCAGTCTCTTTTTATGAAATGTCAAAACGACAAGCTCTATAGAAATGTGTATGGAATAGCAACCTATGACGTTATAAGTTTCTATCGTCAAATCATTACTTTTAGTATTCGGTTTCATGCTTATAAATTCAAAAACATATTAAAATGTGAAAGAACAGTTATTTTCAGAGCATCTTAAGATCTACTATTACCTGATTAGTATAAAATAATTTATTTTTATTGTAGTCAACTACCGAAATTCGGTAGTTGACTACAATAAAAGTAAATTAATTAATAATTAAGTTAATAGTGTCCTTGCTTAACCGAAAGGTCCAAGTTACGTTTAAATTAATTTGTCTGTCAATTATTTATTGACATATTCGTAGATGTGCAGAGGAATGGAATGCTGATAATGATGTCGTATCGTTCCTTTTACGGCATGGTGAACTTATGCATATTTTGGCGATGTCCAATTTAGTAACAACGGTATCAATCAATTTAAAATACAGATGCAAGTTTAATTTATTTATGATGAGATGCGAAAATAGAAAAGATTAAAAAAAACCGCTGACGGAACCATGTAATCGTAAAGTTTCGCGATTTGTACACATTATAGAATTTTATAAGCTACGGGTCTTAATCGCGTAAATATTTTATTTTAAGGCTAAATACCCTTTGTTTATTGAACGACGTTTCGACCGTATTGCAACGGCCGTGGTCACAGGTAGACCCGTAGCTTATAAAATTCTATAAAGGAACTATGTAAGTATAATTTAACCTACCTAAGTATGTTGTTATGTTCGGTAAATTTATTGGAAAAAAGAAGACATCTGTTATGCACCTAGGTACTTACGACAGGTATTAATAAGTACGTATTAATTATTCCTAAGTATTTATTCATTTCAAAAATAGCCTATGGACTCCTCTTTGTCGTCTATTTACCCTGGCGGGGATAAACCAGCTATTCTTTGGGGATAAGGAATCAATGACTGCCCGAACACCCCGATTGAGTGTCAAAATTCTCAAATTTCCCAAAAAAGGGTCATTGTGTCGAGTCTGGGGGTGGATGCCCCTATTTACGGGGGGGGGGGGTGCTATTTATCCGCGCCTATGTTTAGAGGATATCCTACAAACAGGACGAGCATTTCTTTTTTTTCATTTTGGTCTATTTCCGGTTTCATTTATTTTTCAGAAACTACGTCTATTCCTATTAATGAAGAAAGGGACAGAGAACGGGACAATGCAAGAAGGCACAAAGGACGCACAGTGTTTTATAAAGCCTATTTTTCGGACATCGCCTTTTGATTGTAAAATCGGATAGATCTCATCATTTACATACAAGTTTGTTTTGATCGCATTTATCTATCATTTCTAGTTTATGAGAAATATTTTTTTGAAAATTGTCTATTTTTCATCTCGAAATTCTGAAATAAATTAATTTCTCCCAAACTAAACCTAAAACGATGTAGGGTTCCATAGCCACCCAACACAATAATGCGGTATAAGAAATGCGTATTCTGTTGTTTAAAATAATTATTTTCACTTACTTTACATGCCATATAAATTTCCCATCCTAATTCACGATTTTACAATAAAAATGACATGTCCGAAAAATGGGTTTCATAAAACACTGTGGGACGGTATAATGCAGGAAGGTAGGAAGGACGGGAGGTTCAAAAGGTTAGTTAATACGTACCTGTAAGCTCATCAGCGTCCACATCCCTAGTGACAAGAACAGCAGCCGCGAGCGCAGCTGGCACGCCCCAAGCTGCGAGCTGCAGCAGTGAGGAATGCCTGTCGTTCCTCGCACTGCCTGCCGGAGTAGGCGGTCGAAGAACGCTCGCTCGCCACGCGCCCGCGACTACAACCCACCTGTAAACGATAGAAAAGAGGTTAAGGTTTCATATTTTGATAGTTTTGCTAAACTTTTAGACGACCACTCTCTAGAAAGAGACAACGCTACTTTGTGGACAATACCTGTCAAAGGCCGTACGAGATTTTTCTCTTTTGCACGTTTTGCAGTCAATATTTACTTTTTAATTTATGGGATGGCATGGTCCAAGTCTATACGTCAATGGGTCATGCTCAGTGTAGGGTTCCGCAGCATTGAATAATTGCATCAGCAGAAGAGCGTATGTTCATGACACTTACGCCTTTTTGTTGAGAAACGCAGTTTTTTCGGCAATATCATATCGAAAATAATTTTAGTTTAAAGTATTTAGCTACGTTTGTGATTTTTTTAATATTTTTTGATCACACTGTTCAATGTTAAGGGGGGGGGGGGAGGAGGCGACAATTTATGAAGCTCTTAGGGGATTATTTCCAAAAATATTCACCTTCATATTCCGTTTTTGACATTTTGGCTACGGAACCCTAACAAAAATCAAAAATAAATTATTAAAGATTTATACGGGGAAAATGTAGGTAATTTGTCGCCATAAAAGAAGATGCATACAAAAACATTAAAACACTGCGAGGCGAGGTCGTTGTCGGATCCAGTGTAACCCGGTACTTTATCTAGATCGAGTATACGTGCCGATGTATCTAATACTGCTACTTGCAAACTTCGTAGTAGGCATGTCCTCATGTTTCCAAGAATACAATGTTGCTCTTTCATATTAATAGCTAATCCATGCGATTAGATAATTGTTCTACTACCTAAATCATAGTTAAATAGTAATGTTATTAATTTATCTATTTATATCTATGTAAACATGTGATAGGTTCGATACGACGTATCGTTACCTATATGTAGCATACAATCACATTACCGTTAGTTTGCTGGCGTCCTTTTAATTTCAGAAGCGGCGGTAGCCTAATGGCTAAGCAACGGTCTCGCAATCGTGAGGTCGCGGTTTCGAATCCTACACATTATACCACCGACGTGAACCCACTCCTAACACAAGCCTTTGAGCTTAGCTGGAGGGGTTAACAAGATTGCCAGTAATGTGGGACTTAATCCCACATTGCTAGTTATCTTCATAAAAAAAAAAACATCCAATATCCAAGAAAGATATCTAGGTACTGCTCGAAATACTTCAGCTTTAAGCTTCTGCGAGTAACACTAAAGCATGAATAGTAATTTAGGGAATGAGTAACCTCGTTTGTTAAAATCAGTTAAAACCTTTTTTATTGTCTAGGCTATGACCAAAGAGCCAAAGCAAAGGGCGCGTGTACATTCCTTTACACTTAAGAAAAAAAGGTTAAGTATTATTGCACAAGTAAACACGCGAATGTGGATCAATGATGGCTGCCAGGTAATTAAGATAATTAAACAGTCAATGGACAAGGTCCTGGTATACAAACAGCTGTTCTGGGCAGGTGTATATAAACGTCCACTAAGATAACGGCATACTATCAAGTATCAAGATTATTTTATTTATAGCATGAAGGCGACGAAGACGATTTGTTGGTGTTGATCCGGACGTGATAGAGATGGATTACTTCTTATCGATACCGGTCTTAATACCGTACTTAAAATATTGCAGTCGGGTTGGTCTGATAGGTAAGCTCGGGAAACTAGAGAGAGCTTAAAGTTACCTAGTGGAACGATGCAATAGGCTTTTTTGTTATACCAGACGAAAGCCAGAAAATGTAAAATATTTTGACTTTAATTAAAGATTTTAGGTAACCTACCTAATCGAACTATGATTAATGATCGTCGTGTGTCGCAAATTAGACGTCCAGGGGGTCAATTCACGTATTTAAAGCAGTGCAGTTGCAGTTCAGTTGCTGTTAAGTTTCGATTAAAACGGCCATTTTCGTATTCTTGAAAAACTTTGGGATCGATCTTTAAAACGCTTGTGCACCGTACTAGAATGTCATTATTGCGCTCTCGAGACGCATACTTGGCGCAAGCGTTTTTAAGATCGATCCCAAAGTTACAAGAAAACGAAAATGGCCGTCTTAATCGAAACTTAACTGCAACTGCATTGCTTTTAATACGTGAATTGACCCGCAGGTCCAGTACAAGAAAGCTGTTAGCAAATTTTTTAATGACGTGTGGCTCCTCTGTTACCATTTTAAGAATGTACCCAGTTAATGTAGGTATCGCTAGAAATATAAATCTTTGTTTTTATTAGAATTACTATTAGGTACTAATTAGAATTTATGTACAGCATTTTCTTCGTATAAAGATTCCCGTGATAGAGATAGATACCTAATTATAGATAAATTAATAATACTTAGAGATATTATCACAGTAACCTTCTGTTTTATCTGATATTAATTTGGTACGCAATGAAGATCAGGTAGATTGATTATTAAAAAAAACAACGTTGATGGTTGACGTCTGAAGAATTTTATGACGACAAATTGGGTTGTCAATTCAGCAGCTGCAGTGTGGTCGTGTTCGACCTTCAGTAGACTTAATTCACCACAGAAAGTATATTTTTTATACTACTAGAGACAAGCATGTCGTGAGCCTGATGATAAGCATCACGCTAGCCCATAACAATATCAGCAACACTAAAATCCTTCTTTGGCAAAGATTGCGCGTCTCATTTGAGACAATAGTTCGTAAGTCACATTTACCCGGTAGGTTCAGTTGCTACAGTGACCTTCAACCGAAACACAGTGATGTGTTAAACATCATTATTTTACGGAAGAATAACTGATACTGTGGTGGTAGCCCCCATGACCGCCTATGGCTTAGAGGTATTTGATTCTATTTGGCTCCATAGGAATCTATACTAATATTATAAAACTGAAGAGTTTGTTTGTTTGTTTGAACGCGGTAATCTCAGGAACTACTGGTCCGAATTTAAAAATTATTTCACTGTTGGATAGCTCATTTATCGAGGAAGGCTATTGGCTATAAAACATCACGCTGCGACCAATAGGAACGGAGCAGCAATGAGAAATTACGCAATTGACGAAGTTGCGCGGGACAGCTAATCTTTAATATTTCTGTGTTGTAGTTGATGACTCTCGTGAAAACAGTTTGAATTAGGGCGTACTTAAGTACTGAATAGTCGTACTACTTTATTTTTAGCCACCCATTTATCTTAATAATAACTTGATCTATGTCATAATTAGATACATTACAATGTAACTTTACACTATGCTAGTCGATCCATTCTTCCATACAAAAAGTGGGTAAACTGTAATCAAGATGAAAGCGTAGGTAAACCGACGCTGTTGATGCTCAAAAATCTGTTTAAGGAACCTATGTTTTTAAATGATTTTTTTTTAAATGCCTAGGCATTTAAAAAAAAATCATTTACCATAAACCATGAAATATCTGTACAGAAAATAAGTACCTACAAAGTTGAATGATCGGCTAAATTATCATAGCCTCAAAAATAAGAAGAAATCCAGCTTCAAGTTACCTTCACAACGTAGGTACGTTGTAGAGAGAGTACCTACTAGAGCTTTGGTTCTCGTAAATGTGCTTATAAGCTTGTTGAACTACGCCTCGAGTAAATTATAGCCTTTGTCAACCCTTACTTAGCTCGTTAAAACATCTGACAGGTAAATCCATTCCACTACAACCGAGAAAGGTGTCGCCTTGTTTTGAACCGCCTCCACTGTAACTTGATCCTCCCCGTACCCTTCCGCGTAAAAAAAAATAACTAAAAAGGTGGAAATCAAAGGGGTCTCGCGGGTATTGTTAAACTGGTTAAGATCTCCGCAGTGGCGTGTCACTGGCACTTGAACAAACATCAGTCCCTATTTGTACAGAACCGAAAGTGGTGATAGTTCAAACAGCGGTGTTTGTTCGCTTGCTCGTATGTTTGATCCGGCCTCCGACGCCGGCACATGTTGGCTAACATTTTACTAATGTTTGTACGATTTGCATTGTGATAATTAAGCTCATTTCTTTGAAGTAGAAGTCGTTTTTAAAACACAGAACTGTTGGTGTACCTAATAGCTACAACCCGTTCCTATTTAGTAAGTGATAAATGTTAACCCCCTAGGAATGTAGTTTGTATATGCGGGGGTGGTGAAGTTGATCAATGCCTATGCATTTTTTTTTTAAATCTTTAGGCTTTAGGAATTTTGTAGCTGTTTTGCATCCCTCGTACCATTATGTAAATTAGAGACGGATCCTTGCAGCAAACGGAAGCTTACCTTCAAAGTGCAATTTTTTGTTAGGTTAAACAAAAATCACGGTAGTAGTATTTATAGTGAAATTTAAAGGAAAATTATCACATCTAAGTAGGCTTTACAAGTTTACGAGTAACATCAGACCAAGTAATTAAATTTTCGTACAAATTCCATTGAAAATTACATAAAATTTGTTAGTATGAAACAAAAACAACAGAAAACCCACTTCTTATACCACATTATTGTGCTGGGCACTACTGGGCAGCTGCGGAACCCTACATTGTGCATGGCTCGACATGCACTTGCCCAGTTTTTTTAATAATGTTTGCTCTAACTGTGGCCATGGTACGATCTCAAATATTACGAGAAACTTAGCCGTATGACCTAAAAAAACAAACTCGATCTAAATTTTAATAGGTTTGCAGTAATACAATTTGTAAATGTTATGACAGTCAATCAGTATCGCTATAATACAAAAACCTTTTAACATATTAGTACAAAGTACTTGAAGCTCGATTTATGAGTCAATAAAGCTTCGGATCTACGGAGAGTACAAGCCGAGCGAGATATGCGTAATAAGTGTGTACGTACGTATAAGTATGCGTAGGTATATGCGTGGAAATGCAAATGATATTACATTACATCGAGGCGCGAACGGACGGACGCTTTTAAGAACATTTATTATTTCTTTTTCTGTTTATATGGTGTCGCGTCGTGGCTGAAGTGGCCATTAAACGATAACGCTATCTCGCCAACGATTGGTTTCACGCCGTAAAAAAATATATTTATTTGACAACGAGATGTGCTGCAATATTTATAAGTTTATGAATATGTATTGTGATGAGGCAATGAGATGCACAATTTATTGCGCACGCGGCGCTTAAAGATGTTAGGACAACATTGTATGTTTATGTAAATAACAAAACAATGTTTCGGTTGTAATTGCTGATTTGCTGTCCAGAAACGATGAGATCTTTGACTAAACAGTTAAGTAATTGCTTGAGAAAAGCCTAGGTAAGTATTTATAGTTTCCTGCCAAAATATACTGGAATAGAAACAGCGGTAATTAAATGGGGAAAATGTATTTAGCTACTTAATTGGTAGATTAGGTAAGTAGGTACCCTGATTGTGACAGACTTAAAATTTTTTATGTGAACCGGTCTTGTATGTAAGAAAAAAGAATAGGGCTGCTAAGCTGTTTAAATCGCCTTAAAAAAAACTTTAAAGCTTTCAAATTTTAAACCCATCAATAAAGCAAAGAAGGCACGCCTAAGGCTTTTGCAATTACCCGCCAAAATGTTGTCAACTCGTAATATGACACTTAATTTATTCGTTAATAACTTTTCTGGGGCAACACTGGCAACTTTACGAGGCCACACATGTGGCCGATGCGTTTGTGTTCTTATTTCAAATGTCGGGTGTCGTAAAAGTCGACATGACATACGTCGGTCTTGCGCTCGCGCCGCGCCGCCCAAACACTTCGACCCAGCACGAAATGTCTACGAATACTTACATATAACTGACATGATTGACAGACTGTCTGAAGATATATATTTCATGGAATCGGAATAACACTTTACAGACTCGTGATGTCGGATATTTTCAAAGAATTGAATTATTGTTGTTATTTATGGTAGGAAGGTACTAAAGATTGATGATTGTTTTAGTACCTATTACGAGGTAGGTACCTATTTAATAACGGAATCTAATCTCAAACGTGGTCACGGTAGGCTCGGGGCTACAGCCAAGAACCAATCAAGTAAGAAGTAGGTATCCTTAATTAGTACCTCAGTCTATATATATAAGCATTCAGACATAAGTAAAAAGTTATCCCTTTATGTAGATTATGTAAGTCCTGTTTTAGGAGTTGTAAAAATGGCGGCAAACTGACTTGTCATTATTTTTACAGCTCCGACTTTAACGAATAAGTATAACTTGTAAAAAATGAATTGAATACGCGATAATTCGATAAGAACGAGACTTTGTGCAACTAAAGTGTACAATAAATACTTGACACTGGCAGAAATTAGCCGTTAAAACGACTAGATTGACATAAATTCAAAGAAAAAGTAAGTCTTGATATGACGATTTTGAATAACTAAACTTATTTTAAATAAAACTTATGGTACTTATTTTAAAGAAAATTGAACTTGAAACTGACAGATGCACAGAATGTGCGAGCCATAGTCCTCCTGGAGCGAATGAACGAAAAACGAAAGACAAAAAAACTTAGGTTACCCTCTAAACCATAACCGTTTCTCTTTTATTGTTATTTTTATAGCTACCGCATCTAAAACCTCAAAAACTCAATTTAATCCGCATAACTATAAAAATTGAACGCGTTATGGAAGCCGTACGTAGTTATTTAACAATTCCAAACATACTATTTTTGATCAAGCGGAACAGAATACGAGAAAGTGAATCATATGGAATCGTTTACGCGTTTCTGTTTGAGATAGGGACGAAAGCTCGGAGCCATGGGGCATGGACGTTGGGACGGCGAGCTCGTTAACTTGCTCGTAACAATAAAATTCAACACTGGCAACACCCACAGCACTATTTAGGTGAACGGACCCATTTATAGCCTTAGACGGGACGTTATTCTGCTACAATACCGTATTCTATAATTTAAAATATCGAGACGTTTTCCTATTCGTGTCTTTAATGTGATCGCCCACGATATGGTAGATTAGCCATAGTTTAGACGATAATGTGAAGAATATAGGCTATTCAAATGTTGATTAGAGAGGAGAACAAGGTACAATATATATATATCAGTCCGTTTTATCTAAGAAACATTAACATTATGAACTGTTAGGTACGTCGTTCTTTATATGGGAGAAAGCTTGAGGTTGTTCTCCAATTTCTACCATCTTTATGAAGTCGCTGGTTTTGACAGATCTGCGATAACCTTGTAGAGACCTCATTTTTTATTTCAAGTGTAGTCAATCTATACGCAGATAGAGGTCATTTATTCACACAATCTCAAAAAGTACTTGTCCTATGAAGTTGATAGGTAGGTAGGTAGTTTATAGATAGAAGACGACAGTTAGGAATAGATATCTACTTGGAAATTTCACTCATATGAGGGCAAAAATAGGGTAAAAGTTTTTATGGTAATCACTAGATTCAATAGATAAAATGGCTAGTAGAATACAAACGATACATTTGTAGCATTACAACATAAGTAATTAACTAATTAATAACTTACTACAAAAGATCATTCTCAAACATTTACAGAGTTCGATGTCCGAAATCAGTGCCCATATTTCCTTGAAAACACATGCACTAAAGTTTAAAAAAACAAAACAAGCTGGCTGCAGAATGTGACTGTTCGATGATGCATGTTGTGCCGAAGGGACTCGGTTTATTTCGGGAGCTCGTAAAATCGATTATCCGTCCGATCCGAGCGCCCGACTCGACACTCGACGCAGCGCGGGCGCACGGTTGCGCCTGCACAGAAACAGGATGCACTATTTCTGTTTCGTCTGACAGAGATATGTGTATGATATTAATTCGATTCAAATGTATAACGAGTCTATTTATTAGGATAACTAGCTGTGATAAACAGCCGTTATATTTAACTAAATGAATGTTGTTGGGTGACGGTCCCAAGCTAACTAAATTGCTAACATAAGGATTGTTTTATGTGATTGGGCCTAAAGTTTTTTAAGTCACATAATATTATAGACCTGGTCTCGTCATTTCTACGCCATAACCTCACAAAATTGACCACTCTCTAGAAAGAGACAGAGTTTTTTCTCGCTTTGCATTAAATATTTACTTTTTAATTGGATGGCACGGTCCAAGGCTATACGTCAATGTATACACACGTCAAGCAATATTTGGGGAATTAAGCAATCATAGACACAGGACATGAATTTTTATTCTTATAATTTTTTTTAAATCGTAACTTGGCCATTGGAGCCTAGAAAGGAACTTCTTTCTTCTCTGTTACTCGATATTTCCTTAGCAAAGCAAGTATATATTTGCCTCTCGGTCATTAAACGTCTATAGAATACCAATTCATGATAGTTAACATTTAAAGGTTAGCCTTTAACTTAGTCACAGCCAAATAAGAAGTTCTGAACTTACTTAACCGCCCAAAATGGCGAAGGAGCTCTCAGCAGGTGGCTAAATATGGACGCAAGAGTTGAACGCACCACCCTAACCATCTAGTTTACCAAGACCTACCTCGCATACACAACTGGGAGACAACCTTCGAGATTAATGACCTCCAGCAGGTCTAATTATATTGGTAATGTTATGATGTGGAATGGATATTCGATCAGCGGTGTTGAGATCACATATGATTGATGTTTTCGAAAGTAAAATAAATGATGGAACACTTTGCGATGCGTGTTGGGAATTCAAATAAGGGAATAATGTTTTTGTAATTTTGAACAAATTTGAAGCTTATTCACACATACATTGCGGTTAATTTTCAACGAGGAAAAATCGCTGAACGTTGCCAAATATATAAAGTTTAAAATTTATTCCCTTGTCAGATATTGGTATGGATATAAACGCTTGTTATTTTAATAAAGCTAATTAGTGCGGTTAATCATGTGAAGGTTTTCGCACATTTATATTTTAATCAGGTTCTTATAATGTCAAAAGATTTTTATGCGGGGAAAATACGAATGAATATATAATGAATTAACCTCACAAATCGGCAACTATCATATGCTACCATAATAAATATGTGTTAATAACGAGTAGGTATTCCCATCTGACACACGATCAGGGTCTACTTGACCGTTTTTGACTTTTGAACAACAGAAACGGTTTCGGAACGACGAAACGGCTTCACGGTTACGGCTGAGGAATAATCTAATGTAGCCGGGACTTGGTGGCAGAGTGGCTAAGGCGATATGAAATGGATTATCTATAGCGGGTTCGAGTCCAATACAGCTCGAGACGTTTTTTTACGGTGCATATCTTTAGGTATGTAAGATACTCTGTCAGTTGTCTGCTTGCTTCTTGGTAGCAACAGGCATCAGTTATTTAACATTAAAAATATTTTCAAAACATAATTTACTTTAAGTAGATAAGTGCAAACAAGTCAAAAACAATTACCGAAGGCTGTTATTATTCATTTCCTTCTGTCGAAGCGGTCAGATCTTATAAATATTGATTGATTGGTTGCCAAACAAGATGGCGTCCAACCAGTCATGTGTCTCGTTACGGAGATACTACACAACTTGTCTTTTAAGGCTATTGGATAATTAAGTTTGTTTTACAATGGCAAATTGCGAGCACGTACGAGCAACGGGAGCACGGACATAATTTCTCGTTAACTTATAATGAGTGCCTTGTTCTAGAACCTATGTCGAAATTATCTTTACATCGGAGGCGGATGAATAAAACCTTTCGGCTTTAAACTCGTTCATAATATTTATGGTCACAAATAATATTATGTGGTCGTTAATGTCCGTTGACACAAATTTGGTTCTTCCTGGAGATGCTATAATTTTATCAGAATCGATTTAACATATTATTGGGTTGGGTTTTACTTATCGATATAAAAGCCTAACAAAAGTACCGGTCAGAAACTTTGGCTTAGATGCTGGTTAAATAAATACCGAGCATTGATGCATTGCAATTTCTAAAATCAAATCAAATAAAATACGTTATTATCACCATTACCAATCATGGCTGACAGCTCGGTTACAGTTAGGTACAGCGAGAATTTAATCTAAAGATTATAAAGACTAAGGCTAATTCTACAAGGATTTAGTACCTAGTACTTAAACAAATGGATCACATTGACCGAGCAAATGTAAACGACATCGTTCAAGAAGGCTGTGATTTGGTTTGCTGTAGTGTTTTCTTAATACAATAGCTGGTATATATTTGTAGTTTTCTAGTCACTGACGGAGTTATATTTACATAATGGTGCGCACAGCGGTTAACGAATCGAGCTCAGTGCTTACAAACACCATGTATTTACATTTCTTTTATTTAAGGGGGCATTACACTTAAAGAATTATTTATTTAGCGCTACGTACACAGCGACACGATCGCCGGCCTCGCTCTTCCGCACACAACCATTACTTCACAGTGCGCAGGAGTGCAGGTCAAATTAAAGTAGAATATTCGTTCGTACATATGTTAGATTACGAACGCCATGACTATGACAATACGAAAATGTTCGTTGTTGCATTTTTTCGCAACTTTAAGATTTATTTTCGGGATCATATTAAGACATATCCTTAAATTTCTTTATTTCATCTACTAGAAAAATCTTTGACTAGTGACACAATTTTTTTCGTGTCCTAATATTTAGTTTTTCTATATAAATTTTTGAGAGAGCAGAAACCTGTTTCGCGTAATCTACCCTTAAGAAGCAGAGGTGATTGGCAGTTTTAGAAATAATGGTCCCTACCTAAGTAAGCTTATTATTCTGTAGTTAAAGCTTAGCTTCTTTGCAAAATCAAAAAACACAAGACTATCACTACATACCTGCTTGATTAAGGTCTGGAGATTTGTATCCACTACACAGGATGATTTCACAGTTTTCCTACAACATTTATGTAAGTACTTAGGAACTTTTAAGCAACGTAATGTAATCCTAAAAAACGAATGCTTGTGGGAAATATAACCGATATTTGTATTGTAAAATATGCTCAGTATTATTCGGTATTTAAGTCTTATCCCTGGTCTGTATCACTAAAGAAACTTCTGCAAAATTTTTTTTTTTTTTGTTCTCTCAATACAACAATCTGTCGCCATTATAGGGACATTAAGTTGCAGTTTTGACTGGTCTAATATGGGTCTTGTTCAGGAACGTGACCTGTGTCTCGTCCTGAATAGTTCCTATGTGCTGCAAAATTTTAGCAAACTTTAGAGCACATTCATAATACCGATCTAATATCAATTTACCTTTGTCGCACCTACGGATCGTTAGAATGAAATTATCAGGGTATAATGAACCAAGCTAGCCTATTTCATTAGCCAGACTTCACAGTATAATTATATTGAAGATTGATAGTGGTTTTCGAACCTAAAAAGGTTAATTATCCTTATAATGTTAAATGATATGACGAGGGTATTGGCTTGAGGATACTATGATTATGCCATAATGATATAGGTACATACTATACTATATTCTTGTACATAGGACGTCTTATACGATGGACGACGACATTATCTTTGTGAGAAAAACAAATAACTATGAATGGTAGCAAAAGGGTAACAGAAAGTTGAATGCTAATAAGAGTCTTTCGCGGTCTTTTTAAGATAAAAATGGAAATACTCGAGTAGGTAGGTTAATTACGAAAAATCCCTACACTTTTGAGCCAATTGTTTCTGTTTGTCATTCAAAAATTTGCGTGATCAGCAAACTTGTTTTTCGTAATTGGTTGGAATATTTTAAAGCTTCTGAATCTACCTATAGCGCGTAAATTGCACTTAATCGATCATCACAATAACGAAAAATCTTACAAGACTTTCGTTTGTGGAATCTAATTGGGGCACTTACGATTTATGGGGCTAAACCTGTTACTTTACACAATAGAACTGTCAGTGGTCTCATCTTATTACGTCAAAAGCTAACATTTATCCGTGATCTTTCCATCTTCACTGACGCGTAATAGAAACTAGGATCCATAACTGTCAAACATTAAGAAAAAAATATGACAGCACTAAATATTTTCACAGCATAATTTTCGAAAATAGAAATCGTTAAAATCTGGGTGATTTTAACATCTAAAACTTTTTGCTGTAAATGTTGCTTTCAAATGTCAGGTTATTTAAGTTATAGGTAATTTATGTAGACTAATTAATTATGTCGAGTTCAAACAAGTCGCCAAAATGTTGACAAATTAAGTAGTTGACAACAGGACATCCTGTGTTGGTTTGCTAAGGAAGTTGTAGTCATTGGCGAATGGCTAAATTATACAAAACAATTTGTCAAATGATTTAATTGGTGATATTAGCTATAACATGTTAGAAAATAGTGAAATGGAAAAATCTGAGCTGTTGTAGTTTTCCAGGAGATTAAATATTAGTCATTTTCAGTTTTTTATTTAATCTATACTTTATATTATAAAGCTATAGAGTTTGTTTGTTTGAACGCGATAATCTCAGGAACTACTGGTCCGAATTGAAAAATTATTATGCTGTTGGATAGCCCATTTATCAAGAAAGGTATATAATATCACGCTGCAACCAATCGGAGCGGAGCAGCAATAAAATATGTTGCAAAAACGAGGAAAATTTACGCAAACGAAGTTGAGCGTGTCAGCTAGCGCATTATATAAATATACGAATACGATGGGACCTTCTGTGTTCTGTCTTTCAGAAGAAGGGTATCCAATTTATAAACTACAGAGAAGAAGATTTTTTTTCAGAAGCAACTGCCAAAGTAGTCACAGAGGGCTTTATAAAAATACAAATCACGGATTCAAAGTAAACCCAGATAAGGAACAACAATTTTATGGATAACGCAAAGAATGGACAGTAGAAAGAAAAATACCAGTGTAGGAATCGAACCCATAATCTCTAACACAGCCTTACAAGTTACATTTCACACTCCCACTATGGCACTACACAACTCAGCCAGTTTTAAAGGGATGAGTAAAATTTTCATTAACCTATTCGTAACCCATACGAGTTGTATAGAAATACTTTAACTGCCCACGTGAACAACTTTAGTATGCCGTAATAGCCACAACGAGATGCGTATGCGGCCTTAAAAAGCCCTTTGAAAACTCCGTCACTTCACAATAAAACTAGCCCAGTCATCTTTAGAATTGTCTGTCATTCAATTCGGAATATAAAAGCTTAAATCTCGTTATTAAATATGAATTTTAGAAGCGACTGAGTGCTTTGGGACAGTTGTCTTGTTGAAACGTTTTGATTGACGTCGTAAATTGGTTTTCGAATGTCATTTTGACAAATTGAACTATTTTCACTTGAAGCTAAAGCTGTGCATAGGTAGCTATAATTTTATTTACATTGTGTAACACAGAAAATAATGATTGCTCTATTTGTTCGTGAAAGGTAGTTTTTTTTACACCTAAAGTCCAGTCAGAGTACTGCTCTTTCTCAGAAACGAACCTTCGTTGCCTTTTGTGACCTTACTCAAAACTTTTACCTCATTTCCGAAGATACTACACAGAAGCTCGGATACGTAGATTTACGTAAAGGAATGGTGTGAATCTCATGAACCACGTTGTTACAAAACTTCATTGTTTTGAACTAGTAATGTTAGCTCTAAAGTTTAATTTTATCCCGCGATTTCGTTTGCATAATAAAAATATTTTGAAAAACAATTATATCTAACGGGAACATTTTATCGGGATAAAAAGTGTGATTAGATACACAAGTTAATATTCAAATGCACGATTCCTCGATTGTAAATCCGATGCCTAAACTACTTCAATATATATAAAACAGGTTGTCCTCTTCATTAGCTCACGAAATTGCTTCTCCACAGAGGATCCCGACGCTTGTGCGGACTGCATCACGGATACGGTGCTTCAGGGAATGGAACTATTCATTCCCAATGCCCGAATTCCCGTTGGCGGTCGTAGTCGCCCCTGGTTCAACCAGGCTTGTCGAGTGACCGCGCGCCTGAAACAGTCTGCGTACTTAGCCTGGAACGATGCCAGGAATCGTAAGGATCTGACCGTGAATGTTGAGAAACGTAAGTTCAACGCCGCCTCCAGAGCCAACAAGAAGGCTATTGCTATAGCAAAGGCAGATCACATTGCCAGAATTGGCGAGCGACTTCAAAGGCATCCCTCTGGGAGTCGTGCATTCTGGTCGCTCGCCAAAGCTGCACAAGATAACTTTTGCCAGTCCAACCTCCCACCACTGCGCAATTTCGATGGCAGTCTGGCCCACAGTGCTAAGGAGAAAGCTGATCTCTTGGGCCGACTCTTCGCCTCTAACTCGACTTTGGATGATAGAGGAGCCATACCACCTTCCATCCCAAAGTGTAAGAGCTCCATGCCAGAAATACGCATCACGCAACGTGCGGTTAGGCAGGAGCTCAGGCTCCTTGATACCCAGAAATCGAGCGGGCCGGACGGGATCCCTGCAGTGGTACTTAAGACGTGCGCCCCTGAGTTGACCCCCGTTCTGACGCGCCTCTACCGCCTCTCATATAAAACCGGAAGGGTTCCATCTTCGTGGAAGGTCGCCAATGTCCACCCTATTCCCAAAAAGGGTGACCGGTCAGACCCGTCAAATTACAGGCCGATAGCGATAACATCCTTGTTATCAAAAGTGATGGAGAGAGTTCTCAACACCAGACTCTTGCGGTATCTTGAGGAGCACCAGCTGAAAAGCGACCGCCAGTACGGCTTCCGTTACGGTCGCTCAGCTGGTGATCTCCTTGTGTACCTCACGCACCGCTGGGCTGAAGCCTTGGAAGGCAAGGGCGAGGTTCTTGCTGTCAGCCTCGACATCGCCAAGGCGTTTGACAGGGTCTGGCACAAGGCCCTTCTATCGAAGCTTCCTTCTTATGGAATCCCCGAGGGGCTCTGCAGATGGATCGCTAGCTTTCTGGACAATCGGAGCATTATGGTCGTCGTTGACGGTGCTTGTTCCAGTCTGAAAACCATTAATGCTGGCGTTCCACAAGGTTCGGTGCTCTCCCCAACACTGTTCATTCTGCATATCAATGATATGCTGTCCATAGAGAACATACATTGCTATGCGGATGACAGCACGGGTGATGCGCGATATACCAGCCAACAGAACGTCCCTCGGAGCGTTGTTCAGGAGAGACGGTTGCAACTTGTGTCAGAAGTCGAGGACTCTCTGGGGCGGGTCTCCGAATGGGGTGAGAGGAACCTGGTTCGATTCAACCCCACTAAGACACAAGTATGCGCGTTCACTGCGAAGAAAGACCCATTTGTCCTAGTGCCACAGTTCCAAGGAGTTACACTCCGAGTCACCGAGAGTATTGGGATCCTCGGTGTCGAAATCTCCAGCAAAGTCCAGTTTGGGAGTCATTTGGAAAGTAAAGCCAAATTGGCGAGCAAAAAGGTGGGTGTCCTCAACAGAACGAAGCGTTACTTCTCGCCGGCACAGCGACTTGTGCTCTATAAAGCGCAGGTTCGACCGCACGTGGAGTACTGCTCTCATCTCTGGGCGGGTGCCCCCAAATACTTGCTCGATCCATTTGACTCCCTCCAAAGGCGAGCTGTTCGGATCGTTGATGACCCCAATCTCACGGACAGACTGGAGTCTTTACAGCAGAGGCGTGACTTTGGTGCACTTTGCGTACTCTACCGTCTGTTCAACGGGGAGTGCTCTGAGGAACTGTTTGACATGGTGCCACCGTCACCTTTCTACCACCGCACCACTCGACATCGTAGTAGGGTTCATCCATTTCACCTGGAAACAATACGGTCCTGTACGGATCGATTCCGGCGTTCTTTTCTTCCACGTACGTGTAGACTCTGGAATGAACTACCTGCTGCAGTGTTTCCCGAGCGCTACGACATGTCTTTCTTCAAACGAGGTTTAAAGAGAGTTTTCACTTCACGGTAGGCAGCGGCTTGGGTGTGTCCCTGACATTCCTGTAGTCCATGAGCGGCGGTTACCGCTTACCATCAGGTGGGCCGCTGGCTCGTCTGCCAACCATAGGCAATAAAAAAAAAAAAAAAAAAAAAAAAATGAATAACTGACAGTACATTAACTAGTAGTAAACAGTTATAGTCATAATCCCTGTAATGTCACTCAACTACAACATTAAGCTGCTTGCGTCTGCGCAACTTCTCACACGAAACCATGGAGAATAAAGATCAGGAGAACCATCTTATATGTTGAAAAGTTGAAATGGTAAAAACTCCCCTAAATTACGAACCTCCCCTTCCCCGAAGAATGATCTTTCCTCCCCTGAATTGGATGACTGGTATATATGAATGTTGCAGTTGTAGACGGGCGTAGACGGGAATTGGATATTTATGTACCCTGTCGCTACTGTAGCGCCCTTAGACGTAAACTTACTCTGTTAGATAACGAAATGCTACAAGAGTTAAGATTAAAGAATAATAAATTTTTCTAAAGTTATGGACGTAATTGCTAGACACATATAAAGTAAACGACTGATGTATATATTTGTTAAATGTGTAGCCAACCTGTAACATACTTAAGTGTTTTACTTATCCACATAGTTACTAAGTTATGCCTAAGAAATTTTGTGAGTATGTAATCTTAATGTGCAATGTATTTCCACAGCTAAACCGGTATTTAATCTACAAAAATACAGACAATAATATAACACGTATTGAATAACAATATATACTATACTACTTTATACTATACTAGCTGTCCCGCGCAACTTCGTATGCGTAAATTTTCCCCGTTTTTGCAACATTTCACGTCGCTACTCCGCTCCTATTAGTCGTAGCGCGATGGTATATATATATATAATTATAATTCTCATATGCATACACATTCACGCACAACACACACACACACACACACACACACACACACACACACACACACACACACACACACACACACACACACACACACACAGGCACGCACGCACGCACGCACGCATATTCTCATCCACGCTGAAATACAACATGCTGACAATATTACTGCAACTTTAGTATTGAGGGTCCTGGAGCTATAAAACCATAGGCTTAGTTAAAACATTATATCTAAAAATAGATATAACTTTATGTAATTTGTGAAGTTATTTATATGAATTGTTATTATTGTTATCCATATCTAATGAATTACGATGGACACTTTTTATACATAGAGATCGTTCTCCTGGTATTTATTCTCCATGCTCACATACCAACTTGCAGCGTACGCGCAAAGCATCCCAATTCAACGGGCAACAGAATTGTTTTTCGGCACGGTGATTAACTTGAGTGATCGATCTGTCGACACGATGTAATCTACTAAATTGTTATAATGGCTTTTGTATAACAGTTTGAAATGTACCAGTTGGTACAGGTTCTGTGTTGTAGAAAGCAGAGGTATTTTTGTTGTTATTAATCAAATAAGTTATAGATAGCTCGCTATTTTCAAAACATTTAACGCTATTTTTACTAACGCGCTTATACGACTACTTCCATATTGTTCAATGCGTTCACTTTTAGGCGCTACTAGTATGAAATTTAATTTAAATTCAAATTAACAAAATGGGCTCATCATTTCAACTTGAGTTTGTTAGTGCTGTTAGGTAATTATAAGTCCGACATGTTAATTTTCAACCATTGGAATCTACCATCAGCATTCATGCTTCGGACATGAAAGTATCGCGTCTATTGATTGATTTCATTGGTCGTACTTTTATAGTTAGTTACCATAACACCTAAATAAGCGAATTCTAAAGCAATATTAATATGAATGAGTATTCCGTGGTACGTATATTTAAGTTTTCAAAACAATAACGAATCCGAGAATATTTTAAAATCGTCTATAATGAGAACGTGAAATCGATACAAATCGATACTCGTTGCGAAGCCGGCATCGAGTACCAATCGAAGGCACAACGAGGCAATCGGTGGAGTCGTTTTCCACAGAAATACCACACGTTTTTTCTTTTATTTGTGTCCGAGGCGCGGGCGCAGGAGCGTTGCCTTTGCTATAATAAACAAGTATATCGTTATAACCATGTTTTAAAATACTTTTCAGGATAACTAATAAGATTTTAAAAGTAATCAAACGATAATTGAAACGATTTCATATTTGGACAGTTGTGAATTGCTCGATTATGTATAGGTAATTAATTAGGGACCTACAGCTTCTCTATGAATGAAATCAACAGTTAGGTAAAAGCCCTTAACATTATTACCTATACAACTTATAAATAATATACAGAGTACATACAGGGTGTATTATTCTAAAGTTATCCTTATAATATATCATGTTTGCGAAAATTCATACGATCAAATCAGCTGACTTACAAAACAAATTTAACTTGCTAAAGAATTTAAATTGATTGCAAGTATACGGAACTAAGAGATAAAATGTAAGGTGTTTTCTTCACTTGATTATCCTGAGTGCCGTGACGAGATGGTGCTAGTACGCAAGCGAGAGCACCGTGTTAGAGAGAGACGGGTATACCTGGTAGTTGCAGGTGTGAACGGGACACGCGCGGAACATGCCTCGCAAGCCTCCGGCATTGTTTCTCAAAGTGTCGTATTGTCATTCGTCGTAAAATGTTGCTGAAGTGCTAATAGGGCTCCACTGGGTGGAATCGACCAATAAAGTTCGTGTACTTTAACAACATGCTCGTCAAACAAAAGCCGTTGATTAATTCTAACGGTTAGGTAGTTAATACCTAGAAAACTTTTAGCACTTTTATAGGAAGAAAGCTTCAGGAAAAGTTTTAGTTTACTACGGTAACTAACCGTTACTTACCTAGCGATTTTTCGTGAGTTTAATGAAACATCTAACTAAGTACGTTTTAAAAGAAGATGTCTGATAATAATGATGTGAAGTTTGCAATATATGTTCGTAAACTTTTGCGATTTGTACACCTTATAGAATTCTATAAACTACGGGTCTTAATGGCGTAAATATTTTATTTTAAGGGTAAATATCTTTGTTTTATTGCCCGACGTTTCACCACCCGTTGCAATACGGTCGAAACGTCGGGCAATAAAACAAGGTAAATAAATATTTACGCGATTAAGACCCGTAGCTTATAGAATTCTATAAGCTGTCTACCTAAATAAATATTATAAAAATAAAATTGTTTCAGTGTCATTAAGTACCTACTTACTCAACATTTCAGATTTCGATTTTGTATTTACATAAAAAGTACAAAAGACAAAAGTTTGAGATCCACAGAGAGGCTCGTGCTTTTCCATCGCTTCTCGTTAAGAGCTTTTAACGAGCCGACCTTGCCGTAACGATTAGAGAGAGACAGTAACACCAACTCGCACCCAACCAATACGCTAGACAAGGACGGAAGTCCGGACCGGTAACAATAAGCTTACTAACAAGACGGAGTCACTCACTGAAAAATGTCGTAACCACCATAATTACACATTGAATTATGCAACCTATTTTTATTAAGTTAAGGTGTGATTTTAAATAAACAAACATTGGCAGTTATTAGACGAGTACCGCGGTGGCTCGTCTGACTAACGAGAATGACTCAGGCGCTGGTTTTTTGTTGTTTTTCCGATATAAACCTTTAAGTCAAACAGGAGAGTATAAATTGGATTGGAGATGGAACTCAGTATGAGGTTTTCTTATAAATGCCTTTTTTGAAATTTATTTAAATTGGTTTTTCGTTGCGCTGGACTAATCGTAGCTATAAAGAGTATGAAGTATGTTCAAACGCGTTTTTATGGGATAGTATCGTATAGTCAGATAATTACCTATCTAAGATCGCGGGACATATTATTATGGCCATAATACCAATCAGGTTTTTAAGGATCCTTATCTATATTAGAAAAACCCGCAGGCATCATTCTCCTAAAGCTGAAGTGGGACAAGAAAATAGCGGAATTATATCCAATGAAGTTAAAAGAAAAATCATCTCAGCTTTATGTGAGAACCAACTTGTTTAAAACTTTATAAAAGTTCCTTACAACTCAAATAAATATGTCATAAAAGATTTCCATAGTAATTTAATTTTCTTTAAATTCTTTGTATGTTTTAAAAGGCTTATGTATAACGACAACAGGTTTTCGTGATGGCCAAATTTGATAACTAAAAATTTAACTCAATGACTAAAAAGGTTTGATCAAACTTCTTTTAAATTGTTTCAATGTAGACGTGCCTACAGTAAAAACAAATGGTTGTCTGTAAAGTCGGTTTAAGGATGACAATTTTTCGTGATA
This sequence comes from Herminia tarsipennalis, assembly GCA_945859575.2. NCBI lineage: Eukaryota > Metazoa > Arthropoda > Insecta > Lepidoptera > Erebidae > Herminia > Herminia tarsipennalis. The sequence continues at coordinate 6,541,227 of OX243846.2, read as the reverse complement.
ACGTCAAATAAAAACATTGATGACATAACGGCATTCGCTTGCTTAGCAACCAGTGAATAACGTGACACTTTTTTAGGGAAACATTGATGACATATCGCCATTCGCGTTGCTTACCTAATAACCAGTCAAAACAGTGACTTTATTTCGCGCGTGCTCCTGGTCGTTATCACGTCAAAAAAGTATTAAATTATATTTGGTCTGCAGCTGCATAGAGTACGGAACTCTACGATATCTATGGCTCTACGCGCTTTCCTCATGTTTTCTAAAGATTAGTAGATAAATATGGCTAAGGAAGACAACACTTATTACCATTATAGTCATTGGAATATTAAAACGATAATACAGACTGATCTAGTATCGATAAAAATGATTATTAATTGTTTTTGCCTGTTATTATCAAGTATTTTTGTTTTATCTTAATATCTCGTATAAAAGACATCAACGCATTTACGTAAAATGAATAATATGATGTTTTATGAAGTTTAATGAATATTGACTAAAAAGGTTGACTGATTTTAACGAAATTTGGCGTGGGGATAGAATATTTCCTGAGAGATGTCATAGACTTTGATAACCTACTTACATCGTTGAAGTTACGTTACGTTAAGAAATTCGTTTTTGAAAAACGTATTTGTATGTTGTATAAGTGTACCTACATCTATAGCACTTTTTGACTTTAATTTTTTTTATATGACAGCAGTTAAGAAACATAATCACAAAAAATCCAGGAACCAAGTATACAATGATTATTCTCTAGTGATGCTGGGTAAAATAAAATAGTAAGGTTAGAAATTTGATATGCATACAAATTGCCCGTTGAAGAAGGACATAAGAGAAAGGCATAGACCTTATCGCGTTATCTGTCCTCTACGTGGACGAAGCCGCGGGAAACTATAGCTCTACAGTATGAAGAAATACTAGATCAGAAATGTATTTACACCTATCACAAAAAGCATCCGTGATTACATCACTAAAGCAATGGCCAACGAGGCAGTCAACATTATATATTAACATTAACATAGCAAACAGTGTAATAATCATAAAAGTTTTTATCTTCAAGAATAATAAGGAACGTATAATTATCCTCAAAAAGAGCTCAACAAAAAATGGCAGCTCTTTATAATGCCACAAATTCATCAGATTTAATTGTCTATTTAGATCATCTGTCCAACTTATATAAACTCTGACAGCATATAAACGGACCACGTTTAATAAATATGCGAATAACTGGATTACATGATTAGCAATGGGTATCTTTTCTTCGTCTAAAGTATACCGCCATAGTTATTTCATTTAGCCACATTTAAAACTCCTTGTACCAGAAACTTTATTAATCCCCGAGAAAGGCTTTATGTTTTAAATGTTTATCTGTGTGTCTGTGTGACATCGTAGCGCCCAAACGGTACGACGAATTTTGATGTGGTTTCTTTTATTAGAAAGCTAGTTTAATTGGGATGGTAGGTACTTAGCTTTGTTTGATAAAAATCCGTTCAGCCGTTTTGAAGATAATGAAGTTTTTGTCTCACTTGATTTTTTAATGTTAAGTAATATATTTTTTATATTATTACTTATTTTTTTTTTTTTCTCTTTTTTTTTTTTTTTTTTTTTTAGCTGTGTGGCACCGGCTTAAGAATAGTGCCACCCCATCTCTTCCCGTGGGTGTCGTCAAGGCGACTAAGGGATGTCACACGGGAGGACGGGCAGCAGCGTCCTCTGCGTATTTCAAGCCTTACTGCGATCGCCAACCCGCTCGCCAAGCGTGGCGATTATGGCAATTACCCCCAGGAACTAATAAGTAGGTTCTACTGGGGAGACCCGTGCCCAGCAGTGGGACATCATATGGGTTGTTATGTATGTTATGTTATGTAATATATTTTTTTATGGTAGCAATTTAAGAGCATAAAACGCTTCATAGAAACAAGCTTGCCAAGTAGGTATGAGCAAGACAACTTTAGTAAGTCTATTTAAAACCTTATTGGCCACATATAATACAAACAATATCAGTTTATTTATCAAAGTGATTAACTCGGCGGACATGTTGGAAGAACTCTTGCGCACAACGAGCCGTCATTCAAAATTTGAAATAGGAACATTGAGTTTAACGGTACACTTGAAAGGGTAAAGGTCTATTGCTGCATAGGGTTGAGTGCGGTAACGTAATAAATAATAATATAGATATGAAGTATCTTTATGTTCAACTTCTTTTGTTTGTTTGGTTTTGGTCGGTTTTAAATTCTTTATTTGTCATATCTTAATTTAAATAATGATGCTTTGTTTAAAGTTGGTTTTGATCGTCTATACGAGGGATCCCATTGAGGTCATGGCTTTCTTCAGGACTGAGCCTAGGTTCATACAGATCCATGCATTTAAAAGGATTTTTAAAAACCTTCACAAATAAGAAAGAAGGAAAAAAATAAGTAGAAAAAGTAATGTCAGCCTGTCATATGGCTGATATTACTTTTTCTCAGTTATGCGCCATTTTAAGCCCTATTTTATTAATTGATATCGACATTAAATTGATAAACGAAGTGTGAACGGTAGGTATTTCTCTTTTATTTTACCACTAGCAGTTTTTAGTGTGTCCCGCAAGTTTAAACTTATATAACTCCTGCGTATCATATAATTTGATATGTTAATGTTTACCTATATTGTATAGAGGTCAAGTTTATAAGTGTGTTAGGTTATGAGTTTCTGCGGTTGTAGGGGGTAATCATTTCTCAAACGTAAATATATATATTTTTTTTAAGAAAGCATATTTACCAAAATGTTGTTTTTGTTTTTAGACGTTCTATGACTATAGGCGGATCGTATAAAGTTGTTTGCAGGAGAAACCACTGCCGCTAACGCCAGCAGAGAAAATGAGATCAAAAGGTGGTGTTAGATGCGGTAGGTACGGGAAAATTCTATTGCCTTATCGTTATGGTACCTAAAATTAAATTTATACTACAGTTAGAGAGGAAAATTACAATGATTGTAAACTAAACCTAACTATAGGCTGTTTATTTATTTTTTTTGATACCGAAATCTTCAAAAAAATGTTTTGTAAATATTCCTTATATTCACTTATTATTTAATAGATAACAATGTAACTTTAACTGGACCTGAAGAATGTACAAATATGTTAGAAAAAGTAAGTGAAGTCCTTACGTTTTTTTTTTTAATAAATAATAAATGATTAACTCCTAAAAACATTACAATCTAACATTGGAGCTGATAAGTAATTTAAGACAGTAAACATTATTTTTTCTTAGTGTCTGATAAATTAACAATACTTTGTTCTTGTGTTTTAAATAAATTATCTTTAGAAGTTGTTTATTTTTTATTTAATCGAAACTTTAATGATTATTATGGCCGAAGTTATAAACCGAAATTGCCGCCTGATCTGGTAACGATCTGGCACTTATTTTGTATTTTTTTTACTATGATCTTATAGGTACAATCGGTCAACATCTTTAAGTTAAGAAATGTATCGTTTGCGGAATTAGAATATGGAATTTTTAATTCTTTTAACCTTATAAAAATCTTTTATAATATAATGTATTTTTTAATAAATAATCCTCATTAAATAAATTATATGATGGCACATAAAAAAATAGATTTGTTGATATTTTACATTTTCACGTCTTTTTCGACCCGTGGCAAAAAAAATGAGAAATAAACTGAGACTTTATCAAAGAGTTACTGACTGTACTCATAGGCAAAGTTAACAACATCAACAGTCTAAAAGGTCTTGCTATCCAATTAAAAGTATTATAAAAAAAAATAAAGTGTCCAGTAAATATTATTGGTGATCTCGTCTGCGTGGACACACCGCGTCGTCGATCATGTCCAACTTTATTACAACACGCCTCGTTGGCACATACACGAAATAACACCGTAAAAAATGTAGCCTGTAAAATGGCGCTTTATATCCAATCGATAATTGGTTTTATAAGAAATAATAAAAATTGTAAGTGTTAACGTTTACTCTATTCAAGTTTTGAGTGCGAATACGTGTTTAATAAACGGTTTGTTTTATTATTGGTCACTTATGGAGGTCGGTATGTTTATTTTTGAAACAGTTAGGTAGGTACTTAGTAGGTATTTTATGAAGGTTCAAGAACCCTACAAAGACAAATTAATAAGTTTGAATGATTGACAGCTCAACATAAACGCTACTCTATTTAAGTTATTATAAAAAGTCGTAAAGTATCATGCTGTCACTGTCATCATCATCATCATCGTCATCAGCCTTTATCAGTCCACTACTGGAAATTTTAGCCACAACATCCGGTCCTCTGCCAGCCCGTTGCCACTTCAGCGTGCTTAGCCTAAGAGCCGGGGTTTCTTTGAAATTCGAAATGACGTCATCCGACAAAGAACTTTTGAGAAACCCTGAGCTTAGCTCGCATCATAGCCCGCTGCGAGACTTTAAATTTATAGACTAGCCCAGTACCGGCACCGTAGGTCATACATAATTATAACAGATAAGTCGCACTGGTTAAAAACCATGATCTTCAGGCATTCCGCTAGAGGCGAAGTGGAAACTCGACAAAGTTTACTAAACGTTGCCCAACCCAATTTGATCCTTCTTGCTCGAAGTCGTTTCTACAAAGCTGTCACTTTAAGGTATATTGTCACGACACAATATATTTGAGAATGTCTTTTTTATGTATTCATAGAGGTAACCTAAATAACAAGTAGGTAAAAGTTCAGACCGTCATACAGGAAAACATCACAAAGTCAATTTTCTTTTAACTACCCACAAGTATTGAAGAGACTCCTATTCCAAAATCAAACTATTAACATCAAAAGCCTCCCACGACTATCTACTTACACAAAACACTAAAGTGACTAGTTAAAAGCGTCAACAAGCAACGTTTTAGCGGCCCACACAATACGCGGATAGTTACCTCTGAGAGTATCGGAGTCTCGGAGGGCCATGATTAGTGCTTTGATGGTGCCGCCTCGAAGATGCAAAATAGAGTTCAAACTAGCCGCCTCTGTTGATTGTTATCGATGTGTTTTATCACTTCGAAAGTAGGAGGTGCTATTATAATGATTATCGACTACACTTTTGGTAGGTGTTTTACATTAAACGTGTTAAAAACTATTGCGTTTATGAAGTGGTGTTTATGGTAAGGTTGTTGTACCTTGTTCGGTGTTGTACCTACAGCAGGCGATACAAAATTGGACGGGTCTGATAAATTTTACTGAACAAGAGTTCGAGTATCGTTTAGCGATGGATATGAATACCTACAAGCAAATTGGATCTCTATTAAAACACTATGAGACATAGTAAAGTGGTGAAATTGAAAAAGCCTATTTGAAATACCAATTGGTTATTTGATCACATTGAAGATTCAAAAGTCGCGTGCTCATCATGACACACGCCACCATAGTTATCTACCGGGGGCTCGCCTTTAGTTAGTTAAGATTCTGAAGAATACTCTTTTTTCTTGCAGTCAACCACGCGAATAAAGAAGAACAAATAAAGAACCATAGACCATACATAGCTGCAGTGTAGATATAAAGTATACCACAAAATATCCAATTTGCTAGACCAAGAAAACAAATCAGAAAACTTACGATCAGCAATTTCAATTAATTTCACATAATACTTACGCCCCCGCATAAACATATATGTAATAAAATCCAACGACATCGCAGTAGTAAAATATAATTGCATTAAACATGGCTCTTGGATAGTTTCATATTCTTGTCTGGAACATAAAATCCTACATAGGGATGTCGAGTCAACGCTACGATTTGCCTGAAAATGCTAACGTGTTCGTTTATCTTTAGATATAGGTACAGTATAAGAAAGACACGCGAATATCATCTATTAACAGTCACTTAATGTCTTGTCAGTGACCTGCCTTGTGCCTGATGATATTTAGTATTTGTAACACTTTCAAAGACATCATCCACGCATTGCCTGCTAGAATTGTTCTGTTTCTATTATTTATGTTATTGTGTTGATAGATAAATATTTGTTTACACAACGCCGTAATCATGAGTTTAAAGGCGGTTTATAGCCACGTAAAAAAATCTAACTAACCATAAATCTCAATAACTCTAGCAACCCTGAGACCATAGAGTACGCACCGAGGCGTTTAAAATTAATAAATCTGAGTCGTAAACTGCGAAGCTTCGCATCATCATTCGTCATGCATATCGAGTTTAACGCTTACACGATTTTAGTTTAACAAACCATTGTAATAGGACTGCTGTGCAAGTGAATTTATACATTGTCTGTTTAAAGCCTCCAGGTTTGAATACAGGAAGAAAATTACTTTATGAATGGCAAGGCAGAAAATTGTTTATTAATTCGCTTATTTATTAAAACTTTCATCAGGCAATAGAAACCTATCTATATCTTAAAAGTTCTAAATATTATGTTTTTACGGAATATAACGTTTTTTTTAAACATAATAGCAAATACCGACTGAAAGAAAAAAATATGACCATAGAAAATTGCAACGTCTTAAATCAGTGTTTCATACAAACTTTGAAGCTACGGAGATACCGTTCTGAAGTTTCATAGAGACTATTTCACTTGTCAGTCAATTTAGAAAACCTGTTTTGACGACTTAGGTGTTTTTTAACGTATTAATATGTATTTATCGGTCAAAAACTCTACATCAACATATTTTTCTTAACGAAAGAAAACGGTACAAGTTATTAAATCCAAAAACATATCCAACTAATCTCGCAGTGCGTAAAACGTGTCGATATTTAAAAGTGTAAAATTAAAAGCCAAGATAAAATCCGTTCTTTCCATTTGGGCAACTGTATAAAAAAATGGTGGTAAGGCATGCGCGGCCGAATCTCGTTATAACCAAGTTTATGGCGTCTTTACAGCCTGTGTTTTACATACAATCGAACCTTTTCTTATACTTGAGATGTAAATAAACTGGTTATCGTATCCTTTGTAACGAACAGATGCTGTAATATCATTCGCATTTGAAATTTAAATTAAAACTTTTTACTTACCATAGATTTTTGATAATGTATTTTTTTAAAAGAAAAAAAACGTGTGTTGCATCCAATGATGTATAGACCTGGACCGCGCCATACCTTTAAATTATAAAGTAAATATTGACTGCAAAGCATGAAAGAAAGAAAAACTTTTGCGGCCCTGTCTCGTTGGCAGGTATTATCCACAAAGTAGCGTTGTCTATTTCTAGAGAGTGGTCAATTTCGTAAGGTTATGGCGTAGTCCAGGTCTATACGTCAATAATGGCTGCAACCACCGACAACAAAAAACCTCACAGCCGCGTTTAATGTAAATACGAACATAAACTCATACGAACGAATCTTTACAACACATACATTACATAGATACGTATAAAAACACATTCACGATGTTCGTAGAAATGACATGGCTGAAAATTCGACAAGATTGTCATCGCGTGGAACAATTAAAATTACAATATGAAATGTTTTGTTCTCCAGGGAATAGAGCTTTAATTTGTTGGAGTTTTATAAAACAGGTTTAGGCAACAATAGGTAATTTTAAATAATTTTGCTGATCCGGTTTTACCTCAACAACAAACTTTAAAATAATAGGCAAATTTTAAATTCGTTCCACAAAATTAAAATTACACAGATTAATATAATTCTCCGTTTGCGTGTGGTGTACCTTAAGAATAAAATTATTTGTTTAAAAAAAATAACGCTGCTGTAACTCCTAAAAGTAATATCGTAAGTTACAGTAATAATATAATTTGTAAAGATTTTATATTTTATCTCTTTCTATCTAATTGGACAGTTTTATGTGTGAAGGGAACAACGATGGTAGTAAAGGGATAGATAGTGGGTGGATGCAGGTATCCCGTCGAGCAAGCATGTGCATCTGCTTAGCGGGAACAGAGACTAAACAGAGGACTTTGGAGTAGCTTTGCGTTTATTTTTTTCTCTTTATCTCTAAAACTATTGGGCCGCTTTTGATAAGATTTGGTATGAAGGTAACTCGAAAATTGTAGAGGATGTTGAATTTATCGTGACAAAGAACAACCACGTCGGCAGAATTATAATAATAATATCTTGGGACAACTCACACAAACTAAGCACAGCTTATACTATGGAAACCAGGCAACTGATAAACATACAGATATATATTATTTTGAAATGCATACCTGTTATAGATAAATAGAGAATAAACCCTCGTGCTCATCACATAAAGTTTTATCCTAGGTGGGGATCGAACCCATAAACTCTGGTTTAGCAGTCAGGGTCACTAATCACTAGACCAACAAGTCAGTTTTTAGTCTATTTTCTCAATTGCGAAAAAAAACTTGAATAATTTGATGAAGAAAATTATGCTTTTTCATACAACTGGTCGAGACTACTAAGCAGTGGCGGAGGGTCCTTATAACACCATTCATTTCGGTTTCCCTTTACATTGTAGTTACTTAATATTTTAGGTACAAAGAACTGTGTCCACCAAGATAGAAATATGGTATCGGGTTACCTTAGAGTTTTTTTAACCCATCGCTACTGCTACTAAGTGTGATTATGTGTGTGATTACCTGTATTGATTGTACCTACTTCACTACAATTTCACGAAGGTGCGCTAGAAGTATCCTAGATAAGTAACAGCTTCACATGAACTGTCTTTCAGACCAGTTTTTACTAAGATAAATTAGTATTTAGTATCGGTACAAGTGATAGGTTCATGAATCTTGGCGTCAATGCTCCGCAAAATATTTCAAACGAAAGAAATGGAAAATGATAAATTACAAAATATAAAAAAACACAGGCAAAAACTGTAGATACCTATCTTATACGTGTGATTTTTATAGACAACAAAATTATAAACGGTTATTTGCACACCTATTAACATTCTCCAAACATGGCAACTCAAGCAATCAACCACAATTTGGCCGGCTATCGACAGATCGAATCGTAATCAAAATAATACACGAAAGTAGATACGGCACGCACAAACAACATGTAAATACACACGCGGTATTTTTATTTTATCATAAACATGTCCAAATATTCCTCTGTCCAATCCCAAACATTCGGTCGTCTTTCGGACGCCCGTTTAAATTACGGCCGTCGGGATTTCTCCTTACGATCAATAAATCAATAAATATATACGGCTAAGCCTGTCCGTCTGTCCGACATTAATGGAAATGGGTGTTTGTTTAGGATGCGCGATCCTTGCTCTAACAGTTTGTTATTAAACGGAAGCTGATGCTGTATCTTTCGACTTCCTGCCATTCGCTATTTTTGATATTTATGATTTATAAGTTACGACAACGTTAATGTCTTCCTGAATGTGCATCAAATCGATTATGCTGTAGTTAGTGGAGCAAGCTTGCCCTAAAGCAATGTTCTGGAAGCGGTATGATGTTGAGTATAACTTACCAGTTTTAAGTACCTATTATTATGAAGGACATTAGTTGCAAATTGTTACACCTGCCAACCTAAATGTAATTTATAATATTTTGTTTTGGGAAGCCAAGGAAAAACACAAATTCTTCCACATGAGGACTCTTGGAGGAGGGAGAGAGAGCCACTAGATCCGCCTGTGTTACGAATGCCAATTGACAATTGCATTCATAATTCTAGTTTAGTATTTTCATGTTTAATCTAATCACAGACATATTAGGGTTGTCAAGTCAAATCAGTCTCTTTTTATGAAATGTCAAAACGACAAGCTCTATATAATGTGTATGGAATAACAACCTATGACATCATAAGTTCCTATCGTCAAATCATTACTTTTAGAATTCGTTTTCATGCTTTTAAATTCAAAAACATATTAAATTGTAAAATAACACTTATTATCAGAGCATTTTAAGATCAACTATTACCTGATTAGTATAAAATAATTTACTTTTATTGTAGTAACTACCCAATTAAAGCAAGACATGCAACTTTGTCAGTTTTACAACTAAGTTGCCAACATGCTTACAATCACCTGTTATTTAAACAACGTTTGTTATTCATCTTCGGGCGAAAGCTGGTTAACTGAATTTACAAATAAAGAAAATGTTGAAGTGTTTCAAATTGTCTTTTTACAATAACTGTCTATGGACAACAACTACTTGCAGTTCAGAAACAGCCGGCTATAATAAATAACGTATTTTTTTCGTCGCCAGTACCAAAGTACCATCGGAAAAAAAGTCTACCTGCTCTCCGGACCCACACAATGGCTCCCCGACCATTTATTTTGGCAAGCGTCGTAACATTTTTGGAAAAAAAGCGGACAAACTTGCACACAAAGAAATCTCTGAATTTTCTGAGAACAAAGTTAGTCTTATTGTTTAGAATATAAATCAGTTAACGAGACATCGGAGGCTGAAGAAATAAAAGGAGTCTTTGCACTCTTTGTATAACGGTTGGGATAAAGTTAGACTACAGTTTACACCGAACGAAGGTTTGGTTAAAGCTGAGGGTTCAGTCTAGATTTAATTCTTTTATACAGAAAACACACACAACAGTTCCTAGAAAAAGTTACGACAAATTTTCTTAAAAGGTTACCATCATCAAAGCATTTAACAAGACTTTTTGACGTTAATTCATCTCTTCTGGAAGTGAAACTTAGTCTAAACAAAGTGTTAAATTCTCTCTGTGTATTACTAGTACACCATATTTTGAGCAATGAACGTATTAAAAAGTAATTAACATTGGTATATTAATGCAGCCGGGTGTAAGTGTTGTGTTCATAACGGAGAATGAGCCGTGAAAGCTTTTAAGATGTACAAGACAAGGCAGGCGCAAGTCTTGTTTGGAAGAGCAGGCGCTAAATGACGCTTGCGCATCCGCTGTAGTGACCACAGATTGGGAATAAAGAAAGACTATAGTTTATAATTTTATTACTTAGACTTGAATCCACCTAAATAAGGCCTGAAAAGAGAAAATAAACCATTAGAATTTGGTATCAGTCTTACTCAACTCATGTCAAATTCATTGGTGAGAAAATTTTCCAACAACAAATAAGAAAACTCATAAAACACACAAAGAAATTTCGCATTGTCTTGGGACTGTAAGTAATTTCCATTCAATTATTAAGCAAAGATTTACTTGGAAAGCTGCAGTCATACTACAACGAGTATCGACACGTTTCCGCTGACGAAGACTGTGTAGTTCACGATAAGAGTTACATTGAGTCAGCGAGTACCGTGTAACTCTCCCGATACACTGACAAGAATCCAACATCATATTATGTAAATAATACACCAACACACACAACCTGAGATCACAAATAAAATACCAACGCATTGCTTAGCTCGCCAACTTGCAATCTTGCCTCTGGACATAAATTATTCCAAGTAACATCATAAACTGGTACTAGTAGTTGCTATCGATAATGAGCTTATTACCCGAACTGACTATATAAATTATCAGCAATTTTAAAATTCCATCCGAGTACCCAGTTTCCTTGAGGCGGGTAGACAGATAATCGGCCTTAATTACACGGCAATCCATCATCGAAAACCAACAAACAAGGTAGGTTACAGAAACGATGGGCCACCCACCGGAGCTCGAACAGCTTGACCTTTGCTGTACCTACGTCCATCTTTAAAAAAAAAAAGTGGGATGCTCGAAAGCACCTCCTAACCAATACGTATAATTTAACCTATGGTCAATTATGCGAGTGCTTCATATTAGTTATTCAGGCCTCACTTATTTAAAAGCAAATACGTTGAAGACCATAATTTATGGTGATTTCGGTAACTATATCTTCAGTTTTATACTTACACTAATATTAAATTTGAAAACGCGGTGTGCGTTTTCCTATGTCCTACTTTTCTTAAAACACTACAACATAACAACAAAAATTTATTCCCAGAATAATTTGAATGAATCTATTTTTTTTAAGTGTGCCATAATGTCTAGATATTGACGCAACCGTCATAGATTTCATGTATTCTGAAATAACTTTTATAAATATAGATTTCCAGTAACACCCACATATAATGTGATGTAAAAATAGAAGGTGACAGTCATTCATGTGTTCTTATAGTGACGGTGAACAATGGGTACCGATATGATCGTGGTTTCGTGCCTCCTCGAACTCGGAACCTGTTCGCCAAGATATCTAAACCGTGAATCGCAGCTAACAAGCTGGCTTGGTGCACTCGTGGCGATAACAATATTCTTGTACGAGTAGCAATGCTTTAGGAGACGCAAAGAGCTTCTTATGAGCAAAGAATGCGAAAGATAATATGGACATTCAAGTAATTATCTAATCTCATACGTAGTTAAGATACGCGGAAAATTCGCGTAATGCTTTTAACAATCTTGAAATACTCAAAGCTACCACCCGTTAAACCGCAACATAAAAAAGATTTACAAGTCTTCTCAAAGCTATCATTTCCTTCATAAAATAAACATGAGATTATCGATGCATGATGTAATAAACTGGATAATTGGAGTAATAAGAATGGCCGTTCAAAAGAAATTAGTCTACGTTACAATGTTCTTTAATTTTTTTTTGATCGACATAGCCTTCTCACAATTCCGGGTATACTATTTGTATCCAACAAAGCGTGTTCCAATAATGAGGATCGCTCGATACGATCTCGGTTGGGCTGCGCCCGCGCTGATCACCGCGTCAGATATGCAGAATCCTCGCTGCTCGGCTCCTTTGTAATCTCGGCAGGGTAAACACGGCATTGTGGCCCAATGAGCCATCTCGCCGCACGCTTATTGGTTTTCTAGTAACCCATCCACTTGAACAAGAAATAATGGAACTTTCTAGAACAACCATCATAAACCATTTTGCATTGGAATTCGGAACCATCAAAGCGACTTTAATAGAATTTACAACCTGTCAATAAAAAGTCAAGTTAGTTCTCAAAAAACGTTTTTTTATTACCGTTATTTTTAATGTTTTACTGCTTAAGTGGATCTAGTTAAGCCTTGATTATCACTTCTCTCCGTATTAATTTTTATTTCACTCTGCAGATTACAGCAAATTGTTAGTTTTGAAATGAAAAACAACTATCGGATCCATCTCGTCATTCCGTAATGTTGCTGTGCTGGGCTGGGAGGTTGTTAAAAATGAAAATTATTCTGCCAGCGCAAACTACGGTGATTACATATCAGGCGGGCCGAAGCCCGAGGGAAGCGCGTCTCTCTCGCTTATTGCCAGATGATTGAAGACCCCGCCGCCTACGACGCAGTCCTTTCTGGAGTGAGAGCGAGATAGCGTGCATGCCTGCGGTAAGGAGGAACAGGACGGCGACAGCTCAGCATCTGATTAGCATCCCAATTACGGTGCGGGCGCGCAGTGGGATCGAATCTTCGTTCGTAGTGTTGTGCTGTACCTACCATAACGAGTTTTGTTGAAATATTTATCGATGTGAGATAAAGTAAGAATTTATTATTTGTATTAAACAATGACGGTCGAATTATGATTCGACGAGTATGTACCTATTTTATGCTACGTGTCAGCAGAAGCTGGTACTTTTGTACGTAGATGGTTTTTGCGTAGATATATACCTACGAAAGGTATAAAACTATTTAGCTAAGTACCTATCTACATTATAATACAATGGTGTATATAACAATATTTACAATACATTGTAACTTAAACCGGCTGTCATGTCAGCGTTATCTCGAAAAACAATCACAGCTGGGTTATTGATCGATAATAAAAGTAACGAGTGGCAACCCTATTAACGAGAATGGCGGCCGAGAGCGGGCGGGGCGCGCTCGTGTTGAGATTACATCGCCGAGCAAAGGAAATTTTAAATAAACAAGAAATTATGAACCGACCCCAAGATTATAGTACACGTTCATATTGACCGGAGAGTAACTAGAGAAAATTACGACACAACCAATTTGTGATTGATCAGGCCTTACTCGGTATAAAGCGAAAGGGATATGCTTACCGCACAAATTGAGGAAACTCGACTAATTGCTGAAAATCGCGGACTAATACGCAATAAGAGGTTCAACTTTCTATTCCGTTGCAAACATAACCCATTACGGGTTCGTAGTACCTAATTAGGCATTGCAATTTGCAACAATACAATGGTTAGAAAGTGGCACAGACCTACGAAGTAAAATCCAATATCAATTCAGTTACAACAATAAATGATGGAACGCGTCTAATGGTTATAACCGTAGCTTTTCGTTTAAATGAAAATGAAATTACTGTTATTTTAAGAACAGAAATCCTACAGTTAAACCTACTAACAAAAGAGTTTATGTTCAAAGCCATGTCCACAAGGCAAGCGCTTTCATGAATATTTTTAGGGCTTAGTTAATTATGAAGGGTATGAGGAAATGACTATAATTTACAAGTAATTACAATATTTTAAGAAATGTGCAGTTTTGTTAAATGTCTGTTAGAGTACAACAGAATAGGAAACTAAATAGGCGACACGTAATAAAATTAAACATATGTATTCACATATGAATACATGAAATATGTATACAAGAAATATAAAATAAACTGTATATCGGGTAACATAAAGACAAGTGCACACAGTACAGTATGCAAGTTACGTTTCAAAGAGCGAGTGGATGTGAACAAATCATAACGGAGCGTCGCGTCGTCCCAACACGTCTGTAAGCATTCACTAGTCTCTCGAGCAAGCTCCAGCGCATGAATACAAAACCAATTTGATGTTTCTCATTACGCAGCGACCACAATATGCGTTGAACTAACTAGTTCCGTGCTGTGCGATCTGTTATTATGTTAATAGGGCTAGTTTAGAGGCTGCAAGGCTCGATGCCTGTGCCTCTGCGCACGTACCGCTGTAAACAATTAAACCGGCGTCTTTCATGTGTTAATAAAACTCGATAACTGCTTGTAATTGATGCTATAACCAGCATGGCGACTTCTTACGCACATTGTTATTGAACAGACTGTTTAACTACTAGCGCATTGTGATACCTGGTCATTGAATTATGTAATTCGAAGGGTACATTGTAATTAATTGTCGGCAAAGCTTCGTCGAGCTTATAGTAGCAGTTAGCACGAACTATTCATTTTTCTAGTTAAAGAAATCAATATTAATGTATAAGCTTTTATCTTTCCCATTTTGCATATTGGTCTACACGGTCCCACGCCAGGCGCCATTAGGATGGTTTCTGAGTACTGTCAACGACTGTCATAAAGCATTTTTGGCCTGGATATCTCTAGATTTAAGTCAATTTGTCGTCCGATATTTATGTAGGATAAATATCAGGCGATAAATCTAATCCCTACTGATAAATTTGATACTTTCAAGCGATGATAACCCCACGGCTTCTGCAAGATATTCCGAAGTTAAGTATCCATCGAAATGTAGAACCCCAGTTATCGCCCATGTCATGAACCCACTACTACGTGTTAGGGAATTTAGTTCGCGGGTCAATAAGAAATGTGAGCCGCGTATTCATATAGTAGCTCGCCTTAAAACCGGAATGGTAGTCATTTTTTTAAGTCTAGTATCAATATTTTCCAACCAAAATGTATCCAGGAATTACATTAAACAGTTCAAAGAACACCGCCGTCGTATAAATCAACGGGAAATTATCATAACGAGTCAGTTTTGTAACGATATTCTGGCTTTCTAAGAAATTAATAATGTCCGCTATAAACTGTGATTTACAACGTTACGGCTTGTATGTGTCCTCCTTGTATTAGGTGTGGGGCACGCAGCGATGTGACGACATTTTGAATATTCATATTTAGTTTTTTTGGAATCTTTGCACAAGTTTATTGGTGTAACTTTGAACGTAGGATAAACGATTCACCAACATCTATACTAATATTATAAAGCTGAAGATTTGTTTGTTTGCTTGTACGCGGTAATCTCATGAACTACTCATCTGAATAGAAAAGTTCTTTCACTGTTGGATAGCCCATTTATCGAAGAAGGCTATAGGCTATATAACATCCGCTACGACCAATGAGAAATGTTCCAAAAACGGGGAAAATTTACGCAAACGAAGTTGCGCGGGACAGCTAATAAAATATAAAAATAATATAAGTTTCTATCACTTTAGAAGATTTGAAAAAACAGTAAATTCTCCACTTAATATTTATGACGAGCTGTCCCTACTACGCGTGAAACTTTTAAATCCTAATTAGCTATGTATGTGCTTTGTTGTTCTGTGTTGTTCTGTTTAGTACTGTATCAGCCGTTCTGGTATGAATGAGTAGATAACAAACTAAAACTTTCGCATTTTTATAATAAGACTAGCTGACCCGTGCAAATTCGTTTGCGTAAATATTCCCCGTTTTTGTAACATTTATCATTGCTACTCCGCTCCTATTGGTCGTAGCGTGATATTATAGCTTATATAGCCTTCCTCGATGAATGGGCTATCCAACAATAAAATATTTTTTCAATTCCGACCAGTAATTCCTGGGACTATAAATTTATCACGTTCAAAAAAACAAACTCTTCGGCTTTATAATATTAGTATAGATTGTGACTTGATTTATTTCGCCACACTATCAATGATTCTATAGCCGTAGCTAGTGATCAAACCTCGAACCTTAAACTGTCTATTTCTAGCCTTATACATTCTGAAAGCACACTGCTCGATCCAGATATTGAACGCAAGATCTCGAACAGTAATTGCCGTTGATACAATTTATTGGAGCGTTGAGCTCGTCTAATCTTCAATTGATGATATACTGGTCATAGCACTTTCTGAACCCTTATCTTATACTAGCTGTCCCGCGCAACTTCGTATGCGTAAATTGTCCCCGTTTTTGTAACATTTCTCGTCGCTACTCCGATCCTATAAGTCGTAGCGTGATGTTTTATAGCCTATAGCCTTCCTCAATAAATGGGCTATCTACCAAAAAAAGATTTTTTCAAATCGGACCAGTAGTTCCTGAGATTAGCGCGTTTAAACAAACAAACACTTCCGCTTTATAATATTAGTATAGATCATCAAATGATAAGTAAGACAAGATATTTTGGTAATGTTTTTTCCGCGAGAATTCACCCGGATATATTTATCTAACAGCAAATTTATCAAATCGATTTTTGCAAATCATATAAACAATCATAATCAGGGGCGCCAAACTTCTTAGAGAGGATGCAAGTAAGATAATCTAATCGACAGTGTGGATGACATGTTATCTTCGATTTTTTTGTTCTAGAACATGCCGAATTTCTCACGATGTTTGTTTATGCGAGGATTTTTAAAATTATTCGAATCTGCTAGTTGATGTTAGATGATCATCGGTCTTCTTAAATAGCTACCAGTCTATTTGAGGGCCCCAAGCCCTAACTGAACAAATCTACCTACTATTACTACTATAATAGGTACCTACATCTGCCCCTGAACTAGGAACTGTGGCGTCAATCTCAGTCTTGAGTTAAATGTCCGTAACTTGAGTTTAATCACCTCAATAAAGATACTGCAATTTTACACGTTTTAAGATTAAACCTCATTAAGTTGCAAATTAATTGCCTAATTTTAATGCTGATGAATAGACTACGTTAGTATATATTTTAATGCTCAGGTCTAATGAATGCTTATTTCGTAGTTGACTAAAGTATAAAGATTTATTTAATACGACTATTTTGAAACGCTGTCTCGTCGCGTCAATGAACTTATAAAGCGAAGCGTTCAAGTTAGCACATCAGAAAACCAAAAGAATGGCTCACTGAGAACCATTTTACAAATGACAAAATTTACATAAATCAAAAATGTTTAAAAAAACATTCTAGAAAGGTTAAAAGAACAATCTTCTTTTCAAAATATAAGTGATCAATTCCGAAATAGATCTGCAAAATCTATTTTCTAGACCGGCCTATTCGATAAAATCTATTTTTTAGAGTCTACAAAATAGATTTCCTAAAACTACTTCTGAATTGATCACAAATAACTTTTATATTATTTTAGACGAACTTAATATACCTCAATAAAATCAACAACGCCCAGAAAGTACATTCTATTGTAGGTAGGTATATTTAGGTATTGTATAAATGCAATATATTAAGTAGGTAGGCACTCAATAACCCTTCTGCTGATTTGTAAATGAATCAACGCATGCCATATTGAATGGTGCTTGAATGTCAACTCATAAAGAGCTTATTTAATAAAGTTGCTTGTACAATCATCGAAAAATGGAGTAAGTAGGTACTTTCATTATTTAAAAAGGGTCGCAATAACCATACTAAGTGCCATAAGTTACTAGTACCTTACCTACTTATTGTTAAATACTTGACTGTTTATTCTGGATATTAAACTAATTCGAGTCGAGTCAAAGAGCGTTAGGATAGAGATTTTTATTATAATGGAGTTAATGGTGCGCATTTCACAATTAAAAAAAATAAACTTACCAATTAAAGAACTATTCAAAGAATCAGGTTTTACTTTCTTAAACGTGATATGATTTAAAAATGTCTTCATTAGCGCATTGGTTTCGCGGGCAAAAACAAAACGCATTTCTGGAATGGCAGGAATATGTTCGTCGGGTGAATTAACTGAATTTCTTTTATAATTGTTATATGCAGTTCCTTTAACAAATCTATAGTGGCATGTTTTAAAAATAAGAAATATTTGTTTCTTAGTTATGGAGCAAATACAATTCTAGTTTTTCACCGCAAAAACCTGCTAATGTGCTATTCGCGGATGGTTGGTACAAGTACCTGATATGTATGTACATAGTTGTGCCGTAAACAAAAAGCTAGCAGCAAATAATGTGGACGCAAGAAGTAGTATCGCCAATATTTCTGAGATACCAATGATTGGATTCCCGCTCTGTATGGGTAGTTAAACCAATATTTATGTAGAAATGTGAGTCGGCGAGTTTTTACAGCAAGACCCTGTCGCTTCAGATTTACAAACTTTTTTAATGCTGACATATTGAACGTTATTAGTTTGAAATAAGAAACATTTTTCAAAATCAATAAACCATATGGTTTGTAGTTAGTTACAGGGCTAGTTTTTCTGTATCCTCGTCACAAAATGTATTTTGTTACAACCACGTGATGTTTTACAGCTGCGTCTTATTATTTTTTGTGGCAGACGACCGTAACTCATTTCTTATGCAGTAAAAATGTCATTTTATACGACAGAATTATCGCTAAGGTATTCTTAGAACTAATTACCTGATTATGTAGTGTGCATATTTTTTTGTAAGCATAGTACCTATTTATGACAGTGTCTTTGCAATACAATAAAAAAAAAACACTGTGTAGCGAGAACTTTACAAGCATACAATTAGCAGCCACACGGACATGTAGGTAGGTACATTCAGTCACTGGTAACCGAACTACCTCTTGCAAATCAGACGTAGGTACCTACCTACCTACGCGCTGAATGATGAAGCCGGCAAATAGAATTAAAATGTAGACTAAGTTTTATACATATTTTTAGATTTATGGTTGTCTGATAGGACTGAATCTTTGTGTAGTCAGTGTATCAACAAACAAACACTCAACACTTGATACTACCAGAAATCAGCTGAATAATTGTCCAAATGCCATGAATTAAAGAGTAGAATAAGATATATAATTCTCAAACTCAATAAAGTAGGTACATACCAAGTATACAATTAACTTTAAGAAAGTAAAACCTAAATAACGACTTGAAAATAAAAGAAAAAATGAATGCTGCACACTGCTTATGACTTTATTTTATTAGACAATGACGCTATTTTTTAAAATTCTAATTAAATAATTAGAAGTATGTACCCAAATTTAAATAGAAACTGTTTATTTATTTACATCACGTTATTCAGTAAACAGGTTACAAAATAAAATTTAGTACGCTGTTTATTACAAGACCGAGTCTATCAAGGAAGGTGTACAAAAAAGGTACATCTACCTCCGAAGCACGCAAGCTAGGGCCATGTTTCGACGCTCACAAGCGGCACGGCACCGTCTTCTCCTACCCGTGATTTATTGGTCCTCGTTTATTTTATTTCCCAATTCGTTTTAGTTTACAACCTCTATGTTCTAACGTTCTTTTAGAAAATAGTCCTACAAAGAACTAAGGTGATTTATAATAGGTGTTATAAGAAATCAGAAATGGAGTTTCTGTGTAGGTATTTTTATTAATGTTAAAATGTTTTTAACGATAATGGGTTTCTAAAGATTTGGCAGGAGGTCTAGACAAGTTCAACTACCTAAATGATAACGTCTTCGGTAAGTAAAATTGTGAAAATGAGAAGCTTTTCACAATTTTATTTTACATAGCTGTCCCACGCAACTTTGTATGCGTAAATTTTCCCCGTTTTTGCAACATTTCTTGTCGCTGCTCTGCTCCTATTAGTCGTAGCGCGATGTTATATAGCCTACCTCGATAAATGGGCTATCCAACAAAAAAAGAATTATTAAAATCGGTCCAGTACTTTATTGATGAGTTTATTCGTTACATACAAAAATACAAATCTTTCCTCTTTATAATATTAGTGTAGATGTAGATTAAGTTGACAGATGTTTACATCTCTCAACTTAATGTCAAATGTATTTCCTTTCTGCAGGATTTCGTAGATAGATAGTGTAGCTTGTCTAGACTAACTACTACTAGACTAGTTATCTATTTACATACTAATACTAGCTGTCCCGCGCAACTTCGTCTGCGTAAAATTTCCCCGTTTTTGCAACATTTCTCATTGCTGCTCCGCTCCTATTGGTCGTAGCGTGATGTTAAATGGGCTATCTAACAGAGAAGGAATTCGGATCAGTAGTTCCTGAGATTACCGCGTTCAAACAAACAAACTCTTCAATTTTATAATATTAGTATAGATTATAAAAAGGTCAAATTTGTGAGGTTGTAGGGGTAGGTAATCTCTGGATCTAGTGAACCGATTTTGAAAATTCTTTAACCAATAGAAAGCCACGTAATCTGTGAGTGTCATAGGCCCAACGAAGTGGGCACGGGTCAGCTAGTTGGAGATATCTATATTAATATTATAAAGCTGATGAGTTTGTTTGTTTAAACGCAGTAATCTCAGGAACTACTGGTCCGAATTGAAAAATTCTTTCACTGTTGGATAGCCCATTTATCGAGGAAGGCTATAGGCTATATAACATCACGCTACAACCAATAGGAGCGGAGCAGCAGTGAGAAATGTTGCAAAAACGGGAAAAATGTACGCTGACGAATCCTACATTGTGCGTGGCCCGACGTGCACTTGCCCGGTTTTTGAGTTTACTTTACTAGATCAACGAGGGTCATAATGAGTATTAGGTACATTTTTACAAACTACGTTCAGCTTTTTAATTAATTCTTCTGTTAAAGCTTAAATAGAATAGTTTTCTAACCTATTGTCCTCAAGCGATTTCGTAACGGCAGCATCTATTAGCTGAACTACACAAAGAGCGAGTTCCATTTGTTTCAAACCGTTTCAAAGCGTGACTTATTACTGAGAAAACAATAAGTATTGCCGTCTAGCAGTTGCCTAGAGGAATTTGAACTCTGTTAACTCTATTCAAGTTTAAATAGCTTTGTGTAAGCTCCCCGGCTCCGACTACAAACAATGATAATAATTTCTGATTTTGTATTACAATACACGTTTTGTGAAAGACTGAGCGCGTTTCCTCTCTCGCGTTGACAATAACCGTAAACCAGACTTGTGTACATTTCTACCTGAAAGATTTTTTATTAAGGAACCTCATTGTTGTGTTGGTCATTGGCTCGTTGCATTTGCAGTCAATGCCCAAGGTTGAGATTAGGGGTCTTATAACGCGACAAGTGAGAAAACATAATTGATTGGGGACAACATTTGGGACGGGTCTTCAGCCAACAATCGAAGCAGGTATTTGTTCAAATTGACGGACAAGAAACCCATTGTGTTCTTTAATCGGGGGCGTCAATTGTTGCAATTTTTTTCTGACAAAACTATTGTTTTGTTTGTTTAGAGCAGGTAAATTCCCGTCGACGTATTCCTATAGTAAAAATATAATGCTAGAAAAAAATATGAATAAAATAGGTGTCTTACCATACTGATGCAGCCAGGCCGAAGTAATATAGCAGGAGGAACACGACAGCGCAGTTTGGGTTGGCTAATCCATCATGTGCTAATAACATGCGGGTAGGTGATGTGGAATCCTTGGCACATCCAGCAGCGGCCCGGCCGGCTGCTGCGCGGACGCCCCATCCTGCGGCAGCTGCGCACCGGCACAGAGCTACAAGCACGAGCGCCCTTTCTCCAGCACCACCCCGATCCCCACAAGCCAACTGTGCTCCAACAGCCGCTAGAGTACACGCAAAACTGAGTGCTGCCCACGTTGTCAACCATACTTCCGCAGCTTTCCTTTGTCCAGCCTCCCAAAGCACTTCTGAATCACAGAACTGCGCGCATCGGGCTGATCCTCTCACCCACACCCAGCTGTTAGGCTTTATTAGCCTCTGACACGCTCCTCTTCCACCTGTATTCGCTACATTTAGCGGCACAGTGCCCACAGGTGGAGCTCGCTCTCCAGGGCCTTCCATACACATGTGTTCATGGTTATTTTCGGCCGGGAACAACGAACAATCCAACTCTGGTGGCCAAAGGAAACCAAATTTGTAGAGAACAGGGTAACATTTGGCGTAGACACTCTCACATAGGCCTCTGCAGGGGCCGATGGGAAGGGCTACTTTGTCGGTACACATCGGCACGTATACGGAACACAGGAATAGATGCAGCTGGGAGGAGCATCCGTACTGAACGAGAGGGCTGAACGTCTGCAGGGTCACGTCAGCGTCCGCTTGCAAGGTATGCCGCGCCAAGTTGGGCATTCCCG
This sequence comes from Herminia tarsipennalis, assembly GCA_945859575.2. Taxonomy (NCBI): domain Eukaryota; kingdom Metazoa; phylum Arthropoda; class Insecta; order Lepidoptera; family Erebidae; genus Herminia; species Herminia tarsipennalis. Next base: position 6,518,590 of record OX243846.2, on the reverse strand, counting down.
TCTGATTGTATCCAATGTTCTTGCACATTGCCACTTTTATAGGTTCACATGTCCGCACAGAAGCCTCGGCGGCCACTCCAGTCACAAGGGTCACAGTTAAAACAACAACGCTGATGCACTGCATGTTCATTCGATATATCCGGCGAGTCACATGAAAGATCTCATTGTAATCGTGAATATTTACGCGCGAGCGCCGCGGTTGCGCGAGATACGTACGTGCGCGCCGAGTCACGTCTCAAGACGGTTTACGAGCGGCGACAGGCCGAGCGACGGCGGGGGGGAGCATCAACAAAAAAAGGTACGCAGGTATGCGCTACAGTATAGTGTTGCGGCGGGAAAGGGAGAGAAATGGTCGAGAAGCCGGAGGCCGGCTGATGTCGGTGTCCGGCCGCCGGCGCCCGTCACGCGTGCGACTGTCCACAGCGCGACTCCGCGGTCTTATCACGCTCGACGCTCGCACCTTATCACTGAGGGTGGATTCCGACTCGCGATGCGATTCGATACAATATGGATTTTTCGATAACTCCCCGATATCACGCGGTAGATATGAAAGCTGATTAAATTAGATACTAAATTCTTTGATCTTCATTTAGATATCAAAATGTAACTGCTACCAATAACATTAATTTAGAAGCATTTTAGCGCTATGCAACTACCGGTGCCCTTAAATTCAAATATCTGAACTGTCGAAAAATGCTAACTTTAAAAAAAAAAAGTAAATTTATAGTAGTAGTATAGAGGATAATATAATTCCAGGCATTTAAAACGATTCATACTCTTTATTTTAGTATAAAATCATGTTTTAGTTTTGTAATTAGTTAATCTAATTATGCAGTCTATGACTGATTATATAACGATGATTTTTAGTTATTTATTATTGGATTGGGTGGCTAAACCATTTCAATTTTTTGCCTTACTCTTATTATTATTAAAAAAATTGTAGATAAAGAAAACAAAAAGGTTCGGTTCACATGCCTGGCGTATTTCCAAAATTTCTCTTTTCCAGAGGTCTCACAAATCTATTTTTAAAGACAAATACTAATTAAATTTTGAAATAAATTTATTGTACATAATTTACTACATTGTATTTAAGCATTACTGTATAATTTTTATGAAACATAAATAGGTAAATAGGTATAATGGTGAACATTAGTAGTACAAAAATTGGACCAAAATGTAGATCAGTGAGGTTATAAAGCGTTCGACATGACTCTCTTGGGAGAAATCAAAATATTTACACTGCGATGAGGCTGCGATATATCTGAGGAACATATACTTAAAGTTACGACTAAAATGAAAGATAAATACTTTTACAATAATCTTATTATAATACAATTTTTATTTTAAACATTCAGTAGCTACTATTGTAATTTGATAGTTTATAACATCTGACAGCCTGTCGCGCCGAACGATACAACGTTAACTAGACGTGTACCTTCTTATATATAACAATCTTATGTACTCTCCATACTTCAAAAGTCTTGTACATCTTGTCAATCTCATTAGCTCTTACATCTTGACAACTTTACATTCGCTAAGCTAATGTATAATACAACATTCACAAAATTTTAACAAATACATCCTCTTTCTGATGGAATTTTACACTTAGAACGATGACAAAGCAAATTATAATAAGGAATGCTAAACAAGCGATACTAGCGCCACCCTTCAGATACATTTTCGAGTTACAACTAATTTCTAATATTGTACAAACTTTTAGGAAACTTATAAATGCCACGGGTACGAGTATAACACATTGGAAAATTTAGAACTACGAATCTTTTAGATTCTCAAGTATTTGGCCTCAATAGTGATTGTTCGTTTTTTAAAATTTACAACTTATAAAGAGTATTGTCGACGGATGATTATTTCATTTTAGTTTATGGCCAATTTATTTTTTAAATATTACAAAACTCTACCGTCAGTCAGAGCCACTAGAGGGCGGTTAAGTTGGTGTAAAAATTTGCTTAAAATTTAAATATAACCGATAACTTGACAATCCGTGTATCGACATACAAGCGGTATAAAAATTCATGGAAGTTCTGAATAAATTAGTAAGCAAGCACAACCACTGGATAATACAATACATTAAGGTGCATCCACACCAAAGTTAGTTATGGAACAATGTTTGCAAGTGTTACAGTTATGGGTGGAGAGCAGGCGCGGTGAGTGACAAGGACAGATATTATTACATTTCTATAAAGTTAATCCTTGTCACACACCGCGCCGAAAAAACACTCAAGTACGTGTCATTGCCCGGACAACAAGGGATCGAAAAAGTAAGTAATTAAATTTGCCCAACGTTTAAAACATTCAACATCATGATAACTTGTCGCAATTTATGTTATTGACGGTATAGTCTCGATGCAAAATCAACAAGCAACAAGTGTCTACAAAAATTACAGAAAGTTATAAAGAGTTACTAAGTAACTAACTTCTATGTAGTTGCACCATTACACCTTGTTTCAAATAATCTCAGTTATCCACACATATGAAACGATTTTGTGAATAATTGATGTAGTGAAACAAGCATAACAATCTAATATCATAGAAGTTACAACAGTGAGAAAATAAAATCATATAGGCACATTATACAAGTGTCTATTTATTATATAAATATAGTGGGACATGTAGCAGGGACATTTCACAGTTGTATTATTAGGTCTTTTCATGTAAAATTATATTTGAGGTATTAAATAACTCAAACCAGTAACTATTACTTAAAATATATACATATATTTTTGGTAATTACTGCCCAGGATTCGATCTATATACAAAATTCATTTTTGATTGCGCTTTTAATAAATTTAATAAAAGATAAAAATATAGACTTATTTGCATTTTGGAAAATATTAAAATTTATAAGTCCTTTACATTTTTTCTTTCTAATAGCAAAAGCCAAATAAAGCTTGCCATAAATTTCATTAACACTAGAAGTCTTAAAGACCAAAAACTCTGGAAATGTACTGGAGTGACGTCATTTTACATTTTTATGTACAATATATAATATAAAATAAACTACATGTATACAAAATGTAATGTTGTGACCAAATAATATTAAATGCTACTACTGAATTCATTGATGATGTTAAATACTGTGACTTTGTGTAAATTACAATAATTACAGTTTTAATATAGCCTCTAGAAGTCTAGGTTGTATATATTACATAGTGGTAATAAATAACTGTTATATTTTTATGTAAGTGGAATCAACCAATCGGCGATTAGCAGTCCACTCCTGAACAATATATTTTTTATTTTTTAAATTTCGAATCTATTTAATAGTAATATTTATTTTAACAATATTATCAGTACATTTTTTATTTTATAAATTTATTACAAAAATCAAAAAATATATGTTTGTTTTTTTGAAGCTGATAAATACTGTCATGAAATTATTCATCTGTTATTTTTATTGAAATAATGGTATTTATCATGTTAATAGTTATTTACTTATTTTTAAGCACATTTTAAATAGGAACAAAAGACATTCCAATGTAATATTTTTGTTTTGAATTTTGAACAAAATAATATAACAGTTATTTAATATCAGCTTGTAAATAGACCCCTTATTCGTGAAAAATATTAAAAAGATACAAAAATATACGGCACAACGAATCAGCTTGCGTTCACAAACTGATTTTTATCATAAGCCGGCTGAAGTCTTACACGGGCGAGGCCAAGCTAAAAAACTAACTATATTAGGTCGACGGGAATCAAAATGATATTTTCCTTATTTATTGGTGACTTGAAGCAATAATGGACTCAAAGCCGCCAAAATAAGGTCTAAATACTAATACGTACGTTTTTTTTACCACAAAGGATGTATACATTGATTTAATAATAAAATTTTTCTTAAAGAAAGATATTGAATACTTAATTTATTGAAGTATTAGATAAAGTGAGCCGACCTAATAAAGTTTTATAATCCTTAGCGAAGGTTCAGCAAGGGGCGAGGAAACAAATACACAGGGACAACGTAATACATCTCTAGGATTAGAGGATAGTTCCCTCAAACACGTCATCTCTTTCGTTCTCACTAAAACAAGCTGAGATAGCACGAGACTCGATTCAAGAGACTGTCCATGTACTCAGTAACATGACAATAACAATACTACACATAAAACGATTCATATCTCTTGAGATTACATAAATCAAATAACATATAGCGTGCTTCTGAGTTAAGTGCGCGAACTAAGGAATGTTTCTCTTTAGAAAGTTGTAAAACCTTTATTCGCTGATAAACTTTCGCGATTTGTACACATTATGAAAATATATATATCACGGGTCTTAATCGCGTGAATAATTTAAGGTAAAATACCTTGTTCATTGCCCGACGTTTCGACCGTATTGCAACGGCCGTGGTCACGGGTAGACTACTACTTTAAGTTATATATATATTTACATAACCATTATTCGCATTAGTGGCTTCATATTTTGCTGTTGATATGGCTAATGTGATAGGAGTTTCGATGGATATTTTACATGAAACTTGTGAATTTACAATACATAACAGAAAAGTATGGTCAAATTTGATTGCATCTCTCATGGTGCCCATGCAATTTCATAGCTTTTTTTTTTGGTGCAAAAACGAATTGCATTACAAAGACTTTTTGATTCATATATTTTTTTAAATGATAACTTTTTAAATTATAAATAAATGAATGAAAGAGAGTAAAAGTTTTGAGTACTTCGATTTTGATAAATTTTAGGTACATAACAACTCTTGAATTTGACTGCACGTTATTAATGTATGTAAAGATTTCCGTCATTTCCCAGACGCTTAGAAAGTCCAAAGTAGGCGCACTTACCCCAGAAGCAGTGAAGAGTGGGCGACTAGAGCGACAGGGACGCAGCTGGTCGCGGTCATCAAGACTGCGACGCAACTGGTCGCAGTCGCAGCACATGACGCAGTTGGTCGCGGTCGCAGCTTCGTGTACACGACTAGAGAGGCGCGCGGTCATCGAGGCTACGACGCAGTTGTTCACGATCACGACACACATCAGCCAGCTCGGCACACAACGCACGACACACTCGATGTAACACTGCATTCTGTTCCTGAAGTGCTCGTACATCAGGTTCAGGCTCTCCGGCATCACGGGGCGGCTTGCGGTACACTTCGAAGGCTCCATGCATCTTGGGGGCGTCATCTCTGTATGGGAAGCCGTCCTCGTAGTCTCGTGGGGTGAACGCGTCTGGGGGGAAGGCGGGCTCGCCCTCGCTGCGTTGGTTCACGAGGCGCCGTGGCTCGGCCCCAGGGGGTGAGGCGCGAGGGGGCGGTGCGGGGGGAGCGCCCTTTAGACGGTTTAAGTCCAAAGAGGATGAGCGTGCGTGGTTGCGTAGAGGCCGCGGCGGAGGTGGAGGGGGCGGCTCCTGGGGAACAAGAGTTTGTTAATAACTAGCTGTTGCCTGCGGCTCCGTCCGTGTGTATATCGGTGTTTAGGAAGGTGGGGGGAGGTCGAGCCGAATCTCACCAAATGCCACCAGAAGGAGGAAGGGGCTCCAAAATTCGGCAAAATCACCTAAGGTAATACTGGCTGGCGCAAAAGTATTGGCACTAAAGAAAATACTTTTTTTTTTTTATATGACATTTTCTGTCATTCTGTTGTTGAAAATTGTGTAGTGAACAAATGTAAAATACACTGAAAATAAACATGGACCGTTTTACTCCCCAAGAACGTGGAATAATTGTGTCAATGTTCTTACGGAATAATTCATCAGTGATAAGAACACAACGTGAATTTCGTCGACGATTTCCCCACCGTCCGGCACCGATTGGTCGCACAATTCGACGCTTTGCCACACGCCTTGAAGCAACTGGCTCAACATTGGATAGACCTAAGTCTGGGAGACCAAGAACAGGCCGTTCAGCTGAAAATATCGATGCTGTGCGCGAAGATGTGGAAGAGTGTCCAGAAACATCAACGAGGCGACGTGCCACGCAATTGGGCATTTCCAGACGGACCCTGCAGCGTATTTTGGTGAAAGACTTAAAGATGTTCCCGTATAAAACTCAAATGACTCATCAGCTGCTGCCTGCTGACCACCGAGCTCGTCTAGATTACTGCCAGCGCGTCATAAACCTCAACCTTGAAGAGGATGATTTTCCTTCAAAATTGGTTATGAGTGACGAAGCGCATTTCCATCTCTCAGGGCATGTCAATAAGCAGAATACTCGGTTCTGGGGCACTGATAATCCGCGCATTATTCAAGAAACACCTCTACACCCACTAAAAGTTACTGTATGGTGTGGCATCTGTGTTGACAGAGTGATCGGACCCTATTTTTTCGAAGACGCTGGAGGCAATGCGATAACTGTCACTGGAGAACGCTACAGAACCATGTTACGTGAGTTTTTGATACCCAGTTTGGACGAATTGGGGCTGGAGCACATCTGGTTTCAACAAGACGGCGCTACGGCACACACAGCGCGCGACACTATGGACTTAGTGAGGGACGCTTTTCCAGGCCGAGTTATCTCTCGTTTTGGCGATTTGCCTTGGCCTGCAAGATCACCCGATCTAACCAGTCCAGACTTCTTTCTTTGGGGTTTTTTGAAATCTCGGGTGTATGTGAACAAGCCACAGACTCTCGCAGCTCTAAAAGAAAACATTCGTCAAGAAATAACGAACATATCGCAGGAAGTGTTACGGCAAGTTATGCAAAATGTCATAAATAGGGCTCAAATGTGTATCAACTCTGGAGGTCACCATTTAAAAGACATCATCTTTAAATCCTAATGGTACGAAATTTAATGGCACAAATATACATTTAAAAAAATCTAAATCTAGTTTTCTAATTTAGAAAAAATGTTATAGCTGAACCAAATAGGGTCTTTACTTTTGCGCCACCCAGTATATGGACGCCCCCTTAACGCGATAAAAACTATCCTATGCCCTTCTCTCACGATATCTCATCAAAGGGAGGGAAGGTCCATAATTCGCCTAAATCACCTCACGTAATTTATATAATGCCCCCTTATCGTGATAAAAACTACCTCCATAACAAATTTCCTCTTAATCGCTTCAGTGGTTTTTAGCGTGAAAAGGTAACAGACAGACAGACCGAGTTACTTTCACGTTTATAATATTATTTTATGAATTAGTAGCGATCCGAAAATGGATTGTACAAGAAGGGAAGCAGGAACCATTGAAGTACGATTCCGAACAACCAGAGCATTGGCTCCGGATGATCTAAATCGTACCTCAATGCCCGCGACATAAACACGCATGGCACGATTTCAAGATCTTTTAACAATCATAAGTATTGCCAACCGGAACAAAGTTACTAGATTTGCCAAGATTTTTGTACCAATCAACCTGAAGCGTGCTTAACACTGAAGCCATAAACAATTTTCTAGTAATGCATTAAGTCTTTTGATTATTTATAACCTACAAATCAATATAAATGGTAGATACCTTTTTAGGCGCATACTGCAGTGACTGGGGTCCCTCATCAGCGTGAACAGACGACTCTCGCGCAGGCGGCGGAGGTAAAACTCCTCCAGGTTTGACAGGTTTGCGGGGCTGAGGTCGTTGTATGGACTTGATCTCGGGGTTAGCTCCGTTCGGCGGAGGTTCCGGAGGCTGGGAGTTCATTCTCTTAGGGCTCGCGAGTTCAAAGGCATGCGCGAAGTCATCTCTTCTAGGAGAAGTACTCGAACGCATGTCACCGTCCCCATGAGCGGGCAATGTGTTAGCGTCAGGAGTAACCCTCACCGCTACAGGATGAAATATCTTTGGATCGCGTTCTACAGCTGATTTATGGAAGTCGAAGTTCACAGGTTTTGGTCCAGGGCTTGATACGCTAGAAGTGGGGGAATCGACGAATTTCGTCCATTCTTTATTGTTGACTTGTGGTTCCGCTTTCGGAGGGGTGAGTGAGGGAGGACGGTCCTCGGGCTTTTTCGTTACTTTCGCTTCGTAAGGGTCGTGGGTTTCCGCTTTTGGTGTGAAGTTGAAGTCTGCTGAGGTTCCGGAGCTGAACATGTCAGATCCTAGATCGACTAGATCAGTAGTGACTGCTTGTTTGGAGAAGCGTGAGTCGACTTTAGGTACAAGGCATGCTGGCAGTACTTCTGGTACTGGTATGTTGTTTCGCCTCAACACGATGAGATGCATTGCTATGCTAAACTCTTCTAGAGTGAGCATACCATCTTTGTTTATGTCGGACAACTGCCAAATTTTCCGGAGATCAGGCACCGGTAAATGTGACTTTTCGAAAAATAACCTGTGAACAAATATTTTGTCTATATTATTATTATAAAGAGAAAAGATTTGACTGTTTGTTTGTATTGAGTAGGCTCCGAAACTACTGGACGGATTTGAAAAATTCTTTCATCGTTGTGAAGCTACACTAACCCCGGGTGATATAGGCTATTTTTTATCTCTGTATTCCCACGGGAACGGGAACTACGCGGGTGAAACCGCGAGGCGTCCACTAGTTATAAATATTTATATAATCTCCAGCTTGTGCTTTACAAAACTTAAATCTACATCTTTTAATTTAAATTTTATTGAACGAACGCGACAACCAGATAACATTAAAAAACCCCCGGCATGTGAGAGTAAAAGTTAAACTATTAACATTGTGTACACTTTTTACTAAACAAATACATTGGTTCGTTCAATGAAATGATTACTATAATACAACTTGATGTTTTTAAAGAGTGGCCAATAAGTTTCTTGGCAGCTTCTTCTCATAAGGTTTACATTTGAAAATGCCACCTAACTTCATTTTTATTCAATAGGTAACATAAAGAAAGTCGCTGGAATAAATTGGATGCGGAAGGCCGAATGCTGTGGCGTAAGTTAGGAGTGGCTTATGTCCAGCAGTGGACGGATACAGGCTGATCGAAGGTTTCACAAAATAAAGATCTGCGAGTTTCCGTTTGGTATCTATCTTTTTGCTTTAGACTAGTCAAATATAGACGGTAATACCACAGTATAATATAATATCTTGGGACAACTCATACAATGGCATCTAATCCTAAAATAAGCAGAGCTTGTACTATGGAAACCAGACAACGGATAAACGTAATAAACGGATAAATACATACATATTATAGATAAATAACGCCTAGACACAGAATAAACTATCGTGCTCATCACACAAAGTTTTATCCTGGGTGGGACTCGAACCCACGACCTCTGGCTTAGCAGTCAGGGTCACTAACCAGTATACATTAGGACAACGCCATTGAGGTTATGATAAATGCCGACACAAGCGACTGGAAGCTACGGTTGTCGCAAATAAACAATACGTATTGGTAACAATTTAACTAACGTCTAAAAATATGGCAGCCCTGGATACTGAGACCATACTCTGTGCGTGTAGCATGGTCTCCCCTTCTCATGTGTGTCGCGTCCCTCAACCCCGCACGATTTCCGAGCCTAGACGGCTTCGTCAAACGACTGTATGAGTTACTCGACTGTGGTAACACGAACCTAGCAGTCTGTCCAGAAAGCATGCCTCTGTCGGGCCGCAGCTGCGCGAACTGTCCCGCATAATGTCGCGCCTGCACGTCGCTGATGGCCCACACATCGTCACTCGCGTCGCCCTCCCCGTCCTCCTCTGACGAGTGGCGGTCCGAGGACTCCTCTTCAGTACCTATAAAGAAAATATATTTATTTAAGTACAATCAATTATACAGTATTTTTTTTAACTTTAGATACAGACAAGCATTTTTTTCCACTTGTATCGCATACGCTAAAACATTGATGGCAGTTTAATAAACCACCATGCCAGTGACAGCTTTAGTGGACCCGCAGCAGCAGGCCTAACGGTCGTTTACGTATAATAATTTTACGTGATAACGTCATAAGAAAACATTGATGATTGTCAATAACGTGACATTTTTGCACGCATGCGCCCCGGTCCACCAAAGTTGTCACAGGTAGTTTATTACGTATCACGTAAAATTATCGTCCGTAAACCGACTTTACAGACAACAATTTTAGGGAAACCTGTTTTGCCTGAAACTCTAACTAACTTTTTGTTTAACCTGAAACCTTAGCAACCAGTCAATAACGTGACTTTTTTCGTCACGCAAAAAGCGTCACCCGGTCATCGAATTATAAGACGTTATCACGTAAAAAATAAGGTACTATTTTTTATTAAAGTAGTGTATCATCATCCTGATCGATCAGTGCCGGATCTAAGATTACTTCGAGGAGGGGCACATCCTTGATGATAGCATCCTTCACCTTCGGAGAACGTGCTTACGATTGGGGCAAATACTTTCACCCGATTTGGCCCTGGATTCGTTTGATTAAATCGTCAGTATATTTGAAACATTTGTAACTGAGTACAGACATTGTCTTTTATACAAAGTTGACACGATAAATGACGAAGATTTTGCAAGAATATTCGAGTGTAAGATATAACTGATAAATAAGTAATTAAGGTCAATAGTGTTTACATGAAGCGACGTAGATAGTAGATACAAGATACAACCTGAATATGTATTTATACTACCTGTTGCCTGCGGCGACGGTTATCACGAAAATAAGTATGGTTCATCAGGTCACTTTTTGTTTTATTCTGGTTATAGCTGTTACTGATAAATGTACATCGACTTGAAAATTTTAAAGAAAGAGATCAAAATATATTTGCCTCCCTCTAAAGTAGTAGTAAAGACATGGTAGAAATTGTAATGGCAGATAGATACCTGACCCAAGAATGAAAGACTATTTTACCAATTTACTTCAATATACTCCGCTGACTCGTGCACTACGTACGCTCAATGACGTGGCTGAGGTTTTAGATAAGCTTTCTTGTTCGCTTAACAACTTTACAAAAGTGACGTGTATAATAATAGGCAACAAGACTTAAATGTAATGTGTGCCATTATTACCATTAAATTGTAATATACAACGTTATTCTTGGTATAGTGTAAACCTAAAAGTAATTTGCTCAGAACCAGTAACGCAATTCATTGGGGTAGCTTTTGGACCATGTTATATTTTTCAATTAATTAATGAATCAATCATTAATTAATTAATTCTTACAGTCCAAATCCTGTTCATAATGGCATGTGAAATGTGATCATCACTTATTTTTTAATAATAACCATGTGTTACGGACGCAATGATCACGATGATGATAGCGCGAAGAACACAAGACTACTTGAATGGCATTATAACTCTGCAAATTTTCAATATTTTCATTTTCTTTTTTTTATGTGATTTCTTGAAGTAAAACCTTGTATATTCACTGTTACAACAATTATCTATATTTATGTATAAACTGTTTAATTTATAAAATATGTTTAAAATAGTTGTTAGTTATAATATAGGATGTCCTGTAATGGTATTATAAATGGTGTTATTAAATAAATATTTTTTTAAAAGTATTTAGATTACGAGGTAAATAATAAAAACCTCCAACTCAGAACTAAGATTTTTAAAATTAATTCCTCGAGTTTGTTGATAATAAAAACTATCTATAACAGAAAGTAAAGAACCTTTTATTTACCCGACGTTTCGATCGAATTGCACCGATCGTGGTCACGGGTCAACTGATGGCAGCTTAGCTTAATTCCCGATAATATTCTAATATGTGTAAACATCGCGAAAGTTTAAAAGCAATAAAAGTAAAGATATCTAATTGATAATGTTCTCAACTTTATAATATTACACATTTCCTGAGTTTGAGGTAGGTAAAGGTCATTAAGGCATCATTCGCAAGAGCGTATTTTCAACGCGCCTAAAAAAATCGTTCAAACAGAACAAATACACTCCCAAGCACATGTTCACACGGCAACGCGACGTATTTTTGTCGGGCAGTGTTGTATTTTCAACACTGGGCGATGAGAATAGATCACATAATCACATCGAGAAGACGGGTCGCCGGCTTTTTACCGCGCGTAAATAAATCGCTCGTGCGAATGTGGGCTCACTGACTGTAAGTAGGTATATTAAGTGTCAAAAATTACATAACCTAAAACTTTAACATTTATGATGTGTAATTTTCGAAATACGTAAAGACTACAGCTAAATAGTTTTCGATAATACTGTTTAAGATATTTCATCAACTAACCTAATAGTCTTGTATGCTCCTCTCCAGTGTTCGCCGGCCAAACACCGCGGCCGGTCGCACTGTGCTCCCACACTGGGTGCACGCGCTCTGCTACGCTGTTTGTGGGGGTCGGGCTTTCGCTTGCTGTGCTCCACGGAGATCCGGTCTTACCTCTTCGCTGAAAACAATAAAAAGCATGGATTTAATACAATAGGGTAGTTTGTACCGCGTGTGAACCAGTAGTGACCGCGACTCGGTAAACGACCGAGGACCTGAAGAAGGTCGGATAAATTGGATGCAGAAGGCTGAAGACCGGGTATATTAGGAGAGTCCTATGTCCAGAAGTAGACCGATACAGGCTAATTGATTGATTCATATGTATGACTCGAACCCGCGTTCAGTGCAGCGTTTAATTCTCCAGCACCGAGCCAGCGCTCGGTGCTGGAGAATTAAACGATGTAGGGATGATATGTTTTGTCATGAAAAATGTATAAAAATCACAAAAATTAATAGGATAGTAATTGCTGTTATTTATTTTTATCTCGGACATGGTTAGGTTGATTTTTTGGATTTAGATTTCATTCCTGAGCATGTTCTTATAGTATGACCATTAGTGCTGTGCACTCCCTGAGGTATGCGCGCGGTGAGACGGGGGGGTTAGAATCGGCTGCTGCGCTGTCAGTGCGCCGTCAACGCTTGTGACGGCAGGTAGTGTTATTTGTATCGGACTGTCTATGTCAGACGCACACGAGATAAATATTCAAAGATGGGTCGTGCGTTATCTCGTGATATGAAGACTGTCATTTTTAAGGTGGCTGAATATTTTAAGAAAAGAAAAGCAGACAAAGAAAGCTTTGAATTTAAAAATGACGTGAATATTGCTAAAATCGTTGCGGAGGCTACGGGATACAGCAAAAGAACCGTACATAATGTGATTTCTGCGGGCTATTTATCAATTGAAAATTCAAGCCAATTAAAATTTCAATCGCCAAAAAAACCAAAAGTTCTAAAGAAAAAACACGTTGTGGATGATTTTGACCTTGGAGTTATCAGAAGAAAAATTCATCAGTTTTACGAAGTTGAAAAAAAAATACCAAGTGTCCGTAAGTTACTATCAAGTTTGAGACAGGATGGCATATTGAATTGTGGACGGGAATATTTAAGACAGCTTTTACACAAAATGGGCTACCGTTACAAAAAATGCAAATCAAAGAGACATCTCCTTATAGAGCAGCCTAATATTACAGTGTGGCGGAAAAAATATCTTACACAAATCAGAAATTACAGAACGGAAAACCGAAACATATATTTTCTTGATGAAACATACATCAACGCCAGTCACCATGCCAGCAAATGTTGGCAATCATCGTCAGAACCCGGTATTCATGCTGATATTGGGAAAGGACGGCGACTAGTAATACTCCACGCTGGGTGTCGAAATGGCTTAGTGGATGATACATTGACTATATTCAAATCCGATGCTAGAACCGGTGACTATCATGGAGATATGAGCGGACCTACTTTTTATAAGTGGGTAGATGAAAAGTTAAAAGATAAGTTGCTGCCGAATTCTGTGGTTGTAATGGACAACGCGTCTTACCACAGCGTTCAGATTGAGAAGAAACCAACTATATCAAGCCTCAAAAGTGAAATGCAGAACTGGTTGCTACGCCATAATGTAGAATTTTCAGGAACCATGTCAAAGGCTCAACTGCTACTTCTTATCAAAAATACACAAAAAGAACCCGTGTATAGAATTGACGAACTCCTGAAAGCCAGTGGACACACTGTTCTGCGTTTACCTCCGCACCATCCAGATTTAAATCCAATCGAGTTGGTCTGGGCTGATATTAAAAACAACATAGCCCAAAACTATATTAATTCTTCTCTAGACGAAAAGATAATCTTATTGGATAAATTGTTTTCGGAATTCACGGCGGAAAAATGGCAGAAATGCGACGATCATGTCCAGAAAAATGAAAATGATAACTGGAGTCGCGATAGTAGGTTCGATAATGTTATCGATTCATTCATAATAAATTTGCAAGACTCTGATTCAAGTTCCGGTGGCGAAGAGGAAGATGAAGATGATGACGAAATGGAAGATGAAGTTGAAACAGAATCTATGTCAGAATAACTTTCGTTAGAATATATAATTGTTTGTAAATATAAAAAATGTTTAATAAAACAAGTCCTGTTGTGAATTATAACTTTCAATTCTTATTTATCACCTGCATATTTTTAATAAAATATGAGTATATTTGGGTTACATTTTAATCAACAAAGTAAGTATATATTACAGATAGATAGCCTCCGACCAACGCAACGTCCCGCCACAAGTCTTGCCTTAGAAATGCAAACTGATATCGTAAGATCTGTCCGACATGTATCGACCTCATGTGAACTCATGCACTTTTTTCTTCGCCCCCCACCTCGCCGTGCATACCTCAGGGAGTGCACAGCACTAATGGCCACACTATAGTTAAATTTAAACATTACAGACTGCAAGGGATCGCGTTTGTTTCTCCAAAAGGGTTAAATTCATCTTTTTACTATTAAAACGGATTATATATTAGTTCAGTTCCGTGGTCTGCCATTCACTGACCTGTCGATTTTCACATGCACAAAAATATTCAGGGCAGTAAATGGCAGGCCCCGACGGACTTTCTTTAATTACTTAACTCCTGTTAGTCGGCGGGTTTCAAATTTTAATTAATTCATTTTTACGCCCGTCGTTGGCTTTTTGATACTATAAATCCGAACGTGTGAGGATGGAAGGATATTTGTTGCTCAATGACGCCAGAAAGGCTGAACGGGATGAAATTTAGCACCAAGATGGTCTGGCAAGGCACATAGGTTACTTTTTATCCCGGAAAAATATACGGTTGCCGCGGAACCGATCTGTTTTTCTAAATTTCCACGCGATAGAAATCGCGGTCAACAACCATTAAATATATAATCATAATTTATTTTAAAGACGGCTCCCACATTAGGTTACAAGCCCTGTGTCGCGTGGAACTTTACAAACATTCAATTCGCGGACACAAAGTACACCCAGACTCGAAACAACAATTTGTGGATCACACAAAGTGGTGTCCCGTGTAGGAATCGAACCCACAACCTCTTGCGTAGCAGTCGGACACACTCACATCGCGCCACAGAGGCCGTTATTGTAAATAATATAATATTAACTATGGTGCGCCATAGTTAATATTATATTATTTACAATAAGTACCCCACCTATATTCTACCTATGTTATTTCCACATAACACTGAACCAATAGGTACTACAGCTTTCAATATAATAAACCTTTTCTTGATGAACCAGTTTAATAAGTAGTTTACCGCCGCAACTTAATGATACGTCTATCAAAATAAAATAGATTACTTATCGTAATTCGTACCACTTGTAGTAGAATTATGCACACATATACATGCACATAAATATGTATTACTACATTACAAGCAAAGCTGCAAGGTCAACAGACCACTAAAACAAGTTGACTTGTATTGAATATACAAATATTTTAATAGCCTAGGTTTTGCTTGCAGCTCTGCCTGTGTCGATATAATTGTAGTCTGCATTGTTAATAATAATAATATCTTGGGACAACTGACACAACGTCATCTGATCTCAAACTAAACAGAGCTTGTAATAAGGAAACCAGACAACTAATAAACATACTTAAATATTTCTAAATACATACATATTATAGATAAATAACACTCAGACACAGAATAAACCATCGTGCTCATCACACAAAGTTTTATCCTGGGTGGGGATCGAACCCACGACCTCTTGCGTAGCAGTCGGTTACACTTCCACCGCGCCACAAAGGCAGTCATGTTAGAGTCATTGTTAGATTAATTATTTTGATAATATAAATCTGTATTAATACTAGAGATGTAACGGATAGTTTGGTCGGATACCGGATATTCGGCCAACCTTTTAGCCGGATAGCTGGGTATCTGGCCGAATATAGGTAGTCGTTTGAATGTGAGATAGATTTTTATCAAAGTCAGTGCGTATTGACCGTGAACCTTATGGTGGGCAGCTAAGGGCGTTCCACTCAATTTTTGGGGGTTTTAGATGCTACCAATGGAGCCAATGGAAATAACATTAAATAGGAAAGCTTTCGAATATGTCACAGAATACATCTACTTATG
Source organism: Herminia tarsipennalis (assembly GCA_945859575.2). Lineage (NCBI taxonomy): Eukaryota > Metazoa > Arthropoda > Insecta > Lepidoptera > Erebidae > Herminia > Herminia tarsipennalis. The sequence goes on along the minus strand of OX243846.2, from coordinate 6,502,405 downwards.
GCAAATAATATCCACCAGTGATCAGATGCAAAAAAAAATAACAAGAGAATTGCCTACAATTGAAATAAATACTGGTCTTTGAAAGAAATTATGAAAAGCAAGGAGCTAGGGGTACACATTAAAAAGGAAACATTTGATCATGCATCCTACTATGTTTAACTTATGGGTGTGAGACCTGGTCCTTAACAAAACACCACAGAGGAAAATTTGCCAAATATCAGCATGCAATCTAGCACAGTATGTTGGGGGAAACTAAAAGACAGATCCGAAACGACCTGTTTACTCCATTTATTTAGTTTGCATCTAATAAATGCAAACTAAATAAATGGATTAAACGGGTGACGGATTGGTATCCTCGAGATGGGAAACATAAGAGAGGACCCCCTTTAAGAAGATGGGGAGACGAAATCTGCCTAACCCTGGGACCCCTTTGGACAAGAGTGGCAACAGAGTACGATGGCGGCAGTTGGAGGAGGCCTTTGCCAAGAGGCACACAGAAATCAGGGGCATGATATTACATTATATTATGAGCTCATAAGAACTTATTAAATAAACTTTAGGTACACCAAGCAATACCCAAATTTATCAAAGTTTAGCAAAATCTATCTTTCAGCACCTGCAGCAGTGTGTACAGCGAAATACTTTTTTCTGAAGCCGGCTTTGTTTATAAAGACAAGCAAAACAGTTACTTCTTAATGCAGAAATATTATTGTTCATTCACCATAATTTGCCCTTAGCGCAGTATGAGTAAAGTTGTAAAATGAAAATGTTGTGACTACTGATTGTATTTGTGTTAATTGATAGAAATAAAATAGGTACTAGAGGTGGGCGCCGATGCCTTTTTGATCGGTGGCGGCGTCTGATGTCTAAATCGGCGCGGCGCGCGGCGGCGTAATCGGCGTAGGTGATGCAAATATAAGAAGCCATAAAAATACAAAAACAAGCCACTGCTTAGTGCATGTAGTTTATTTTTTGTTTAGCTTATTTTGTTTGCGGAGTTCGCGAGAAATGTGCTTAGACTTTTTTATGATTCTCTAGAGCAGTGGTTCTCAAACTTTTTAAATGACGGAACCCTTTTGGGAAGCAAAATACTTGATGGAACCCTACAATAAAACAATTATTTTTATAAGTGTATTCTTTATTAATCAGCATAAAAAAAGTACAATGTATCAGTTACTAATTATTATTTACTTCACCACTTGGTAAGGACAATAATAGAAAACATTAAAAAAGAATAAATCTAACTAGTGGGAGGTATGAAACTGTTTTTTATTTTTCATCAATTGCTTGATATCAGGTTTGATGGAAGAAAGTTGGAGTCTCATATCAGCTTCGGCGTCCAGTCTATTGCGATATTTTGTTTTCGTGGCTGCGTAGGTAGAGAATCCTGTTTCGCACAAATATGTAGTTGGGAACGGGAGAAGAATATCCAGAGCCATTTGGCCAAGCATTGCATATTCATCTTGGATTCTGCACCAAAAATCATTAAGAGGCGTCGTTTTGAACAATGACTCCATACTTGTGTCTGATGACATTTCTAAAAGAGATTCATATATCTCATTTGACATGTTTTCAGGCTTTTCCAAGTTGGGTAAAAAAGGATTATGAATCCAGGAGTTCACTTTAATTTTTGTATTGTGTTCTTCGGGAAAATACTTTTCAAAAGATGCGCGCATCGAACTGAGATATTGGACCAATTCTTCAAACACATTATCTTCAAACATTTCTGAGTCGTTTTCGCTAACAAACTCACTGAGTAACGTAAAACTTTCTATTTCTTTCTTACCAATGCAAATGATCCAAAAATCTAATTTTCTTTTAAAAGCAGTTATTTTATTATAGGCCTGAAACACTGTTGTCTGTTTACCTTGCAACGATAAATTTAATTCGTTAAGTTTTTGAAAGATATCCGCCATAAAAGACAATCGGAACAACCAAGTTTTATCATACAAACGGTCCTTCAAATTAAAAGAAGTATCTGCTGAAAGAAACATTTGTAACTCGGCTCTAGGTTCAAATAGCCTTGTTAAAGTTTTTCCCCGAGACAGCCATCGCACTTCTGTATGGAGCAGCAGTGTTTTATGTTTGCTGCCATAATCTTCACACAATAATGAGAACAATCGGGATTGTAGTGGTCGTGATTTGATAAAATTAATTATTTTTACCGCTTCATCCATAACTAATTTTAGATTAGACGGCATTTGCTTCATCGCAAGTGCTTGTCTATGCAGAATACAATGACTGGAACTACAATTAGGCGCTTTATTTTTCATTCGTGACACTGCTCCTGCTGTTTTACCTGTCATCGCCTTGGCCCCATCTGTACAAATGTCAATGCAATTGTTCCAACTGAGATTATGTTCTTCAAAAAATATATTTATTTTATTAAAAATTTCTTCCCCGGTAGTGTTTGTAAGCAGCGATGAACACATAAGCATGTCTTCTTCAAAAGAACTTTTATATGGATATCTCACAATAACCAGCAGGATAGCCAAACCAGCGACATCAGTCGACTCGTCCATTTGCAAAGCGAATCGTGTATTTTGTAGACGTGTAACTAGTTCTTGTTTGACGTAGCTTGCCAGATCATGGATTCGTCGTGAAACAGTATCGTTTGAGAGCGGAACAGTAGAAAGATGCTTTGCAGATTTTTCATCAAGCATACATTTTGTTATGTCTAATACACATGGTTTTATTAATTTCTCAGCGATAGTGTGCGCTTCACCTGCTTGTGCAATGCGATAGCTAACTAAATATGATGCCTCCGTGGCCTTTTCGTTGGTAGTTTGTGTTACATGCATCATATTTTTTTGACTTTCTAATAACTGATCTTTTTTGCGAACAAAAAATTCTTTATTCTTGTCTTTAGTCTCGGGGTGTACGGTTTCTAAATGTCGACGCAATTTGGCAGGTGCCATGGAACTATTAGGAAGCAGTTTACTACAGAGCATGCAGAGAGGTGAGCCGTTGGAATCAACAAATCCGAAACTGATATAAGATTCATCATACTTCCTTTTTTTCGTCTTTGAAACCGTCGACCTTGACGTCGTGGCACTCGTGGCATCATCTTCTGGATCGGTGATTGCTAAATTCTCCGCGCGCATTGCTTTTGAACATTTAGCGTCATTAGAAGATGTTGTTGGAACACGTTTAACACCTTTAAGCCAACGTTCCATTCTTCTTTATTTATAATGTTACAAGTCAGGATAGTGGGGTTTTTTTTTTTTTTTTTTTTTTTTTTTTTTTTTTTTTTTTTTTTTTTTTTTTTTTTTTTTTTTTTTTTTTTTTTTTTTTTAAAGACGACTCCCGCAGTAGGGTCCAAGCCCTGTGTCGCGGGGTACTTTACAAACATATAAACCACGGACACAAAGTACACCCAGACTCGGAACAACAATTTGTGGATCACACAAAGTGGTGTCCCGTGTGGGAATCGAACCCACGACCTCTTGCGTAGCAGTCGGACACACTCCCACCGCGCCACAGAGGTTTAAATAATGCGCAATCGTTACTGCGTATAAGAGACTAAATTTAGAACCTACAGGGAAGAAATGTATAAAACTGAGACAACAGAATACAGCAGGCAGTAAAACAATGAACACTAGTTTCTCGCTAGCGAGCTTGTAAGTAGGTAGTAACTTATCGCTCCGAACGCTAATCATCAACTGACGACGCCAACGCGCGATCGCCGCTTTTATACTTAGTCCTAGACTCGATCTCAAATATTCTCGAAAATACTCGAGTCGGCACCTTTGATAAACAAAAAGCAAAAATAAAAACAGAAATTTAAAAATAGCGTTGTAAACAATATCGACTTTATCCTTTGAAGTTAGAGACGAAAGTCGCTTGTTGACAACTATAGCGTCTAATTCAGAGGCGGCTTTTATCAAAGAGACTGAGCGCTTACAAGTATACTACCCGCTCGTTTTAAGTTTGCCGCTGGCGATAGGTATGAGTGTATGACGTTCGAAATTTTTTATTTAATTGTAACAATAAAAATTGTGTACGGTAGATATTTGGGTAAAACTATGACACATTATAAGTTTTGTTGTCACGTGGGGGAGGGTACGCGCATTCCACAGACCGGCAAACTTAGAGCGAACGCGTTGTACAAGTATAAAATTGTTGAGACCAAACTTATAAGATATTGTACCAGCTAATGTAACACAAGCTTATACAAATACAAATAAATAAATAAATAACATTCATAGCGTTTTGTCTCCGCGCGGCCGCGGAGTCCGCACAGCCGCGGAGCGACCAGAGAGAGGTGTTTTGATTTTTTTATTTCTAAATTCTTGCGGAACCCCGACAGAGGTATCACGGAACCCTAGGGTTCCGCGGAACACACTTAGAGTATAGCTGCTCTAGAGTATTTTTGAATTATGTTAGCCTGTAATAAACTGCAGTCAGCTACTGGAATGTTACTGTTACTGGATGTATGATATATATGATGGATGTGCTCGTAAGAGAGACATATGTTAAAAAAAAATAACATGTAAGCTCGAATTCGTTTCAATGTGTACATATTATATGGTTGGCTCGGTCACAGATAATATAATACTATACTAGTACAGATACCTCATCCCATACAAAGAAATGCGATCGGCCTAACTCGGGCTCGTTTTCGGGCTCGTTTACGGAGACGTTAGATGGCATTAGCAGTGGTGCATAGCAAGCGACATCTAGTGATTCAGGTTACAGCTGATTGATTTTAATGACCCTCCTTACTAAAGTCGCCAACAGATGGCGGTAAAAACATCGAGGGATGAAAATTGAGGCCTCCGCTTGGTTTGTTCTAGGTCGTGTGTTTACTTGGAAATAAAGTTGGTTGCTATTTGCTACTACGCGGTCATCGGCCGTGCTTAGGTCCGTATTAATAGATGAAGCTCAGATTCGTTCTAAAGAATGATATCATCTGAGTTCCCTTCTAAGTGCAGTTAGCGTCTTACTAAACGGCACTAATTAATAAACATGTATAGATAGCTTATATTGCGCCCGTACAAATAACGCAGAAAATCGCTTTAAATGACGTCATTCGAGTGCAGACCTCAAAAATATTGTAATTTGACCCTAATAGGCGACGACACTACATAATTAAACGAATTTGTTATTGCTAAAGTAACTCGTCGGTGTACACCTCAAAGTTGAACCTACTTCTATTATGGAATGTTTGCGTAAGTTAAGTAATTTTACCACAGTCGGTGCATAGATGGGTGACCCTTGTCTAAAATGTTATACTTACATCAATTATCTTTTTGGTCTTGGTTTATTGTCAGAGAACATTTTTTTATACTTATTTAAATGTAATCGTGAAAAGATTATGCATAATTTCACAAAATCCACAATTAAGGATTAAAATTGACATAATCAACGACGATTTTATAGTATTATATTATCTGTGACGATATCAATGGCAAAAATATTATTTTTTTGCCTTAATTTTTCTGTATTATGACTTATCTATTGAATAGAACGGAGTCTCGAACTCGTGTTCAAGGTCGATCTTACGTTTGAGATCGTTTTAATAATACGGGCCTTGAGAGTTAAACTGTCAGAGTCCTTAATAATTTTACTGTAAATATTCATTGACGACCACATCGGGAGTAGGTATTTAACTCTTTTTTTAACCCTCGACAAAAATGACGAGTGTTATAAATTTAACGCGTATCTGCTTAGTGATGTATCTGTGTGCCTGTCTGTAGCAACGTAGCTTCCAAACGGATGAACCGATTTTGATTTAGTTTTTTTGATTGAAAGTTGACTTGATCGAGTGTTCTTAGCTAAAATTTATGAAAATCGGGATTTTCTACTTCATTTCAATTACCTACTTACCTAAGGACGAGGAACCCTTCTTAAGATTTCCTCGTCGTTCCGGTTTGTTAAGATCTTTGTGTCAAAACTTTACCGCCTATATATTACGAACTATAAGGCGCAGACCCAGCATGTTTGTACTCAAACTTGATGTTTTGATGAGATCTATATGATCACGGGGTCAAAACTTTAAATGCTTATATCTTACGAACTATGGGGCGCAGACCCATTTTGTTTGTACTGAAACTTCTTGTTTTGACGAGATCTACGTGATGGCGGGGTCAAAACTTTGAACGCCTATATCTCACGAACTATAGGTCGTAGACCCACCATGTTTGTACTCAAACTTGATGTTTTGATGAGATCTATGTGATCACGGGGTCAAAACTTTAAACGCTTATATCTTACGAACTATGGGGCGCAGACCCATCTTGTTTGTACTGAAACTTCTTGTTTTGACGTGATCTACGAGATGGCGGGGTCAAAACTTTGAACGCCTATATCTCACGAACTATAAGTCGTAGACCCACCATGTTTGTACTCAAACTTGATGTTTTGATGAGATCTATGTGATCACGGGGTCAAAACTTTAAACGCTTATATCTTACGAACTATGGGGCGCAGACCCATCTTGTGTCTACTTAAACTTCTTGTTTTGACGAGATCTACGTGATCGCTGGGTCAAAACTTTGAACGCCTATACCTCACGAACTATAAGTCGTAGACCCACCATATTTGTACTCAAACTTGATGTTTTGATGAGATCTATGTGATCACGGGGTCAAAACTTTAAACGCTTATATCTTACGAACTATGGGGCGCAGACCCATCTTGTTTCTACTTTAACTTCTTGTTTTGACGAGATCTATGTGATCACGGTGTCAAAACTTTAAACGCCTACATCTTACTAACTATGGGGCGCAGACCCACCTTGTTTGCGTTTAAACTTCTTGTTTTGACGAGATCTACGTGATCGCAGGGCCAAAACTTTGAACGCCTATTTCACACAAACTATAGGTTATTTGTACCAACCAACCAAACCAACCTTATTTGTAATCAAACTCGTTTGAACGAGTAACAAAGTGTGAGAGAGAATCAAAGTAGATCTGCGCCCCATAGTTCGTGTGATATAGGCGTTCAAAGTTTTAACCCCATAGTCACATAGATCTCATCAATCAAAACAAGAAGTTTGAGTACAAACATGGTGAGTCTATGCCCTATAGTTTGTGTGATATTAGGAGTTCAAAGTTTTGACCCTGTGATCACATTGATCTTGTAGAAACCAGAAATTTGAGAACAAAAAGGTAGGTAGGTCTGCGCCCCATAGGTACTTCATAAGACATACACGTATAAAAAATAAAAAAATTAAGTCGGAGGCACTTTACTAAGTTTGTCGAGATTCAATAATGCCTCCGACTGCATGAAATTGTATAATTATGTAGGGGATCTTGTTTCCATCTTTTTTGTGCAGGCGGGTTTTTTTATTTTTATAATTTATTTTTTTATTTAATACTTTTTAGTTGATGTAGGATGTAACTGATGCAGCAACTTACTTTTATCACAGCTATTGTCAAGTCAGTATTGAAAATTGAAAAATCAATGGTTGCTAACTAACTTTTTTAGTATTACAGTCATAATCATGTTATACCTTTTTAAAATGCTTAAGATGAGCTCTTTAATTTGATACGCATATTACAGTATTCGAAACAATTTTTTTCACACCTCTTTATTTTGACATCTCATAGCCGCCATGTTTGTTTTTTAAAAACGTCATCTATCTAAGAACACTTGGGCAATTATTGCGAATCTAACGACGTGTGAATTGTATAAATCCGTTCAGTGGATTGTGAGATATCAGGTAATAAAGAATATTACATACATACATACAAGATACGCGCGAAAAACATAACCCTTCTTTACAGTCGGGTAAAAATGACACAACTCAACATTATTTTGTCCCCGTGATCCCGTGTCGAAGCACCGTACTGCACGTCTCGCGGGGCCTCTTTGATGCATTGATTTGTAAATATCGAATATTATCTTGGCGCAAGACCGACTGGTCGATCGAGTTCTTTTCGGTCATTTCGATTTTGATGGATTTTAGTCCTGAGTTCTGCAGGACTGTGATTAGGCGCAGGACCAATTCGGGCGATCCTGCACCTATTCCCTCTTCGGTCATGTCGATTGTAATGCATTTTCGTAGGTACTGTAGGACTGTGATTAGGCGCAGGTCCGATTGGTCGATCATGCGCCTATTCCCTCTTCGGTCATGTTGATTGTAATGCATTTTCGTACTGCAGGACTGTGACTAGGCGCAGGACATGTCGATTGTAATGCATTTTCGTTTTGTAGGACTGTGACTAGGCGCAGGACCGATTCGTCGATCCTGCGCCTAGTCCCCCTTCGGTTATGTCGATTTTGATGGATTTTCGTCTCGAGCTGAGTAGGACTATGGTACTAGGCGCAGTCTGTCTGTCTTTTAGATGTACATACTTGCACTTGCACCAATACTAGATAATGTATGGGACAAAGTATAAAATCGCTGTTTGAGCGAATTTATAAAAAAGGGACGCTGTATTTTTATGAATTTGCTCATATCTCGAAAACAGTGCTTTCAATCAAAAAAATAATAAAAGTTAATACATTGTTCAGCTTTGATGCAAGTATTTTTCGATTTTTCGCATTATGTCCTTTTTTTATAAATTTGCGCATAACTCGGAAACGAAACACAGTGTGGGACCGAAAATGGCATAAACTCGTAGGTTGGGTAGATTGCTATCAACTCAAATATAAAAAACAATATAGTCTAGTCCCATTTTATTTAGTATATTTACGTATTTACTATTTGTAAGATAACCTTGACCGATCCGAAAGTTAGTTCCTCGGGTAAACAATACGAAAAATAAAAAAAAAATAACGTCTATTAAAACAACATTATTTCTTAACAATCACGTTTTTAGTAGGCTCATCCAAAAAGAAACAAATTTTAAGTTGTGTCGTATAACCGTTAGGGTAGTGTAGCAATGCGTCGGCATTACTGGTTTAAGCGCCCGACCGCCCGACCGCCCGACTGGCCCTACCGACATAAAATAACGACACTACAGAAGACATGCTTCATACAATGCATGCTTTGCGTACTTTAGACTGCATAGACATCGTTCACGGGCATTGCTTTTTTTTGGAATATTATTATATGATTGGCTAACCGTGCATTCGTTATTTTCGGTTACTTTGTAATACAGGTAATTCAATATAAATTAATTCATTATTAGCTTTAGCAACCATATCTAAAACAAACTACAAAAAGGTGTGTTTTACTTATTACCCAAAGTTTATTGACTTAGCGCGGGCGGTCGCGCTAACTGTGCGCGTCTACCGTAGGTATAAATAATGAAATACATTATTATGAGCTAACTTTCTCTATTCTCGGCATTTTGTGGCATCGGTCGGTACATTTGATCGGAAGCCGGCGTCTTTGAAAACACCGCTGGTACGTACCTATTTATAACCTGACCTTGATTATTATTTTTAAAATGCATTTTTATTTCAAATATTTTTTTTCGTTCGCAAAAACATGGACTTCGGTTGTCCGGTTGGTTTTGGTAATTTGAAGAAGGATTTGACGCAGGATCAATGAGTCATAAATGTGTCAATAAATCATAAAATTTGAGTGGGACAAGGCGCAGGATCGACGAGTAGTCTTGTCCGTAGTTATAGCCCAATAGAAGTTAATGGAGTCATAGGGCAGAAACCCATCAAAACCGACACCACCGACGAGCGACTAGGCGCAAGACCAACGAGTCAGTCTTGAGTCTTTGTTTAGTAGTTGGTTGACTTTATTTTTTTTCTTTATCACAATATGGCGTCTGGCTGTCGCCATTTTGAATTTCGATTGCTGTCATGTCTTTACAAGATTATTACGAATCGATCGACGTATGAATCATCAAAATTGATCAAAATCACATACATACATCCATACACGTCAAACACATTACCCTCCGTAGTCGGGTAAAAATACACATTCAATAGTGGGTCCTGCCTAAGGCGTTGAGGGGAAGTGTATGATTATGTACTTATTAACCCCCTCCCTCCCCCCTCGCCACATCGCGTGAACTAACTCACTCTTGGCCGGTGTTACCCCCTCCCCCTCAGAACATGATGGGCAATGGAACAGGAATCTAGTTCTTTTATGGGGTTTAAAAGCCTCCAATTCTTTTATCTCTAGTTGTAATTTACTACAACTTCATGTCACTCTTACTTCTCGTCGAAAAATAAGTAAAATATATTGACAAAATGTAGGTATGGTCAGAATCAAATTCCCAAATAGTGCCATCTATTGTTAGATTGAACCAGTTTAATGTTTAAGTTGTGCCTATTATAACGTAGTACAAATAAATTGCCGCTAGAGTTATGACTTTTGTAAAGTTATGGAAATTTGATTTAGGAACCTATTATTTTACAACCCCTTGTATAGCTTAATAATAAAAAAAATAATAATACACATTTTTAGTACCTATCTTCTGATATTCCAAGTTTTAAAAAACTTCAATATCAAATCGATACTTATAACGCCATCTGTTGATATTTATTTGACCTACATTTCTGTTTCTTCGTGATGAGACCCCGTGGCTCGGTGAACTTCTTACCTAAAATTGAATGTATGTAATTTCTAATATAAATCAATATTGCGGGAAATTTGAGGAACCTAAGCCGCAGCATACTAGCTTTTATTCGTGGCGTCATCGGCATAAATGTCAATTAAAATTACTTCCCCAAGCATTATAAAAAATCTTCACACATCTGCAAACATCTTCCTAACAAAACAATATTTCCTCCATAACCATGTTTTTAGTTTCAGTCTGTAGTTTCAGTTTAGCCCTCATTTCCATAATAAAGAACCGATTTAAAAAAAAAACAATAATACTAGTATTTTAGCTTTAAATGAGTAGCTAAAGGAACATGGATATTTTAGCCTATTGACCAATAACGACAAGTGATATAGCATCAGACTGCTTGTTTCATGATCTACCACTTTTACTGTGACGAGAAGTCTGAAATCGCTATGCGAAAAAAGTATCGCTACTTAAAGGCAGCACAAACGCCTAGATTAAGTTAGGTAAGGCAACTTAGACTTTCACCAATAATGACAAATGATATGTCAATAAAAACCTTCTCTATGTGTTACAACTTTCACTACGGCTGGAAGTCTCAATCTCTGTGGCAAAGATTATAGCTACTTGAAGCGTAAACAGTTATTTAAGGTAGCAGTTATGTAGCTTCTCAACGTAGCTTTGAAACCAATAACGACAAGTGATATACCATCAGAAAGGTTTTTTCACGTTCTACAACATTTACTATGACGAAAAGTCCTGGAATCATTGTGGGAAAATGTTATCGCTACCTATGTTTAGATATATCTTCTTAGCCTAATAATCAATAACGACTAGTGATATGTCATCAGAAGGCTTCTTTAATGATCTGCAACTTGTTTTACAGATAACAGTTCAAAATCCTTGTCAGAAAAAGTCATCGCTACTTAAAGCAGTGCGAACGGTTAGGTTAAGTTAGATAGGGCGTCTCAGTCTTATGGCCAATAACGACAAACGATATGTCATTAGATAGCTTTTGTCATGTGTTTAAAATCTCTTTCAAAAAAAGTTATTGATACTAAAATGCAGCACAAGCGGTTAGTTTAGATATGACTTCTCAGCCTAATAAAGATTCATAAGTAAGCTTTTTGGATGCTCCACAACTATTATTCTGAATGGCAATTAGAAATCTTTGTAGATTAAAAGTTAACACGTATAAAAGTTACGCGGCTAGTTGGGTATAGCTTCTCAGCTTAATGACTAATAACTACCGTTAATATGCGAGAGGTAACTTTGTATCTATACTAATATTATAAAGCGGAAGAGTTTGTTTGTTTGTTTGCTTTGTTTGTTTGTTTAAACGCGCAAATCTCAGGAACTACTGGTCCGATTTAAAAAAAATCTTTTTTTGTTGGATAGCCCATTTATCGAGGAAGGCTATAGGCTATATAACATTGCGCTACGACTAATAGGAGCGGAGTAGCGACGTGAAATGTTGCAAAAACGGGGAAAATTTACGCATACGAAGTTGCGCGGGACAGCTAGTTATACAATAAAAACCACTATAATCTTTAGTACACCTACTCGTACCACCATATGGGTAGGCATTACCTACTCTTATTCATGAAATCTCATTTTATTCAGCCGTGAAGTTTTACCCACAGCGATTCGAGAATGCCTGCCATAGAAGAAGTAGTAGTTTAACAAAAGCCCTTATTTTTATTGCTTACTAGGCCAGAGTCGATACATTTTTGTCAGTCCTCCTTTAAGGTTTGAGGTTTGTTGCGTCAGCTGTTTCCTTTTTTCCTTCCAACAATTTTCATGCCTTATTTCGGCAGCAAAAGAATATTATCAAGTAAATACGAACAGAAAAATATGAATATCGTTACAAACTGTGGGCCCCCCTTTTCACTTCCTCAAAGATTTCGAAACATCGTGTTATGTGCGTAAAAATATATTCATTGAACAACATGATTGAGAGATATCTATTGCTAGAGATTCAGATTTCAGATGCAAATACAGGGGTTGAAAATGTTGAAGCTATTAGAAGTTTTTTTCTCGTTTAGAATGCCATTTAAAAATTTAAAATGTTATAATTTTGGCTACACGCCGATTACGCCGATTTTGACCACCCGGCGGCGGCGGCGTGGCTAAAATCATCGGCGACGTGCGCCACGCCGATCGGCGCCCTATGGGTATGTACTACACAAAATGTAATATTTCATATTTTTAACTGTCCGGCCGGATAGCTATTTATTATCCGGTATCCGGACCGTTAGTAATATTAGGCCAGATAGGCCGGATACCAGATTTCTTTTTCATCTCTTATTAATACAGTATAGTACTGTTTCAATTAAATTCGTTTAGTAATTTAGAGAGAAAGAGTAAGAAACATTTAGTATACTAACAAACCTACTTTATAAATTATTGCGATATTAGAATGCCTTACAGGGCTTGTTAAACCGTTGGCCTGAGCCTCCCCGTCTGTACAGTGTTCTTTATATATTTTTAAATAAACTTCCACCAAAAACCTATCAAGCTAATGTACTTATTTATTTTTTATATAAACTTCCAAGCTTTTGCACATAATTCCAAAAAATCTCTACTAGCAATTTGAGGCTATCTACACTATGAAGTATATGGCCATCACCTGAGCCATACTCATGAGCACAACAACTACATTGTTTAGTTATCAAGTCATTTTGAAAGTGCTTGGCTGTTAACCTGAGTGATAAAATATCTCTACAACATAAACAAGATATGAGACAGTGAATTGAGTATTTGGTAAATAAATATCTTTGATATGAGGAGGACCTTCTATCATAGCATAAATTAGGATTAATTCAGCAGTGGACCAAAACAGGCCGATTGAGATATCCAAATGTTTCAAATAACTCGGACTCGAACTGGGGTCTTCTGATTTCTGGATCGCCAGATTTTCTAAAAGACGACTCTCCCGCATTAGGGTACAAGCCCTCTGTCGCGGGGGACTTTACAAACATACAAGTCACAGACACAAAGTACACCCAGACTAGGAACAACAATTTGTGGATCACACAAAGTGGACTGTCCCCGTGTGGGAATCGAATCCACGACCTCTTGCGTATCAGTCGGACACACTCCTACTGCGCCACAGAGGCAGTCCAAGCAGCCAAATAACATTGCTATAATTGGACTTATGGGTTAATTATCTTTACTGATAGCCAAGCAGCTATTCTAGCTTTAGGCTCACAAAAGATGGATTCTAAACTCGTAAAAGAGTGTGTCCAAACCTTAAACTAGGTGAAACCAATAAAGTAACGCTAAGTTGGGTACCTGGACACCGTGGCATCGCAGGAAATGAGTTAGCCGACGAGCTAGCCAGAATGGGGGCAGAGGGGATGGCGTGGGGACCTGAACCCTTTTGCGGTATACCCAAATGCTTCATTACTAACTCGCTCAAAGGATGGGGGCTAACCCAAAGCATGAAGCTCTGGTCAAAGTCACCAGGCCAAGAGCACTCCTAGTGGGCTTCAACGCAAAGTGCACTAAAGAGGCGCTCTCTATGAGTAAGAATCAAATCAGAATTCTTACTAGAACCCTAACTGGGCACTGCAGACTAAACAAACACATGCACAAGATGCGTCTCCCGATACTAATGTTTGCAGATTCTGCCATAAGGATGAGGAAACACCTATACACATCCTTTGTGGCTGCGAGGCAACTTATCACACCAGAAGCCAGCACCTTGGAGGGCACTTAATCACACCTGACGACGTTAAGGCCACTCCACCAAGATACATAGTCGACTACATGGTCAGAGTAGAGTAGAGTAAATCTTGGAGATGTCCTTTAAGGAAGAAAGAGGCGTCACAATAGATCTTTTAGGTCGCAGTGACTTCGGGGCTATATATACCGGTCTTTATCCAGATACAATATAATGGGTTAATTAACATACTGCTACTGGGTGAGACATATGCAGCAAAGGCCTCAAGAAAAAAAAAATCTAACTAGATGGTATCCGAGAGACAGTAAACAAAACAAGGGAACACAAGGAACCTGTTGGAGGATGAAATGAAGTCAAACTAACCTCAGGTCCAAACTGGTGAAGATTAGTAAAAGACCCCAATATAATTGTTAGAAGAAAGATTTGCCAAAAGATACACTGAGCTCTGTGATTTACTTTAAAATAAAGTAAAGAAAGAACAACCAGATTAACACACAGAGAGAAAAGAGAACTGATGCAAAAGAAATGTTGTGTTCAGTCCTGCATCGGACATTACTTTATATGGTCTACAAATGGTGATTGTTTCTGAATTTGGGTGTACTATATGCCTGTGTTTATGTATGTTTGTGGACTAAAACACAGGAATAAATACCTAGCACAGAATCACCAAACTATTATGCTTTCATTGTAACTGTCAGTTTAAGAGAGATGATAAGTAATGATACATTTATGCAAGTATTAAAGTTACAACATTGTTCTAGTATTCAAACGAAAGTAGTTTAACCATTTTCAATTATACATCTATTGATGGATTTGACTATAAGAAATAGAATTTTGACATTTTTTGTATGGAGCTTATGCCAATTATATATCTCTAGTAGCAAAAAAGAATAATAGATAGGATATTGAAAGCAGTCAGACAGATATTTTTTCTGTTTTTGCTTATTAGTACTACACAAAATCTGTTTAATAAAGTTTTCAATATAATTTACAATATGTTTATAAAGTAATACATTTTTATAGAGAGTAGAATGTGACTGTAAAGTCACTGAGGATAGCAAAGAATAAAAGAATTCTTATCACAAGTAATAACAGATTACAAGAAAAATGGGTTAATAGTACCAAGGGGTATTGAACCGGTAACTCTTTGTTTATGTCAACAGTGTTAACAATGAACTGTCATTTTAACATTAAGCTTATTTTTATATCATGGTTATCCCTAAGGATCCTAACTATTAGTGGGAAATAGGAAAATAACATTATTTAATATTATAACCTTGTTTTAATACTATATTTGAGTATAAACACACTGACAAATGACATGATGCAAGCAATTCGGATAGCCAATTATACTAACAGGTTCAAATCTAACCTAATTTTTAAATATTAAATCCGTTCATATTTAACTTTTATAGTATTACAATAAAGCTGGAGGACTTGTTTCTTTGTTTGAGTTGGTTAAGAAGATTATAAGTCTGTTCTATGCAGACACTAATTCATTCACTACACAAAGACTAAATCTAATAAAAATACACTTGGTAACGTTATCAGATGAGTGACATGTAGTTTAGAACTGAGTATTAGTTGTATGAAACTATAAAGATTGAGTATTTACTTACAACTACTTCCTAACACATCATGTGTACAATGATATCAGTTATTTACATTTCTAATCAGAAGATGTAAAAATTGTTTATTAAACAAATGTTAGAACTCACCCCATGAGAGCCAGATTGTTGTGACATTGTCTCAGACTCTATTTCAGAGTCTGTACTTAGTCCTTCAGTCGTGTCGTGAGACAGTGTTTGTGGAACATCACTATCTGAGAGATTTGATGACAGTCTTATGGGCTCATATGCACCAAGATTTCCAAAAGTCCTTTCTCTTTTAGGTAGGTGCTGTTCATTTGGTGAATTCGACAACTGTATCAGGTCAGCACTCGCCTCAGAGTTCAGAGCCCATGTAAACCTCGGCAGTGGTAAGTCAACAGGAGTGGATAGAATTTCAGGTTTTAAAGCCATATTTGATTGATGTGCTGCTATTAGTTTCAGTGCCGAATAAAATTGTTTTCTATTCATGTGACTCAGTGACGCACAGTTATTAGGAGCAACACTTATATCCATGATCTGTAACATAATTAGTGGTCATAATCATTCACTCGCAAATGTGTTATCATACGACTAACCTATGCGACAAATTACCTGTTTTAGGACATCATTATGTACATTTGAAGACCTAAAGAGTTCTGTTGCTTTTAAAATCGGTATTTTCCCATTGGATTCTTCGTCACAACATAAAAACAAATCACCGAAATATCTCATTTCGGTTTCTGTCAAATTGAGATCCTCCATTATAGCAATAAAATGACGTTATTACGGATTTCTACACAGTGTCTTTACTTTATTATTACATAGGCAACATAAATAACCATTATCTATTAATGTACACCATATTCATTGATAAATAGACGGATTCGAAACTTGTACATCACAAAATTTACACGAAGCAAACCAAATGTCACTGACAGACAGCTGCCTGATGCGGCCATTAAAATACATAGAGCCGCACAAACGTCCAGAAACCGATTTTAGAGTTGGAATGAACTCGGTTTTTTGTAAAAAATATGAATCACTTTTTATATTAATCTTCTCATATTAATTATTATAATAATGTAATTAAATAGCTAATCGGTACGTTTATTTTAATAAAAAATAAATGAATAATATATTTTTAGTAAGTAGGTACTTGTTACTTCTGATGTAATGTATTGCTGTATTCCAAGGTAATAAAAAGTAGGTACCTGCATTATGAGACTAATAGAATGCTCTATATTTTTTTCAGTAATTTTAGTTTTTTTTAAACTACATAAAGAAAGACACTAACTAGATCGTGATTCACGTTCAAAATAAAGATCTCGGCTACTTTAGATTCTGGTTGATTACTGCTAATAGTGTTCTACAATTAACAGGATAACTCAACGATGAATTAGGTTTTATACACTGCATAAATTAATTAAATTTAGCTGTTGTATTACTTGGAGATTCCCTCTCCATAAATGCTACGTGCATTTATCTATGTCCAAGTTTTTTTAAGTATCTATTTTATGTATATTTGATTCACTTACGTTAGCTACTTTTTAAGTAATAAGCCACATTAATACACCATCTAGTTATGTCTTCTAAAATATCTGTTCGGTATAATATCGGTTTCTAGTAAGTAACTATAGGAAAATATCGGTTTCTAGATCAAATGTGAATGATTTTAGTAACTATACCTACCTATAAAAAACATTTCGCCCGTTGCCACCAATTAATTTGCCCTTGACAAAATAATGGTCTCGATCAATCTCACAAATGATTATAATAGATTGAATACTAAGGTCATGTTAAAATATTACTTTTCCCCTGTCCCAGAGAAAAAGATTTAGTCATTTATTAATTTTACAGGGTAATGAAAAGTAACCACTTCTATTTTAATAATTATTTATTTGAGTTCTTACATGGTTTCGCAATACTGCATTAAACATATGTGATTATTTATACATATAAAACTACTGTCAAAGTAGCTGAATAATTTAGATTGACTTAAGCTTAAATTAAAAAACTCGACAAATCATCTTTTAACATTCATAACAACATTAATCTCTATTCTACGTTCAAACATTTAATCCTTGGTCTGGATGTACTTGATGAGATCAATCACGCGGTTAGAGTAACCATACTCGTTATCATACCAGCTGATGAGCTTCACGAAATTATCATTAAGAGAGATACCGGCAGCGGCATCAAAGATCGATGAGTGTGCATCACCAATGAAGTCTGAAGATACAACCTGTTCCTCGGTGTAGTCGAGAATACCTTTAAGCGGGCCCTGGGCGGCTTCCTTAACTTTCTGCTTGATGGCATCATAACTTGCCGGCTTGCCCAAGCGGACAGTCAGGTCAACAACGGACACGTTAGCGACAGGGACACGGAAAGCCATACCAGTCAGTTTTCCATTCAGGGCTGGAATTACTTTGCCGACAGCTTTAGCGGCACCAGTGGAAGCGGGGATTATGTTCTGTTGGGCACCACGGCCATCACGCCACAGCTTGCCTGAGGGTCCATCAACAGTCTTCTGGGTAGCAGTGGTGGCGTGTACGGTGGTCATCAGACCCTCAATAATCTCGAAATTGTCATTAATGACCTTGGCAAGGGGAGCCAGGCAGTTGGTAGTGCAGGAAGCATTAGAGATGACCTTGAAGGAAGGATCATAGGCGTCAAGGTTAACTCCAACGACGAACATGGGAGCGTCAGCACTCGGGGCAGAGATGATGACCTTCTTGCCACCACCCACCAAGTGAGCCGATGCCTTTTCGATGGTTGTGAATACACCAGTGGATTCTACGATGTATTCAGCTCCAGCTTTACCCCATGGGATAGCGGCAGGGTCTCTCTCGCTGAAGACAGAGATTTTGTTTCCATTGACAACGAGGAATCCGTCCGCAACTTCAACGGTACCCTTGAAACGACCGTGGGTGGAGTCGTATTTGAAGAGGTATACCATGTAGTCAAGACCAATGAAGGGGTCATTGATGGCAACGACCTGAGCACCCTTCTCGACCGCAGCGCGAAGGACCAGACGTCCAATACGGCCAAAACCGTTGATTCCAATCTTAGACATGTCTGTAAAGAGCGATAAAAACACGGATTAGTTATTTATATTACAAATACAATAATTGCATTTTTGAAAGATAGAAAAATTTGAAGTCCAGACCCAGGAATCGAACCCGAGACTTCCGTAGCCAAATCGGGGCCAGAAGCGAACCACCTATCTGGACTATGTTACTAGACCTCAAATTTTTCTATCCCTTGATGCTCGCGAGTTGGGCCCTCGTTATTTATATACTAAATATGTATTAAAGAACAAAATTATAAACTAAAAAGGTAAAGCAACTACTAAATACGTAAAATTGTAGTTTAGGTACATAGATTACCTAACTGAAAAATATCTAGTTGCAAATCAATCTAGAGTAATTTAATAGTAGATAAGGACAAATATTTTGTACTCTGATTTCATCATTACTGATAATGGCTATAAAAACCGTACCTCCTACACGTTAGACGTAATTATGTCTGCTAAGTGTAATATTTGGAACATAATATAACTAGGTACAAAATAATCCTCTAAATATGCTATGAGAATCTTTAGAGTATGAAAAATTAAATTAAAGAGCGCAATTTCGTTGGGTTCAATTTTCCCCGTTTTTGCAACCTTATTCATTGATGCTCCGCTTCTATTGGTAGTAGCGTCATGTTCTCATAAATGGGCTATCCAACACTATAATAATTTTTCAATTAGAACCAGTAGTTCCTTTCTTTCATTTAATTCCATTCCTTGATACAAACAAACTCTTCAGTTTTTTTTATTAGTAGGTAGGTACTTAAAGTTTTTCTTCGACACTGTGAAGTGCCCGCAAAAATTACTTTTCGTGGGATTATAACAGAAGCAAAGTACAAAAGTATTTTTGTAGCTAATACTCGATACATGAGTGAAAATATCGGGCACAGCTATTACGATAGAAATAAAAAGAAAACCGTTGGTTTCGTATTACTTTTACACAATATAGTGCTAGGGAAATAACAATTCTATATGATGTACGAGCTATGAATCATTCAAAATATAATGAAACTTTTTAATTATGAACATTAAAAGTCACTGGACAATGTAGCAATTCATTTTATTTACTTAGTAGATATTGGGTTTCAAAATAGATGTCTAGAATATTCTTTTGAGAGTCTAACGGCCGGTCTCAATAATCTACCTATCGATGGATTAGGCTACTAGAGGTAGAATTTTGACATATTTTGTATGGAGTATATAAAATATCTAGTAGCCAAATCCATCGATAGTTAGAATAATGAGACCGGCCGTAAGAATCTACTAGTTTTACTCTCGTTTACAGACTGATAATTTGTCTCAAGGTCAAATAAAAGATAACTGGTTATACGGCAATATAACATTTTGTATATCAATGTTTTCTTTAAAGGATTTATTCTACACAGATCTATAATTTAAAAAAATATTGAATAAAACAGAATAAAAACCTAGGTAGGTACATAGTAAAAAAAAAAAGTTCAAAATTAATGACCTATTTAGACTTAAATATCAATGCATCTGGAATGTCACATCTGAATTCTTAACTGTAGTTGCCACGAATGTTTGCACGTAGGTCAGTTACTCAGATATAAATAGAAAAATCAGGAAGTCAGTGACATAATCACACCGGCTTCGGTTTACATAAACAACAATAAATTTACAATTGCAAAAAACAGAACACCATGCAATTATCGCATGACTGTATGTAGGTACCGGCCGGCATGGAGGTCACATAGAGGTCACTTAAAAAAACCGTAAATAGTTCATTAAAATGTTTAATTTACGATATGACTAGTATTATATTATGATATTCTATGTTCGTAAATAGCCTAAGACACTCCAGTGACTATATTACAAAATAAAACAAGCTACAACAATCTGCAAACACCGCTACGTGGAAAAAATGAAATAAACAGTACTTATTATTCCAATGTGGTTCAGTTAGTATAATTGACCAAGTGAAAGAAAGGGATATAAAAGTAATTATCATGAAATTGTTTATGAATACTTACCGGAATAGATTTATGTAGAAACAAATAAAATATTTCACTCCGCGTACGCTTCCCACGAGATGGAGTTTTAAAATGTCAGCTGAAGGACAAGGCAGGACGGAGGCGGAGACGGGCGTGTACGTGTAGTGTAATAATAGACAATTTCCAAAAGATCGATGAATCATAGATTAAAAATAATGTAGGAACAGAAGAGTCATGCAACAAAATATGAAGTACCTACTATGTATTACTTTGTAATTTTTGATCAAGTTATAATTTTTTTTATACTTATTAAATGTAAGGAAGAAAAATTCGTCTTGTGGAGCAAAATCTATTTTACGTAAATAATTATAAAACGACTGGATACAAAATTTAAAATGTTATGCACATTTAAACTGTAAAAATCGGTATTATTCAAATTTTGACAGGTGATAACATTATGCTGGGGTAAGCATACTTATAAAAGGTATTTACCTAAAATGATCCCGCGATTAAGACCATAGCATAAATATAAATAATTTTATAAAATAGCAATGTAGACTATGAAGTTAATTCAGTATCTTTTTATAAAATGACAAAACGACACGCTCTTTAGCAATTTGTATGGAATGCAGAGACGTGACGCCACAACTCAGGGTCGTCAAATAATTCTTTTTAGTATTTGTTTTGATGATTATACATTCTCACACTCTTTAAATTGGGTAATAATAACACATTTATTTAGATCTCTTTATGACGTAGGTACTATTGCCTGATTACCGAAATTAAATTAAATTTTACAGTAGTCATCATTCCAATCTCGCCGATTCAGTAACTAATTTTGATGTGCATAACATCAAAATTAGTTACTGAATCGACGAGATCTGAAAAGAATAACTGAAACATTCAACATATATAATAATCCCCAAAAGACACTGGTTTGCATTTTGTAATAGCGTGATAGTGAAATTATTTTATTATGTAATAGCATTTCTAGCTTTAATGCCTACTCGTCGCTTCTCAAGTTATAATCTATGGTCTAAAATTGTACTTTTATAGTCTATGATCTGTAGTGATTGCCTCTCAAATATCGGTAAAAATCGGTTTTTATATTTTGAAATATATAATATAATAATAAATTATAATAATTTTCAGGATATTTATTGTCAATTATTAGTAATTTTTTTCTGAATATCGTGATAAAAAATTTGAAGCGACAAGTTATTTTTTTAGCGAGCCGAAATTATACATACCCATATCAATGCTTATACATACAGATTGGCGCGGATATTTCGAAATGTCATAATAGATTTTTAAATAGAAAAATAGGTTTATTTTATTTATTATTCCTTCAATTTTTGAATAAACAAAACGATATCTATGAAATTATTTAGTTCTTTACCTATTGGGAATGGTTATAAAAGTGGGCATTAATGGGTTTGGCCGTATAGGCAGAATAATATTCAGAACATGTGTTCAAAAATTGGAAATTCAGGTAGGTACCTACCTTCCGTTAAAATTATCAACAACAACACAATGAGAGGTTTGTTGTCGGTCGATGGGACAAATCCAAATTTGATCGACGCTTGTGTGTAAAACTTATGTCCTATGACTGTAATCGGGATTCTTCAATATCATGTTGATAAGGGTGTCGGATTATGTGAAAGATTTATAAAATACCTACGACATTTTCTGTGAATTACCTAATTTAGTAGTGTAACTGTGGGGAATCCGCAGCTGTTGTTTAACAATTGAATAATTTCATTAGTCGTCATTCTGAAATTGCACGTCGTAAAGAGATATTTATCGGCCAATGAAAATGCATGATTGCTTCCCATATTATTACTATAGGTACCTACAAAGAAAGGGATGTAGAGTAGGTATATATTGGTGTTCTGTGAGAATGATACCTATGCCTAGGTTAAAATGGGCAGAATCTGGACCCTATTATACATTTTTGCATAGTACTTACCTACTGAATCTAGTCTAGTGATCAATCTATTTTTATTATTTTATTTTTTTTATAAAAGGCGACTCCCGCAGTAGGGTAAGAGCCCTGTGTCGCGGGGGACTTTACAAACGTACAAGTCACGGAAACAAAGTACCAGTACCCAGATTCGGAACAACAGTTTGTGGATCACATAAAGTGGTGTCCCGTGTCGGAATCGAACCCACGACCTCTTGAGTTGAGTACGCCCATGAATAAAAAAAACCTAGGCGTATACTTCTATAATAGTTGCTAAGTTATAGGTAAGCAGTATGGTAACTATCAATATTAGATAAGTACCTACTTAGAAATTTAAAGATATGTGTTTAATTATTTAGTAGGTAGGTATCTCTGATCTTTATCTATGTAGGTACAAATATGCACGGTGTAATGTATACTATATAATTAGTGTACATTACATCTGCCACTGTCTTTTAAGATACTGGAATACCCTGATTTAAGAGGTAGGGTTCACAATTCTGTAAACAGCGCTCTATGTAAACCCTTTTGTTTATTTTCTTTAACATTGTTCAATCTAAACAGCCTTGTTCTAGTTTTATGTACCTACAACTGTATTTTAAATAAATACATTATTGTTATAAAATAAGATAATGTACTAATAATCTCCCGCTTGTGACTTCTTTACATAACACTAAATAACTTTGTAATATCAGTTTTGGAAAATATTTAATATATTAATCCATAATCATCTAGTAGGTAAGACCTTATGGAGTTATGACCTTAACCACTTATAGACTATTTTACTGGAGTAGAATCGTTGTTTATTGTGAGGTTTAGATCTTAAACCCGACAAATAACACAAATAGGTTTATTATAATAATTATATTAGCTAGACACATGTTTACATAATCTCGGCTCCTCATAATTATTTCATACTTCTAATAAAATGCGTATACACTACACACGGTAATATTAAAAATAATTAAGTAGTGCTTAATATCTTTATTATTTTACGTGAGAGGTCAAAAGCGAATCTACCATCACCAGTAAAAAAAGATATGAAACGGTGTACGAAGAGCAAACGCGTTTAAGAGCAACGGTTTATAAATAAGTATGAATATACAATATGAGCACGTTTAGGTACCTATATCAATATTAATGTAAGTAGATAAGTATGTTCACAATAAGGTGATCTGTGGCCTAGCCTACTAGGCCACAGATCACCTTATTGTGAACATACTTATCTACTTACATTACATTATTAAATATTTTTTACTAGGTAACCAGGTAACATGGATATTTGATAAGCAGAACCATTGATCAGATTTATATGTAACTTTTTTACACCAAATAAACCATGTCTTTTTTTTTAAAAGATAACTAGCAATGTGGGATTTTCGTCCCACATTACTAGCAATCCTGTTTAACCCTCCAGCTAAACTCTATGGCTTGTGTTAGGAGTGGGCTCACGTCGATAGTATAATGGCCAGGATTCGAACCCACGACCTCACGATTGTGAGATCGACGCCTTAGCCATTAGGCTACCGCCGCTTATTAGAACACTAGCTGACCCGCGCAACTTCGTCTGCGTAAATTTTTCCCGTTTTTGGAACATTTTTCATAGTTGCTACACTCCAATTGGCCGTAGCGTGATGTTATATACTTAGCCTTTAGCCTTCCTCGATAAATGGGCTATCCAACAGTAAAAAACTTTGTTAATTCGTACCAGTAGTTCCTGAGATCTCTTCAGCTCTATAATATTAGTATAGATAGGTCTTTAAGAACAACATTACATTAATTTTGGAATAATTCCATTGCTAATACAGCTCATCCATTATATAAATATATATAGATCGGTTTGTAGGTAGGTACTTAAACCTATTTACTTAGCGATTGACGACCTCCATTTTACCAGGTATAAAACTATACTAGTACCTGTAGGTTATAGATTCTGTAGATAATCTTGGTTATTACCCACAGTTATCTGCGATTAATGACCCAGCAATCGACATTGAGTACATTTGCTATTTGATAAAGTTCGACTCTACACATGGAAAATTCAGAGGAAATATTTCACATACAGATGATGAAATCACCGTTAATGGTAAGGATTCTGTTTTGAATGAATTGTATCAAAATTAACGACTTTAGGAGAGATGGGGTAAGTACCTACAGTGCATTTATTCATGTCAGTTGCGTAGGTACTCTATTAGGGAAGTACATACAGAAAGTAATCAAGAAGTTAGGCATTTCCGGTCTGTGTACTAGAGCTGTTATGTACCTGCAAAGTATGACCGAATGTCGTTTGACCACCAACAATACTTACATCATAGTTATAACATAGCGTGGTCCACAAGGGCGAATCCAATTTTTGTCCTTCAGGCTTTGATCTTCTATTAGGTAGATAAGTATGTGGACTCAAATATGTTCATCCCAGATTCGCCTTGGCTGTTCTACGTATACTTTCCTCAAGCTGATGCAGGCAAAACTGTTTGCTATCTTAAAGGTTCTACCAATGATGTTCTAAGTAAAAAGGTGTAGATAGGTTACTTATACAACATTCGATCTTTAAAAACGGCAAATGAATGCACACAGATAACATATATATTGCAATAGTCGTAAAAGTAGCATTATTTAATTGTCGAGCGAAAAAGAAAACAATGTAATCCGCTGCTTTCAACTGTTGACGCCGGCGATGCGAATTTTAAGGAGCCGCTTGCTGAGCGCTTGTAACCTATATACACCTTTTTACATAGAATATTATTGGGTTCTACATAATATGCTTGTCCAACTGCTAGCTGTACCTATACAACTTCTGTTTAGTTCATATACCTACTTAGCAAAATTGTTGCCGTCCTTCATTTTGTCTGCTTAGTCAATTCACATTGTTTCCATGAACGCAAATAATTCTTGATAAGTGATTGTGCATATAGGTAATAATAAAGTGCCTACCTAACACTTATATTATTTAATAATCTACCGCATTACGCAACTGTTATTTTAAATATATTTATCTTGTTTATTTTTACAGTTAATTAAAGACAACGCCCTCTTTTCATTCCTCTCGGTCATCAAGGTCAAGCGATAGGATTGTTGTTTTTTATATAAAATGTGGGCTTGGTAACATATCAAGTATTGACAGCCAGAGAGGTTAAATCGTCATATTATCAAAGTTACTTTAGGTAGAGATGTATCTTGCTGTTAAAATATTTATTTTATGGTACAAAGATAAAGACTGGCCCCTTGTTTGCCTCACATTGAGTTGGTACCTAATTCGACTTTCGGAACTTGTTATGTACCTATATAAGGAAATGCCATCCATCCACCAAGATATGATTGGTAACTTTATCATACAGGTTTTAAGCATCTTAAAAACAAAAAACCTGTACGTAAGTATAATAAAGTAGCCAACAACTGCCATTTTCAATCTTGATATAGACCGGATTTCTGTCTCATTGGTGGTATGGAACAATAATGCCACATGTAGATACAGGATTAAAAAACAAAATAAACAACCTTGATATTTCATTATAGACCAGAAAATCAAAGTGTTTCGAGAAAAGTTACCATCGGACATACCGTGGCACAAAGCCGACGTGCAGTACGTGATCGAAGCCTCTGGAATATTCACCAGCCTGGATAAAGCATCAGTTTGTTCATACTTACATTATTATTAACACGAAACTCGTTCAAAAATGATGAACTCGAGATGAAGCATATACCATGGCGCGACCTTTAAGGAAACCGCTTAATTCGCACTTATGATGACTAAGCAATTTCCATTTGTAGCGTGAGTCCCGCATAAGGTAGGAAAAATATCAAAAACAAAATAAGAGTTTAAAGAATTGAAAAATCATTTCAAATCGCATAATTATGCTCCACTTACCCACTAATGAAAATAAAGTTAACCAAAAACGAATTATTCATTTAGCTCTACGCACACAGCGACACGAACGCCTGCCTTGCTCTTCCGCACACGACATTGCTTTACAGTGCGCAGGACAAAATAAAGTCGAAAATTCGTTCGTACATTTGTTAGATTACGGACGCCATAACTATGACAATACAAAAATCCTCGTTTTTTTTTCATTTTTCCACAACTTCAAGATTTATTTACGGGATCACATTAAGACATATCCTTAAATTTATTTTTATCATCTACTAGAAGAACTCTTTGGCTATAGTGTGGCCATTAGTGCTGTGCACTCCCTGAGGTATGCACGGCGAGGTGGGGGGCGAAGAAAAAAGTGCATGAGTTCACATGAGGTCGATACATGTCGGACAGATCTTACGATATCAGTTTGCATTTCTAAGGCAAGACTTGTGGCGGGACGTTGCGTTGGTCGGAGGCTATCTATCTGTAATATATACTTACTTTGTTGATTAAAATGTAACCCAAATATACTCATATTTTATTAAAAATATGCAGGTGATAAATAAGAATTGAAAGTTATAATTCACAACAGGACTTGTTTTATTAAACATTTTTTATATTTACAAACAATTATATATTCTAACGACACACTTTTGAGGCTTGATATAGTTGGTTTCTTCTCAATCTGAACGCTGTGGTAAGACGCGTTGTCCATTACAACCACAGAATTCGGCAGCAACTTATCTTTTAACTTTTCATCTACCCACTTATAAAAAGTAGGTCCGCTCATATCTCCATGATAGTCACCGGTTCTAGCATCGGATTTGAATATAGTCAATGTATCATCCACTAAGCCATTTCGACACCCAGCGTGGAGTATTACTAGTCGCCGTCCTTTCCCAATATCAGCATGAATACCGGGTTCTGACGATGATTGCCAACATTTGCTGGCATGGTGACTGGCGTTGATGTATGTTTCATCAAGAAAATATATGTTTCGGTTTTCCGTTCTGTAATTTCTGATTTGTGTAAGATATTTTTTCCGCCACACTGTAATATTAGGCTGCTCTATAAGGAGATGTCTCTTTGATTTGCATTTTTTGTAACGGTAGCCCATTTTGTGTAAAAGCTGTCTTAAATATTCCCGTCCACAATTCAATATGCCATCCTGTCTCAAACTTGATAGTAACTTACGGACACTTGGTATTTTTTTTTCAACTTCGTAAAACTGATGAATTTTTCTTCTGATAACTCCAAGGTCAAAATCATCCACAACGTGTTTTTTCTTTAGAACTTTTGGTTTTTTTGGCGATTGAAATTTTAATTGGCTTGAATTTTCAATTGATAAATAGCCCGCAGAAATCACATTATGTACGGTTCTTTTGCTGTATCCCGTAGCCTCCGCAACGATTTTAGCAATATTCACGTCATTTTTAAATTCAAAGCTTTCTTTGTCTGCTTTTCTTTTCTTAAAATATTCAGCCACCTTAAAAATGACAGTCTTCATATCACGAGATAACGCACGACCCATCTTTGAATATTTATCTCGTGTGCGTCTGACATAGACAGTCCGATACAAATAACACTACCTGCCGTCACAAGCGTTGACGGCGCACTGACAGCGCAGCAGCCGATTCTAACCCCCCCGTCTCACCGCGCGCATACCTCAGGGAGTGCACAGCACTAATGGTCATACTATAGTCACACAATTTTTCGTGTCCCAATATTTAAGTTTTCAATATAAATTTTTGCTAATCAGTTTCGTGTCATCTACCCTTAAATGTTTAATTTCTATCTACCAATGAAAATAGTTCCACAAATGAAGGCCTTACGGCATGCGTTTTTGGGGATCTCCTACGTCCCAAATACGATCAATGAAAATTTGAGTGAAAGACATGCTTTTTCGAAATATTTTTTATATAATTTGTAAGTACTGCCTCACTCTATTAAAAGTGAAGGAGGAATATAAGAATTTTATCTATCTAGGGGCATCTGGCTAGTCAAGGAGTGAAGCGAGTGATAGTGACTGCTCCAAGTGTGGACGTACCAATGATAGTACTGGGAGTGAACGACAATATATTGGATACAGGTAATACAATAGTCATTAAGACACATTTATTTATTTTTTATTTTATTTAACCTCATTCTAAAGTGAATCTGTAAACGGGTGAACAGATTTGAATGCAGTTATTTTATTGGAAAGAAAAAGTAAAGAAAGAAGGTAAATATAAACCACTATTTAATGTTTGATGATATAGGTAATCTGTTTAACATTTTTGAAGATCTTTTTAAGGTGCCTAGGGTATAGTCAGGGAGGAGAGCGACAAAAAATGCAACCATATTATAATGATCGATGATGAATCCAGCTGACTGACGAAAGGGCATTTCTTTACTCCAATAACGTGACGTAATATAATAAAAACAGCTTTTATAAAGTGCTTGCATTTTCTGACGCTACCCTCTTGGGCCAGTATTTGAAGAGATATTTATAAATTTTATTTTCGGTAGCTCAAAATTTTTTATGATTTTCATTGTGGCTTAAGTCAACTTAAGAGTTGCCAGAAGCTTCAATTGGCATTTGGTGATGAAGCACCATGTCGCAGCTTTGTATATTCGTGGTTTGGAGAATTTAGACGTGGACGTGATCACCTCCATGACGAGCTACGTGTTAGTGGGCCGGCGACTGCGGTTACAGAATCTAATAATAACACCGTACGACGACTTATTGAAACTGTAAAAAAAAATTACTTGCCAGCAAATTCGCTGTCCTCGCACCCTGCGACTTCTTTGTGGTTCTAACATTTTACGATTGACGAGAATATATTTTGTTCGGTCGTGTAATTGAGCCATTATTCAAATTTAAATACGACGAATTGTATTGAATCGCCTAATCAGAGCCAATGAATAAATTGCATACGATGAATATAAATTGAAACAATATATTTGAACATTGGTAAGTACATTTTAATGTGGCATTTACACACCCCGTGTTATACAAAAAAAGTTTGAGGTTATATAGTGTGAATTGAGATGATTACTACAATGAAAATACATTAATTTTCAGTAATCAAACAATAGTACGTCATAACGAGATCTGAATAAATGTGTAAATCTGTGTTATTCCACAATTTAACGTCTTTAAGAATTAATAATCATTAAAACAAATACTAAAGTAATGGTTTGACATTTCATAAAAAGATGATTTGACTTGACAATCATCATCCCCATTAATGAAACTAAATAATTGGCTTTGGTACGATTAATTACGAAGCGGCGGTACCCTACTGGCTAAGGCATTGGACTCGCAATCGTGAGGTTGCGGGTTCGAATCTTACACATTATACTACCGACGTGAGCCCACTGCTAACACAAGCTATTGAGCTTAGCTGGAGGGGTTAACAGGATTGCTAGTAATGTGGGATCCAGTCCCACATTGCTAGATATCGTTAAAAAAAATGAAATAGTAATCGTGACTTCAAGTCTGCAAAAAGGTGGTAGAATACCATCTACCTACATACCTATGTCAAGATCAAAATCTATACTAATATACTACTGGTATAAAAAAAAAAAGAAATACTGTTGGATAGCCCATTTATCGAGGAAGGCTATAGGCTATGTAACACCACGCTACGATGAATAGGAGCGGAGCAGCAATGAAAAATAATGCAAAAACGGGAAAAAATTACGCAGACGAAGTCGCGCGGGTCAGCTAGTTAGTCATAGGGGTCGTGGCAATGGGCCGGTCTAAACCGCCACTAACTTTGATTACGTTCGCATACATTAAATCGGACTATTCATATCGTATCGTCATGTCAATCAATATACATGAGCAATTTGGACCAGTGGCATTTAAAGTACTAAGTCAATTATTGATTGGGAAAATGAACCTTTCACAAGAGTCGTATGCTAAACTTAGGAGACAGTATTTTGAGCCGTCGATTCGTTACTTCTCTCCTACGTAAAAGGCAAAACTTACTATTATATGCCAATAACACATTTGGGCATATAATATTAAGCCATATTCAGTTTATTTTCAGATCAGAAGGTAATATCATGTGCATCAAGCACTTTGTACTGTTTGGCGCCTATTGTCAAGGTGCTGCATGACCAATGTGGCGTGGTTGAAGGGTTTATAACTAGTATACACGCCATGACGCCTTCGCTTAAGCCTCTGGACGGATTGTGCTTGCGGGGAAAGGTAATACTAGTATGTATAATAGTTATGTAGGCGGCCACTTAACAAAAAAAAAAATCCCAATCAGTCTATTTAAGTCTTTTTTTTAAGCTGGTCACACAGGTGGATCCAGTTTTTGTCTTAAACGTGGTGAATCCAAGACTAAGTGAAAACGTTCTTAAGGACTTTTTCTGTCAATGATAAATAAATATTGTCCTTTTCCAATTCAAATAGAATTGTAAATAGTACACACGCCATATATAACGAAGGAAGTCACAGTCCAGGATTGACTCTAGCTGTTTTAATCGGTGTCTTCACGTCGAATGTAAGAAAGTGGGTCCAAATCCGAACCTCTTTCGCCTTCCTCATATCCGTCTTGATACGAATCCGTAAATATATACCATAGGATGCCAATGATCCTGCCCCCTGTATTAATCTGTACTTATCTGAACAAGGCACATTTCGTAGCATTGCCATCTGGATTATGTTTCGGGGCGGATTGGGGAATGGGGGGGGGGGGACTATTGATTAATTACAGACTGTAAATTTCGAAGGAGGTGGGGGGTTAAATTCTCTAATCACCCCCTGGGTACGATCATGTATCTTTGACAGTTTTTAGGTCATCAGTCTATCTTGGGAAAGTTCCACATTTTCTCTCAAAGATTCATATTCTCCAGTCAGCGTCATACGTCCGTTAAATTTTGTTACCAGCACTGGAGAGACCATAGAAGTATCACTCAGAACATAATCCCTGCTACCACGGGGGCATGCAGAGCTCTCGGTAAAATTCTACCATCAGTTAAGGATAAGATGGCTGGACTTGCTTTCAGAGTACCCACGGCTGATGTCTCCGTGCTAGATTTAACTATTAGGTACGATTATAATATTCCTAGTATTAAACTTCTGCTATAAACAGTTTGTTAATATGCCATTACGGTCTCATACAAAGACCACCACTTATGGACTCTAGCGGCCTCACTATTTTTTGGGAGAAGTACTAAAACTAGCCGTTTTTCTTCCTGGCATCTCTGGCGAGTTTATTTACTCGCAAAAACACAATATCATGTTGCGATAGATTTATGTTGTTTTTGCTATCATTGCTATTCTGTAGGTACCTAATATTAGGTTTCCAAATTCTGGTTTTAAACAGTATTTTTTCCACAGACTAAAAGCAGACACAACAAAAAAAGATATAATAAAATTCATTGAAAAAGCAAGCACAACGACTTTTCGAAATATAATACATATATCTAACGAACAATCCGTATCTTCAGATTTCATAGGCGACAGTCACTCATGTATTGTGGACGTAGACTCGAGTATACAACTAACGGCAAACTTCTTCAAAATAATCTGTTGGTACGAGAACGAATACTCCTACTCCTGTAGGGTCATAGATACGATATTCTTTTCTGAAATGCAACTAGCCCATTCAATAATGATTACAACTAAACCGATGTACGTTCGGCCAGAAATGCAAAGAAAAAAGACAACAAGAAAATGTGAAGGTATAAAAGCTACACCTGCTCCCGAGATATGCATAAATTCGAACGATAATACTGTAGCGAAATCAAAGTCAAAAGCACAAGTCTTGTCTTTAAAGAAGCCAATGACTTCAGATTTGAACATTGAGACTATTACTACTGAGACCGCCAAGGATACAAAAAGGGACAATAAAACATGCGAAGTAAGAAATGAGTGTTGTGAAACACCCAAAAACTCTGTAACATTTGAAAAGACATCGATCAGTCGTAGTTGCACAACAATTAGTCACAAACATAATGATAATGAAGGACGGTCAGTTAAAACAGAACAGTGTTTGGAGAGTGTCAATAATGAAATTTCCAAAATGCATGATGTCACTAAAGAATTGTTAGATCAGTGTTACGGGTTCAAATTAGAATCTTCGTATTGTAACACAAATTCTAATCTAGATGTTAACAATGAATCGAAATTAGATGGTGATAATGATAATAAAAATACTCATAATAATGATAAACTAAAACGTGATTATCAGATATATAAAAATAGCGGCGATTTTAAAAAAGTATGTAGGAGTCAGTGCAACTACAATTTTCATATTGAAACTAACTTTTTAAACCGTAGAAAGGCAAATAAAAGCGAAATATTTGCATTTAAAGAAATTGATAGGAAACACATCGAAAACGATCAATGTAAAACAAAGCGAATGACTGAGAGGCCAATATTGATAGAATCTAAGAAAAACAGTAACCACACAGATATGAGTAATACTGACAAAAGTTCGGATGATAAGCCAAATACAGCAGGGAACACTGTCAATTCAAATAAAAATACGAATTTGGTTGACGTTAATTCGGACATTAATACAAAAGCAACACTTATTTCCCCCAAAGTGATAGCCGAAGCTACAAGACCAATTGAAAATGTTAACAACGATACAGCATCTGCTAAACGGGATAAAAATGTTGACAATAAGTCAAATAAGTCCATTCTTAACGTATCCAACGAAGTTCACGAAAAGATAGTGCCTAATAATATTGTACGACAGGTACATTTTAAACTTTGCGAAGTAGATACTAATGATAATCAAAATTCAGAATGCGATCTATCAATTAGTGAAGGAAAAACAGAATTAAACAATATAGAAAATATGTCAAAATATTTTGAAAGGAAAAGTAACAATATCCGAATAATCGATGAAGAACTGAAGAAGCGTAATATTACATTGGTGAGTTCAAATTCAAATACAGAAATGAGTATTATGAATAGCGAAATGACATCCAAAACTAGTTTGAGTGATCAAAGTAAAATGGATTTAAATGCACAAAATGTAATAGCCTGGAACACATATCCTTTAAAAGCACAGAGCTTTGGTTTTGGCTGTGATAGTCCTGAAACTGTGACGACTATTAGTAATGGTGAGAGAATTCGAGTGAAACGTGACCTCTACGACAAACTGGATAGTGAAAGCGAGTCAGATTCTAATAACTCATTCCAAATTAACGCAAAGAAGTCGCAAGTTTTGCACATATCAGATTTAACAAATTCATTAGAAGATGTATCTCGTTTAGACCAGATTTGTAGAATAATCGAAATCTCCGATGAGCTTTCTGACCAATTATTCTCTAGGTTGGATGATAGCTCTACAATAAATGCGAAGAGGTGGTCATTTAAAGATTTATGTGAAAGGATAAAATTAGACGAATTTTGTAACAACCTGTTTGGTAAAATCGGTAGCTGATTTGACGCAGCAATGTCTTGCATTGAAACGATGTTTATTTTTTAAATAAAACTTTATTTCAGGCACTTTGATGGTATATTTCATTGTAGAGGAACAACAGATTATCGTAAAACTTATAATGATTGAATGTAACTACAAAAATATGCTTAAATCTATTTTGTATAATGTAAAAAAATGCTCAGGTACATTCGTGATGAAAATAAACACTACGGAAAATATAAAATATATAAAAAATAAAGTCTTTCTGGAATGTTTCTTACCCATTAGTGTGATGTACAATGTCTGTGTTTTTCAATAGTTTTATATTTAGGCCTATGATAGTCCGAGGAAATAGGGCATCGTCCATATCAACAAAGTCGCCAATGACGACGTTTACGGGAGCTCGTAATCCCGCGGCAGAACGGCCGGGCATTGGCGGGCCTGGAGTAAACTCTGCTAATTTCGGTAACACTTGATTTAGCACCGGTACAGCACATTTCTCGCGTAGACTTGATATCCATCTGAAAAAGTTACAGTTAAGTATTTTAATTTAGTTCTGGTTAGTGATAGAAATGGTTTAAATACGGCCGCAGCCATAGTTCTCACAGATAATCTAGGTCTAAAGGATAAAAAGAACTGTTTGACAATGAAGATACAGCTTTAACATTTTACACTCATTATTAGTGAAGGATCAACTCGGACTTCAATAAAAATGCGTAGGATTACAAAGTAATAAACGGATTTATTCGAACTATTAGGTACAAACGTCCGCACTGTTCAACACGCGAATACAATGTGTCAGCCATCTTTCTATTCCCTCATGTTATGTGATGTAACTATAACCGTCTAAATCAAATCTCAATAACGTTTTATTATAAAATAACGGATTAGAATAATATTGAGTCCTAACAATAAGTAATCATGGGTGGATCCAGAATTTCAGAATTTGTATCTTGGGGCACGAGAGGCAAATATGGCAGTGCCGAATGTAACAAGCTGGGAGTGGGGGTATGTTTCGTTTCAGGGCTTGCGCGGGGGAAGGGTGGGGTGCTCCAAAAAGGAGGAAATACAATACAAGAAATTCGGTACACTAAACACACACCTGGGAGGGGTGGGTGCACGTGCCCCACCCCCTGGATCGCCTATGCATAAAATCATTCACTCATCAACGCCCATCCTAAACCCTTGCTACCTTGAATTTTGCATGAGAAGTTACTTAAGCCTCGTCTATATGACGAGGCATAAGAAAGATAACTCGAATTCTAAGAGGATCAGCAAACTCCTTTGATCCGCCAGTGAAAGCTATAATCTATAAACCAACATAGCTTAGTTAGGCGACATTTCTTCATTTAAAATATTTATAGATAAACTAGTGGCCCGCTCCGGCTTCGCACGGGTATAAAATCTATGGATTTTATTATACATATTAACCTTCCTCTTCAATCACTCTATCTATTAAAAAAAACCGCATCAAAATCCGTTGCGTAGTTTTAAAGATTTAAGCATACATAGGGATATAGGGACAGAGAAAGCGACTTTGTTTTATACTATGAAGTGATATCTAACCTGAGTACAATAAAAGTGGCTGTAGGCGTGAGTACAGCTTGATGCACGAACCCAGTACTGGGATGTCTCCTCACATTCTCTAGAAAGTTGACGAGTCCGGTGACCGTGTCTTGGCGCGGCCAAGGCGACGGCAACATCTGCGGCTGCCAGAACTCGTTGGTTGTGTACACTGATTCGTTGCGGTATACCACTATTACCTGAAAATGAAGAGTGATCTGTTGATAAAAAAGTAATGTTTTATACTGACTGCCTCTGTGGCGCGGTGGGAGTGTATCCGACTGCTACGCAAGAGGTTGTGGGTTCGATCCCCACCCAGGATAAAACTTTGTGTGATGAGCATGATGGTTTGTTCTGTGTCTGGGTGTTATTTATCTATAATATGTATGTATTTAGAAATATATAAGTATGTTTATCAGTTGTCTGGTTTCCATAGTACAAGCTCAGCTTAGTTTGGAATCAGATAGCGTTGTGTGAGTTGTCCCATGATATTATTATTATACTGCTAGTTACCCATAACAATTCGTGGACGTCCGTCGATTTATAAAAGGCAAATAATTGACCAAATTATTATCACCAAAAACTTTAAAATGCCGATCGATTGGCATTAAAAAGTTTTTGGTAGTAAAATACTCTACGGGACCAAGCACTAAAAGTATCTACCTTCGCGAAACACTTTTTGCCTACATTTTGTATATTTTAGGATTTCTGACATTTCTTCTGAAAAAGGAATAATTCATAAATTTTTGTCCTATTTAGGAATCGTATTTGATTATAAAACAATCGGAATTAATTCCTTGGAGTGATAGTGAAATCCATCAAATCAAAATGTTGACTGCCTCTGTGGCGCGGTGGGACTGACGCAAGAGGTCGTCGGTTCTATTCCCACACGGAACACCACTTTGTGTGATTCACAAATTGTTGTTCCGAGTCTAGGTGTACTTTGTGTCCGTGAATTGTATGTATGCAAAGTCCCCCGCGACATAGGGCTTATAGGTTACTGCAGGAGTCATCTTTAAAAAAAAAATCCATTGCGTATTAAACGCATAAACAGACAACTTGTAAGTAACTTTAAAGTACAGTTGGATCAACATAACTTGACCGGATTGAAGGTTCTTATCACTTTTGCGCATGTCATAGAAATGCGACCCTAAAATTACTAACGAAAACGATTAATTATGTTTAATCGATTAAAAATACTAACAAAATTTTAATTCAACAATATATTCTAAAGAAAGTTTGAAAAACAATTTCTTTACGAAAAAAAAACCAAAAAACGTTCGAGTTCGTAATACTAATTCTGACACTGTAATGCGTAATCGCATCTCTAATTCTCTTAGTTTAGTTACCACCCCCGCCCCCGCTTCCTGTTACCATTTACTACTAAAAAATGCATCTGCGCAACCACTTTCCGCCAACTTCAATCCGGTCAAGTTACTTTGATCCTACTGTATGTAATGATACAGTCTTCTACTACCACTAGACCACACTACCTACCTGCTTTTTCAATCTATCGAGAGAGTTGAGTGTGACGGATCTGAGGTCGACTTGCCGCGGCACAAGCCTCTGTCCGTAAAGCTCGCGCAAATACTGCATCAGTATCTGATGATGTTGGGGCGTGAACCCGTAGA
This sequence comes from Herminia tarsipennalis, assembly GCA_945859575.2. Classification (NCBI taxonomy): domain Eukaryota; kingdom Metazoa; phylum Arthropoda; class Insecta; order Lepidoptera; family Erebidae; genus Herminia; species Herminia tarsipennalis. The sequence goes on along the minus strand of OX243846.2, from coordinate 6,465,302 downwards.
AGTGCTGGCAGTCTAAGATTACTACCTGGAACATTTCAGAAGTACCTAACAATGATATTTGTACACTATTTATCTTGTTTGAAATATGATCGAGTAGGTTCATTTAAAAAAAGAAAGGCCTATACGAAGAACAAAGGAATATAACAATTTGAAAGCGGTTGTGTTGTGTAAGACAAACTTCAAGGCGCTCTCCTGTAATATTAATATAACTTTGTTCTACGAATAAGTCGGGATTTTTATCGAACAGGTCTGGTTCGTCATTCCGAATAAAAAACCCTAAAAACCGCATCGAAATTCGTATAAGTTACAGACATTGGTTTGGGGATTTAAACTCTTCTCGAAATTGCAAAAAGGTTTAGTCCAAACCCCCTTATATGATTTTATCCTTTCCGACCCTCTGCTCCCCTGAGCTGCTCCCCCAGGGGAGACGATAGGATTTTTTGTAACAACGTCTCCCCCGCGCTCTCGATAGGATTTTTTTGTAACGACTTCTCCCCCTCACTAGTTATTAAACGTGCCATTTATAATTTTTAACTTACCAAAACTGCTATTTACAACTGCCTCTTTAAATGAGTGGCTTTAAAAAGTAGTAGGTATAGTTTTAGGGGTTACAATCATCTCGTCTTAAACGCAACTGGTAGAAGTAGTATCTGGTCTAAAGCCGAATTAGTCTAAAATTCATGTCGTCTAAAACGCAACTGGTCCCATAAGAGAGTGAGGGGAAGAAGTCGTTACAAAAAAATCCCATCGAGAGCGCGGGGGAGACGTTGTTACAAAAAAATCCCATCGTCTCCCCTGGGGGAGCAGCTCAGGGGAGCAGAGGGTCGGAAAGGGATTTTATAGGGTCTATAGATCTCAAAGTTTATTCTTATTTAAAGTAGCACAACAGATTGATACCGATAGTAAGGAGCCTAAGGCGTTTAGTTATAGTTCAGCCCAGAGCAATTATATAAAACTCTAGGTCATCAGACCCTGACAAAGACTGATAAGACTAAAATAAAAAAATCTCAAATTGCTCCATAATTCTTTACAAAACCTACGAATAACATATTTGTAAACAATAATTAGAATTACCTCTCCAGGATGAGTGTCAACAAACTCCTTGACTTGAGTGAGAGCTATTGAAATTTCATCCCCATACAAGCCATGCGTGAAGTAAAAGTTCTTATCATTTGGCATTGTAGCGAGTCTCAGGTCGAGATACCTGAAGATTTAAAAAAAATTAAACATAAAAGTAAGTATGTTCTAAATTCGAATAATATTTTTTTTAACCTTTAAAAGGCATATACATTATCGGTCATTGCAATATCCTATGTTATCTGTTATATTTATTTATGCTTTATCATCACGTCTTACGAGGGTATCCGATAATAACGACTGTTGTAGAAAAAAAAAACTTAGTCTAATAATTATCCATGGAAAGGATAGGGATTTTTTAGAAAAAAAATAGTTATGAATCTCAGATAAAATATGTAACAAATAGCACTTTATCTAAAACATTACGTAACAAGTTTTTAATCAAAATCAATGATTAGAAACATAATAGGAATAACATATTATCGATAAAAATACGGCGCATAATATCCAATGATTATCTGAAATACTAGTAAACTACCTAGCCTACCTAGTATAGGAGTTTCTTTTAAAGTGGGTTACCCAAGTGTGAGGATGTTTATGCTTCTGCAAGAACAACCGACTCCCGGATTAAGGAATAATCCCTGTGCTGCAGAAGGTTTACAAATAAACATATTACAGATGGTCTCTACAAACACTCTTGGAAAATAATTAGATCACATATTCATCCTTAAGGGGCGTCTAAACGGGCCATTTTTTACGGCAATTTGTGGCGGCACTATTGGCAACTAATTTCTCGGCAATATGTCTACAATTGTATGGCGCATGAACCAGTCTCCTAAACGGGCTACACAACCCGACAACAATAAAATAGAGGGCGACTGAAACAATAACAAAATTTGCCGGGCAACATTGCGAAAAATAGATCGCTCAGCGACCGTCCGGTAACCATCAAATCAATATTGGAGAGTACTGCCATGTTGTCGGCCACAGCATTGCCGCCACAAATTGCTGTAAAATATGGCCCGTTTGGACACCCTTTTAGGGTTACTACAGAACAGTGATTAAATCATTAGTAATGTGAACACAGAACATTTTGGTCTTGATAGAAATTAGCCAGCTATAATAGTAACTGAAGTAATTTTTATAGGCATTTCTTGCCAAAGACTTTACAAATACAATAATTGCATTTTTGGAAGATAGAAAAATTTTAATCCAGACTCAGGAATCGAACCCGAGACTTCCGTAGACAAACCGGGGCCAGAAGCTTCTGGCCCCGGTTTGGCTACGGAAGCATTTTTCTATCTTTCAAAAATGCAATTATTGTATTTATAATAGTAACTGTGCACATATACATAAGTGCTGTATCCCCTCCATTGTCCACTGAATAAAATAAAAATGACCTTTAATTCTTTAGAAACTAAGTGAAACTTTGATTGCTTTTTTACCAATCCGTGATTATATTCTTGTGTATATATTACATGAGCTATTATTGAAAAAGCAGTATTAAAATGATATAGTAGTGCATAATGTGCTAATGTTACTTCAGAGATACCTAATGCCAATGAGAAGTTGGTGCCAAGCGTCACTGGCCTGCGTTATGGTCCATCGTAAGATCGTACCTCGGAATAATGGGTACAGTCTGTGGAGTATTGGTTCAGCATCCGGTGCTACTTTGCTAGACCGTGTTATGCCATATGTCATGGAATCATGGCTACCTGAAAAGTGATGGAGAAAGCTGTGTGAGATTATTAGTTTGCCTTATTTATTAAAATATAAATAAATTGGAGTGTCCGTTTGTAATATGAAAATAACAGATTTTTACTAAATCCATATGAAAGTATATAGGTATGGTACTTAAAACAAAAACACAATTTTTTATTTATTTTCATATGTTTGTCTGTTTGTTCTGGCTAATTTCTGGAATGGCTAGTCAGATTACATCATGGTCAAATAGCTGACAATGTGAGTGAAGCTAAGTCGTGAGCATAATGGAGTGTAATATATTAGTCAAAACATACAATTTCAATGTTGATAAATTAGCTTATACCCATACAGTCATTTGTGCACAATATTTTGTTTTCACAGGGCTACGAAAACCATATTTAGCCTGATGGGGCTATTGTATGTCAGGGCAATGACTTACCCAAGGTAAATGCGCAAGTGCCGGTACCTACACCTACCGTTTTTAATTAAAATCAATACATTTTGTTCTCATAAAAAAGTGTAATATATATACATAAACAGAGTTGTTGCATTGTTATTATTTATACTTATCTAAGCAAAGCATCTACATACAATAATGTATGATTATTTATTCCAAATACCTATGATTTATTCACAAATGACTTGCTTGACCTTATACACAGTTACTTACATAGTCAATATGTGCATATTTAAAAACTGCCAACATCTATACTAATATTATAAAGCTAAAGAATTTGTTTTGTTTGTTTATTTGGTTAAACACATTAATCTCAGGAACTACTGGATGGAATAGAAAAATTCTTTTAGTGTTGAATATACCATTTATCGAGGAAGGCTATATAACATCATGCTATGACCAATAGGAGCTGAGCATCATTGAAAAATGTTGTAAAAACAAGAAAAAATACACAGACAATGTTGTGTGGTTCAGCTAGTGTGATATAAAATTTGATTATATTTGAAACGGCCAAATTAATTTTCATCAATAAATTTAAGAACCTACTTTATTCAAAATAAAAATACTTTATTCACTTAGATTACAAATGCAATGTTTATTAACATTAGACAAAATTTGGTATAGAATGATTCCACATTTTCCAAGTGTAAAATTGTGAAAAAAGAACTTTGCAATAAAAACGTATTACCTCTTTTTTTAAAATACCAATTTTTACCATATACAGTTTAAATCAGTTTTCTAATAAAAAGCTCCAACAAAATTTCTTTATTCATTTCTACAATATAATGCAACTGACAAACACATATCAAACTTATAACAATTCTTTGTTTGTGATAAAAATTAAAAAAAAAATTGCTGAGTACTAACTATTTGCTTTTTATCTGTACATAAATAAAAAAAATTGCTTGTTGTGCATTGAAGTTTTTCTTAACTTTCAATCAAATTGATTGAGTTTTAACAATTTAATGTTTGAAACAAAAGGTTCTTTTTTATCTCGAAAATCTTAATTATATTGCTATAAATAGAAACACATTTAAAAAGTTAAGTAATGTGGAAAACAACCAAAATAATTTCATATTATCTATATGCTTTCAATGTAGAGAACAGAAAAAAGGTAACTTTACGTCAGTAGTTGCTGGGATAAGATTGTTGTAGTATACTCAAACTCTGACTTCAAGGGAGAAACGAAATTATAATGATAGTCTTACATACCTGGAATGGCAAGATAAATCAAAGGCACATCTTTTAGCTGAGGAGGCAAGTCGTTCATCCATGATTCCAAGGCAAAATCCTGTGCAGATGTATCGTTACTCATTATAACGGCTGAAAAATGAAGACAACTATCGGTCGCTAATATTGTAAAATAAATGCAATGTAATGTTATTTATACAGCACTATCACCTATCAGTAATCAGTATTAAGTGAAACAAAGAGACGAAACAAAGGATTTCTGCTGCCTTGAACGCGTACCAGAGTTCAAAGTTGTATAGAACGGATGTAAATAATTATAGTTTACAAATACCTACAAATCACGTCATTCTTGTATTACAAAACGTTTTTTAAGCTTGCAAATAAAGTAGGGCTTTCTGGTATACTTTTGATACATTTTATGCACACGTTCATGGACATTTTCAGTTATAACAATAATAAACAAAGATTTTTTCAGGGTTAGTTTCAGTCATTTTTTATACAATAGATAAACATGAATATACGTGTCAATTTAAATGAGGATCGGGATGGTAAGACAATGAAATCATCTCTTCCTTTTTAAATTATACGAATAATACGTCAAACTGTCAACTGTCAAGTGTAATTTGTTACGTTTTGATTATGCTTGCATAACAACTTAAAAAAAAACGCTACGTTCTATTCCTCTTCCGTGTGTTTATTATAATTATTTTTATTATTAGTTTAAATTATATTTACGAATTCGGATGTTACGTATTGGTACCTATAAGTTATTTATATTATGCACTTTGAACTTATCGTCGTGTTTAACCTAGATAAGATTTGACTTGAGAAGATGTGATCCGTTCCATTTTGCTAATTTAATAATGTTTGTTTATTTTTAAATAGCGGTACTGAATTCATCTTTCTCTACTAATGATTGATTTTACTTGAGTAACCATCTTTTTAAAATAGTACCTAGGGACTTTTTAGATATTGTTTTTAAGCCTCAGCATTATTACTTACCTACACATTATACAAGTAGGTAAAGGGTTAAGTAAGTAAGTGTTAGTTAGTAAGTGTTAGGGCAGGAACAATTTATTACTTTGTAATGATACATACCCAAAAAAAATATTAAACTCAATCCAAACTTCATGTTATCTCAATAACAACCGGTAGAGGCACGTGGGTGGACACCGAGAAAATCACCAGTAGGTACCTAGGTATCTACCTACTTAATAGTTATTACCTAACAAAAAACTAACAACCGCACTTGGAAACAATAAAAAACACACCGTTAGTTTCAGAACGAAATTCTCGCACATGTGTACGTTACGCTTTGGGCATCTAATGTGCCTTCTCCAGTCTGAGATTAAACAAAACTGAACTTATCATGCCATGCACTTCAATGAGAAATACGCACGTTAATAAATGCAAAAAGTAGGTATTACCTACAGTAGTTATTACAAGACCGGTATGCGTACTTCTTTGTCTCAAGTGTGTCGGTCAGATGTCCACTGCTTAGTTAGATTATGGTGAAAGGAGTAGGTAGGAGTTACTTATTTTTTGCCTGTCGTGCTCTAATTTAAGCATTAACCTTGATTTCTTGGGTTCGCCATAGCATGACTTAGGGAAAACAGTTCTTGTATTGTAGGTTGGTATCACTGCCACTTAGAAACGGTGTTTATAAATAACGAAAACGTGCGTTTAAAGGATAACATTGTTTCGTGAATTAGGTATAACAGTTAGCAAGATAGACACAGAAGAGTTACGTAAAGCTGAACCTACATACTCTACTTAATTAAGATATATTGGTTGGCAATAATATTAAGGGAAACTTCAGAGAACTATAGAGGTTGTCAACCCTAATAATTTCAGTAGATAGGTAGGTACACATGGAAGTTTGAAACCCTCAACTACCAAATATCCCTGAATGAAATAGTGATGATAACACATCACTGTGTTTTGGTTGAAAGGCACTGTAAATGAAATTAATGGGCAAATGAGACGTACGAATATGAAGGAAATTAGCATTTAATGTACGCTTACCACTCATTTGAGAGTCGGGGACCTCGACATCCTTTGAAAAACTTCCTAACCCTAATAGAATTTCCGCGCTTTGTGGCGCCTGATGTAAAATAGTATCTAACTGTTGCTTACTTAGTTAAGCGGTCTCTTGAACTTATACAACGTACTTACTTAAATAAAATATCAAAATAAAAAGTGAGCATAATAATGAACGAATCCATTTGAAGGAACTTAAGGAAATAAATTCACATACTCGCGTCATCGCTATTTCCTTGCCGGTTATGAACTAAAAAAACTTGTTAAGTGTTCAAGTTGGCGGCCATAAGGTCACTGAATGGCTTCTTTTTATCTGCATAAAATAAACATTGTGGCAAATTGCTAGTGACAATTTAGCATACCTAATATTTTTATTACTTACGTATGTAATCATATTATTTTTCTTCTAAGAATAGTAGGTAAATAAGTATTAGATCTAAGTAAGTAGTAAGTGCAGATTATACTAGAGGCACACAAAAAGTTACAGTGATGGCGCGCAAGCTGCTTACTAGGACACCTGGTACTATAGAGTAAACTAACATGTAAACAACTAGACAATCACTTATTTGTAATCTATAGGTATAGGTACTAATATTCTAAAGTTGAAGAGTTTGTTTGTTTATTTGTTTGATCGCAATAATCTCAGAAACTATTGGTCCGAAAATATTTTACTGTTGGGTAGCCCTTTTATTGAGGAAGGCTATAGGCTATATGGTATACGCATCAAGCTACGACTAATGGAAGCGGACCAGCAGTGAAAAATGTTGCAAAAACGGGGGAAATTTACGCAGACGAAGTTGCGCGGGTCTGCTAGTTATGTATGACATAACCATTAGTAAACAGCAAGACTGGTATCTAGTTAATTATACCTTTACTGGATCGGTTACGCTAATTGTGACCGACGGTGTCATAAAATGGTCATGCATGTCTAACTGGCTTGACAATGACACAATTCTTGAATTCCGTAATTGTATGTTCGCAAAGTAGGAACAAGTTTAAAATTTTGAGACTTCTACGATATCTATACTAAAAAGAGGAAGAGTTTGTTTGTTTGCTTTGTTTGTTTGTTTAAACGCGCTAATCTCAGGAACTACTGGTCCGATTTAAAAAACATATTTTTTTGTTGGATAGCCCATTTATCGAGTAAGGCTATAGGCTATATAACATGGCGCTAAGACTAATAGGAGCGGAGTAACGACGTGAAATGTTGCAAAAACGGGGAAAATTTACGCATGCGAAGTTGCGCGGGACAGCTAGTCTATACAATAAAAGAGGCTTATTTAATATGGTGAAATGGAACAGTCTATGAAAATTTTGGTAATTGACTTGCCTCAACACAATTGGGCACCCCTTTAAACATAACCAAAGAGCATGTAAAATATACATGTCATTAGGCGCCCGAAATGGTCCACGCCCATCAAAGTGAATCACAAATTAATTGTGATTCTGAATTGATTTGCTATAATTACCAAACCTTATAAAAGCAAAAGGTTTGAGCGTTATTCAATTGATACAGTGCACAGAATAGAATATCTCGACGTTTCTGGGGGCTTACTCTAATTCAATGAAAACGAAGTTTCGATCAAAAATGAGGTGATAATACGAGTATAAGGAGCCAGGAACATCTATTTAATCCACTTGTTCCAGAAAATTGTCCATAGGTTCGAACTTCTTGAGCTTATGCAAAAAATATTTAGAATAGTTTCCGTAAACTTAAGAAATTTAAGTAAACGAAAATTTATGAATTTCGTTTTAAAGAAAGAGAGTAAGCCTGCTGATTCGATACTTGTCGATTAACGTCGCTAGGTAAGTCGATACAAAAATATATCTTGTTGGACACGGTTCTCTGTACCATTAATAATAAGAAACTTGAATTTAAAAAATGTAAAATACCTTGTTTATTGCCCGACGTTTCGACCGTATTGCGCTACCCGTGACCACGGCCGTTGCAATACGGTCGAACCAACCCTCCGCCACTGTTTAATAGGTACCCTCTGGTACTACTTACCTACCTACCTACCTACTTAGGTAATGGATATTTCTGTTAAAACAGCCCATTAAATTTGAATCAAAACTGCTCAAAGCAAAGGAAGATGTGATATAACTACAATACCATTTAAAGGCGAATCCAACCTTCGTCTCTCAGATAAATAAAGGTCACTTGACGTGTGTACTCCCTCAGGCTAATTTTATTTTATCTCGTGTTCCAATTTTTTAATCAATATAATTTACATCAGTCCTCTAACATGGCGTACAGTATAGATATTAGTGGCAGCGCCTTATCCCTACCCCTACCCCTTCCTATCAAATTTTATAAACATTCAAACACTGTAAAACATATCTACAATTTGAAAAGAGTGGCTGCGAGTTTTAAGGCGCTTCCTTCACTTTTGTGGAGCTATCTGCTCTTTATCTAAAAAGAAATATCAACTAATAAAAATACGTAGAAATCTACATCATTTTGACTCCAAAATGGCAGATTTTGTTTCTGTTAAAAGAGTTTAATGTTTTTTAATCTCCTCACAACGAAACCACAGAAATGAGAAGTAATTTTATTATTGATAAAATGCATCTCCTCGTAAAGTACCATTTTTTTTTATTTGCTAATTACACTAATGGATAGCCAATTTAATAAAAAACATTATACTAGAAACATTTTTTTCAAACAACCAAAATTTTATTTTATAAAGATTTTATTCCAAAAACTGATCGCATTCGCTACGGTGCGGCGAAGAGAACGCTCAAGGTTATTTAGTCGGGGTACGGCCTTAATGCTGTATTCTTTTCTCCGGCTTTTCCTATTGTTTGTGAGTTTGGCATCATGTTCCCGGCGTATCACAAGAGTTCTTTTGCATCGTGAAATATAAAATTTTGATCCATTTAGGTCAAACTATACATTTTTAAACAGCATATGGACTTATTCGACTCCTGACATACTTCAAGAAGCTCATTATGACACATGACCCAATGACCATGACTCATGATGTCACCATGATTCGTATCTGGATCCGTTCTTAAACAAGTGCCTGAAATTGTTTCCTTTTCTCACCCTCTTCAACTATGACACACGCAGTCGTCGCTTGACGTCAACGTGACGTATGAATGAGTTGTATTTTTAGCTCCTGGACTCCACAAAGATCAATCACTATTCATTAAGGTGACAATCTGAATCAAATTCAATTGTAACAACGCAAATCATCTTTGTCATTCATCTCACCGTTTATAAATCTAGTGTTGAGAGAGCAAGAGCGAGTTCAGCGGGGAATCATGGGGAGGACTTACCACCACTACCAGTAGATAAGGGGTGGGGATTACAGTGGAATTTAAATTGAATGGTTCAACCCCTCCTCCTCCTGAAATCCTAATAGGTTGAAAAAAAGGACAAAGATCTACATTTTTCAATTTTTATTTATTTATAGGTAAGCGAATGACTCTATTTAAGTGGGAATAGAGTCCAAACGCAAGGCCAGACAGTACAGCAATATGTGACTGACTATCCTTACCTTGCTCACCTGCAAGGTACTTCTTTACGCCTCTTTTGAAAGACCCCATGTCGTAGGTAGGAGGGAACACATGTGCTGGTAGGGAGTTCCATTTTTTGGATGTGCGGCAAAGAAATGAGTCACCGAATTTCATTGTTTGGGATGAAATTATGTCCACGGTCAGATGCTGACATCGAAGGCCAGCACGCGTGGTTCGTAGCTACATTTAGTCAATTGCACCATTTGCACCCTCACGTCCACTTGGATAGTACTGAGTTAATACATATAAAATCCTGGGTACGCCCATGACCCCTATGTGCTGACTGCTGCTGCACTTGTGAAAAAAACAATTATGTTTAAGGCCCTGGCCACTTGTAATTATTTAAAAAAGTTTGGTTATTTAAAAGTAAAAATACCATTGTTCGAATTTCGAATCTCCACATGTTTTCGAGGGCCAAACTAAATTTTTGATTCATTTGATCGACTTCAAATGGCTTTTATGGACGAAGGACCTTCAAAAGCCTCTCTATCGTTGGCATAGCGAGTTCAAGGGCGGTCAATAAACAAAGGAAAAACTGGCTGTTTAAAACGAACCAACGCCTACGAAAGTGAACATTTTAATCGCTAATTTTTTCACTTTGAGGGGGTATCTGGTTTCTATTCCATTACGAGACCAAAGCAGCATCAACGCCGAATGGTAAGTGCATGCCAGAAGTTTTGTCTGCAATGAGCAACAAGCGATCGAACACCGAGCTCCGTGTGGTACTGCTTCACCATGTCAACGCTACTGCGCACTCAGCACTCAAAACGAGGGACTTCCTGAACACCACACAGGTCAGAGTTTTGGATCACCCCTTACAGTCCTGATCTGGCACCGAGTGACTTATTTTTATTCCCTAAAATAAAAAATCATTTAAAAGGTATACAGTTTTCGTCGCCGGAAGCTAGCAGCATTCGAAAAGGCCGTGGAAGAGGTGTCTGCAGGACTGCAGCGGACTGGAAAAATACAGTTTTAATCGCCGGAAGCTAGCAGCGTTCGAGAAGGCCGTGGGATAGGTGTCTGCAGGACTGCAGCGGACTGGAAAAATGTTTGGAAAATTGGTTTAGACGCATGGAACTTTGTATAGAGGCTGGTGGAGAGTTCTTCGAAGAAAACACTTGATTAAACTTGAAGTTAGCTTTTTAGTTTCTCAAAACTCTCTGAGTGTCTCACGTATATAAGAAGGTAGGTTGTACATAAGAGCCGGCCCTGTTGGAATTTCGACTTTTTTTGATCCAACTTGACTGAGTGGATTTCTTGTCGTTCTTTGTGTGGTTTTCTAGTGGAGTTCTTTCCAGCGGCTGGTAAGCAGCACTTACTAGATTTGTGTGCAATTAAATTGATTGCAGTCCCAGTACAGTTTAAATCGATGAATATGTACACCTATCATTATCGTTATGCTTAAAGGTTACCCACCCGCATAACATGCAAGCAACATTAGCAAGGCCGAATTGATTATTTGTCTAATAAGTATACTTTGTATAATGTTTCAATCATGTATCAGACATTATAGGCCTTATGAGGCGTCAGTGACTCAATGGGGATGGAGCAGTTCGAGTGTTCTTTCTCCGGATTGTATTGGATTTCCGTGCCATCGGACTATGAGAGTGAGGAAATAGAGTGTGCACTTCTGTCTAGGCACACTTGTGCACTATGATATCTCCTGCATTACGTGGTCCTGGTCTACTTACAGAAGTAATTATAAGCTTTTCTAAAACCGTATCAGCTTTACTTAGAAGTCTCATACTACGTCGTCTAGCCCATCACACACAAAAATTAATTCTGACGAGAGAGATCAGATATATCCTTGAAGTCATCATGGTTCTTAAAGTAACATTATTTTTAAAAAAAAAACGAAAAATTGATGGCACGCAATTATTATAAAATGATTGCTTAAAATAGCCGCATCCTCTTTATTTTATCAACGGAACTCGGTAACGACACATCCAAATCAAGTTGTGTGAATTTACTTAAACACTAGTTGTTTTTTTTTTTAATTCAAGAGATTCCTGGCGCCTTAAGTCGTCCTCTCTATTAGGTAATTATACTGAGCTTCAGTTTTGATATGGTCACCATGACCTAATTCGTCTCAGAGATAAAACGTTCAATATTATTTACAAAAAAGTGTTGATCGTTTCTTTTATAATTACCACCGGAAGCTCGTGGGGTTTCGACATCAATTTTGATGGAGCCGCAACACGTGTCTTTGGAAAATAGTTCCTTGTGAAATTGATTGTAAAGTATCTACATCATACGGAATTTCTATGATTCAAACCGTTTCTTATGCATTAAGGATGATCGATAAACAATAATTAATTCAATGACTAACTATAATAAACGATAGATTTTCTTTAATTGATAAAAAAAATTACGATACTTTACTTATACCTATGGTATTTTACCATTACAATTACGATTCACAGAACTGGTTACTGTGGTCACAATTACGTCAAGTATCTAATAAGAAATACTTAATCCATTTAGGGTAAGAATGCCATGGGTATTGAATCATCATAAATCTGATAATATTCAATATAACTTTATTAATCCTTTTGCTTAAAAACGCTTTAACCACTACTGCGAGTAATATCGGTCACCAGATTGGTAATACCGATCAAATTTTGTTGAGGCAAAAGTCGCAGACATAAATGGCTAATTAATATCTACAATTAATTCTACTAAGTATATAGAATGACTAGGTAAACGGTGGGTCAGTTTTGCACATATTGACGAAACCAGTGGTGGTGGCACTGCTGCAGTGCTGCTTGTTTGTTTCCATACGGCCCCCGCACACAATCTTCTCTCGGTTGGTTTCCGTGTGGCCACAGTAAAAATATGTCTTTACTGTGGTACTAGTATAGTATTATATTAACTGTGACTGTGGTGTGGCTGTGCTTATCAGGCTACTTAGGGCGACCGATTTTTATGAAATTCGAGTTGCTTTTTTTATAATTCCTAACTTACAATAAATTAGTAATAACTATAAAAATAACTATATTAAATAAATAGTTGACTGATTAAGTGTTTTTAATAGGTTGATTCTTGTTTATTGTAAAATTCAGCCTATGGTCAAGGGTGGGTCTGATTTACTGTGTATACAGTGGATCATGATCAGTGACCTCTACTTGACATATATGTATACTCGTATATATATATATTTAAATCATGTCGAAAATTATTTTAATTTAAAGTATTTATTAAGCGCTACCTTTGTGATTTTTTAATATTTTTTGATCATACGGTTCAAAAATTAAGTCCCCCCACCTAATTTTTGAACCGTGTGATCAAAAAATATCACAATTTAGGCAACTTTTGGAGCGATTATTTCCAAAAATATTCACTAAACCTAAAAAGGGTTTTTTATTATATCTTTAATATTTTTAAAAGACCTATCGAATTATGTGCCACACGTTTATGTTTGCTGAAAAACAAAACAGGTTCTGTATGGTATTTATTTTTATTATTAAGCTAGTTATCAAACTAAGTAGCGGCTACTACAAGACATATTTTCACTAAATTTCATCAATATTAATTGCGTAGTTTTTGAGTAAAATGCCTGTGACATAGGGAACGCTGCGATAGCGCGACGTAGATGTCACACTTTAACAGGATTTTCTGCTGCTACCCGTACTTTATTATAAAGTATTATATATATACGTTATATACCTACGTTATTTCCGGTAATTGTACTTTGTATTTTATGATAACGATAAAGTACGCTAAAATACTTTATTTCGTATTAATTTTACTAGGTGTGTTCATAATGAGATTCTAAAGATTTTGCACACTTTTTGAAATTTGACAAACATGTTTGATAAATATATTTGATCGTTTACAGTTGCTATTGTAATATTCGTATCGTTTATAGTTGCTATTGTAATACTTATTGTTCCATAGGATAAATTGTTATGAACATCTGGATTTGACAATGTCTGCGCAATGGGATGTAAGGGGGCGCATCACCATCTTTCGCTCCAAGCCAACCTCACCTGCACGCGGTACATCCTGCTGTACAACGAACGAGGCTCTGGCGACCGGCTGGTGGCGGTATAACCATCCCAATTTAAGGCGTACCTAGCTAAAGTATTAGGTCAGTGACGGGCAGCAGCGTCACTGATGCGAGAGCTACGCCCTGCGATCGCCAACCCGCCTGCCCAGCGTGGCGATTATGGGCATTACCCCAAATGCACGAAGCACTAAGGCCACGGCCCCCAGTTCCCGGCAGTCACGCTATTCCTGGACATGGTGGCGTCCACGGTAACGGCGTGGCGGGGGGTGCTAAGAATCTCCGGGCTACGGAAGGCCACCACAACCGACTGACCCTGGCGACGTATAACGGACGCACGCTACGGCTAGACTCGCATCTGGCACAACTTGAGGTGGAACTTGGGAAGATTAGGTGGCATATCCTCGGGTTAAGTGAAGTCCGAAGAGAGGGAGAGGACACCATAACCCTCGAGTCAGGTCACCTTATGTACTTCCGCGAGGGAGACCAAAAATCCCAAGGTGGTGTTGGGTTTCTGGTAAATAAGTCCCTTTCTGACAACGTTGTGGAAATGTCTAGCGTGTCGAACAGGGTAGCGTACCTCATTATCAAGCTCACCGAGAGGTATAGCCTCAAGGTAGTGCAAGTGTACGCACTGACCTCGGCACATCCAGACGACGAAGTGGAGGATATGTTCGATGACATATCGAGGGCTCTCCACTCCACCACTAAGACCCACTACAACGTTGTTATGGGGGACTTCAACGCTAAAGTGGTAGTACAAAATTGCAGCGAATTGGTAGTAGGATCCCATGGATTTGGAAGCAGAAATCATAGGGGGCAAATGCTAGTCAACTTCCTCGAACGGGAGGGGCTCTTCTTGATGAACTCCTTTTTAAAGAAACGGCCCCAAAGGAAGTGGACGTGGCAAAGCTCCGACACTATGACGAAAAACGAGATCGACTTCATCATGACGGACAAAAAGTATATATTCAGAGACGTCACCGTGATCAACAGGTTTAATACCGGTAGTGATCACCGACTTGTCCGAGGCTCTTTGAATATCGACTTCAAGGCGGAACGTGCCCGTCTGATGAGGTCAAGGCTCCGACCTACTTTGCTCCAGACCATGATAGGATCCGAAGCGTTCCAGTCAAACCTGGATAACCGATTTGCTGCCATGGAAACCACAACAGACGTAAACCAGAAGCTCGTAAATGTGGTTCGGATACTCAGGGAAGAAGGTACGAGATTTTGTGAAATGCAGCGTAAGGGCAAGAAGTCAAAGCTTTCGGAAAGGTCTTTAGGGCTAATGAAGGAACGACGTGAAAACCCACCCGTCACTTCGTCGAAAAAGCGCGCTCTAAACCAAGAGATCAACAAGCTTATACGACACGACCTTCGTTGCTCCAACACTCTTTTGATTAAAAGAGCGATCGAGCAGAACCGGGGGTCAAAAGTGTTCGTACAATCTCTTGGAAGAAGCCACCTGACGAAGTTGACTACAACAAGTGGAGAAGTCGTTCCTTCGAAGCCGGCAGTCCTCTCCGAAGTGGAAAGCTTCTATGGCCGGTTATACGCTTCGCATGCATCTCGACCTGATCCTGAAAATGAGGGTCCTAGAGCCACTCTAACACGCCACTACACCGAAGACCTGCCAGAAGTCAACATTGACGAAATCGTGCTGGCTCTTAAACAGCTGAAAAATGGAAAAGCCCCTGGAGAGGATGGCGTTACAACAGAGCTGTTAAAAGCTGGAGGTAAACCAGTACTGAGGGAGCTCCAAAAGCTCTTTAATGCTGTCCTGTTTGAAGGGAGAACTCCGGAGGCGTGGAGTAGAAGTGTAGTCGTCTTGTTCTTCAAAAAAGGAGATAAGACCCGGCTGAAGAACTACCGACCTATTTCTCTTCTAAGCCACGTCTATAAGCTGTTTTCAAGAGTCATCACGAACCGCCTTGCGCGAAGACTTGACGAATTCCAACCACCGGAACAGGCTCGATTTCGGAGCGGATATGGCACCATAGACCACATCCACACAGTGCGGCAGATTATACAAAAGACCCAGGAGTATAATCAGCCCTTGTGTCTAGCATTCGTGGACTATGAGAAGGCGTTTGACTCGATTGAAATCTGGTCCGTTCTGGAGTCTCTGCAGCGATGCCAAGTAGATTGGCGATATATCCAAGTGATGAGATGTCTCTACGAAGCCGCCACCATGTCCGTCCAAGTACAGAATCAGCAAACAAAGCCTATACCATTGCATCGAGGAGTGAGGCAAGGGGACGTTATTTCCCCGAAACTATTCACAAATGCAATGGAGGATATGTTCAAGACGCTGCACTGGAAAGGGCGGGGCATCAACGTCAATGGTGAATACATCTCTCACTTGCGATTTGCAGATGACATTGTCATCATGGCGGAAACGCTGCAGGACCTGCAACGAATGCTGAATGACCTGGCTGACTCCTCTGAACGCATCGGCCTACGGATGAACTTGGATAAAACCAAGGTCATGTTCAATGAACATGTACTACCGGAACCGATAGCGGTGCACGGCGCCGTTCTCGAAGTTGTTGAAAAATATGTGTACCTCGGGCAGTCATTGCAGTTAGGTAGAAACAACTTCGAGGACGAGGTGAACAGGAGAATTCGGTTGGGTTGGGCAGCATTTGGTAAGCTACGTCAAGTCTTCTCATCGTCGATCCCACAATGTCTAAAGACTAAAGTCTTTAATCAGTGCGTCCTACCCGTCATGACATACGGAGCCGAAACGTGGACACTGACGGTACGGCTGGTCCACAAGTTCAAAGTCGCTCAGCGGGCTATGGAAAGGGCTATGCTCGGAGTTTCTCTTAGGGACAAAATCAGAAATGAGGTGATCCGGCAGAGAACCAAAGTTATCGACATAGCCCACCGAATTAGCAAGTTGAAGTGGCAGTGGGCTGGCCATATTAGCCGAAGAACCGACAACCGTTGGGGTAAACGAGTTCTTGAGTGGAGACCGCGGCTTGGCAAACGTAGTGTAGGACGCCCTCAGGCCAGGTGGAGTGATGATATACGCAAAACGGCTGGCAGGAGCTGGATGCGAGAAACCGAAGATAGAACAAAGTGGCGTGCAATTGGAGAGGCCTATGTCCAGCAGTGGACTGCGATAGGCTGATGATGATGTGTCAAAAATACAACGCAATTGCCCTGGTTGATATTAAAAGAAAGAAAAGAATAAATTATGTATTCACAGTAATAACAATTAAGTACCCTTTATAGAATTTTATATTTTTTATTTTATATATAAAGTCCCTCTTATGTTACTAATATTTAGTTATGCCTTACCTACAGAAAGCATTTTATTAATAACCTCATGATTAAATAAAATGAGGCATTACCTAATAGCTAGTATAGTATTATATTATCTGTGCTAATAGTATCTAATCTACCTAATTTAAAAATGTGACGCAATTCCCCCTGTTGATTTTATTAAATATAATATTATCTACTACTAATTGCAAAACAATAGAATTTATTAATTGGCGCCTTACTACTATTCTTAATAATAACTTCCATTGCGTCACATTACAAATATAATTTATTTTTATTTTTTATATATATTTTTTTATTAAGTAGTTATATAAATCGATTAGGAAGTCATCTGCGACGACCTAAACAATAATAAAAAAAAGTATACAGGCGCGGATCAAATGTTGCCTTGTGGGCAACATTGGATCCGCGCCTGTATACTTTAGGTCAATTCAATTGAAGAGGGGCACTTTGCAAATGTCAGGGACAATTGTAAAGTGCCCCTCCCCCAGAACATGATCCTGGATCCGGGCCTGCCGACATAGCTCGCAGGTTAAGCATGATGAAGTGGTAATGAACTAGCCATATAAGCCGAAGGACCGATCGATGGAGCAAACGCGTCTGGGAGTGGAGACCGTGATTTGGTAAATATAAGGCTGCCTCAAGCGGCAAGCCAGGTTGACCGACGAAAGTAATACCTAAAGAAAGTATTTTTTTTTTAATACGACTCCCGCATTAGGGTACAAGCCCTGTGTCGCGGGAACTTTACACACATTCAATTCACAAACACAAAGTAGGTACACCCAGACTCATTTGTGGATCACTCAAAGTGGTGTCCCGCGAGGGTATCGAACCCACGACCTCTTGAGTTCAGTTGGACAGACTCCCACCGCGCCACATAGTCGCTGGGATGGTCTGAATGCGGAAAGCGGTAGGGTGTCGTGTTGTGGCGTAGGTAAATAGGGAGAGGTTTATGTCCAGCAGTGGACCGATATGGGCTGATCTTCATCAGCCATTAACTAATTAATTGTAATACTAATCAAGTAGGTACATCATCATCATCATGATATAATGAATATTGCAGTTAGTTTCTATTCAAGCACTTACAAATTGCAATACAATAGTATCCAGCTATTGGTGCCTTACGGCGCGCCGGTACTATTCCTAATGATAACTGGCAGCGTCACAAATATATTATTAATAAATTATATTATAGGTATAATTATTAATTAAGTACGTAATATCCATATTATGAATCACAAGATAGAACTCTTCGCTTATATTAATAACATTTATCTCAATAACATTGGTAAGTACGTCACAGCTAAGTTATAATTACTTAGATATATAATACGATGATATAACAGCGATAAAAATCTAACAATAATTATTAAAGTAGGTAATCTATTTAAAATTGTAAACAGATGATAGAATATAACTAACAGATATTTATTGGATTTAACCCGAGACTTCCGAGACATGGCTAGATGGCGCTTGCGAGGGCCCAACTCGTATGCAACAAGGGAAGAGAAATGTCTAGTTTAGTGACATAGTGCAGGTTAGATGGTTCAGCTTTCGCGCTCCGGTAAAGCGATCGGAAGTCTCGGGTTCGATTCCTGGGTCTGAACCTCAAATTTTTCTTTCAAATGCAATTATTGTATTTATAAAGTAACTGGCAAGAAATGCCTATAAAAAAAAAAAAATGTGTGGCACTCGGGGACTGCCGCGGTAAACCTATTGCATAGCATTTTTATCAATTTAAGCAATTAAAAAAAATTATAATAGAAACAACAAGAAAGGGGAAGACTAAAATGACAATAGGTAACATAATGTCAATAGATATTACTACTACTATTACTATTCAATACAAAATGTCCTACGGTCTGAATCGCGCTATTATTATTTTTGCAGCCAGAATCATAAGTACAAAATGAAACGACATTAGACGATGCACGGCCTTCAAGCCACACCTCCGTGCCCGTCGGAGTGGGGAGCGTGAGGTTTTTTCATTACGGAATTTCTGGATTCGGTCCCCGCGCTTAAGGCCCGCGATAGAAGCTATGCAATAGCACTAGTATAGTATTATATTGTCTGTGGCAATAGCTTAATTACTATAATATGTTGATGAACCTTTGTTTATTAAAAACTCGTTTGAGAGTTATTTGAGAATAGAGGAAAATAAAATACGGTCTGGTCTTAATAATCTAACTATCGATGGATTTGGCTACTAGAGGTATATATTTGACATAAGCTCCATACAAAATATGTCAAAATTCTACCTCTAGTAGCCAAATCCATTTCCGATTTGGATCGTAAATAATCTATATCTAACAAAATTGAGTATTGATCTCTTAATTAATAATTATATTACAAGTGATTTTTGTACTGTATTTGTATCATCTCTTAGAATGAAAATAAACTTTATATATTCTTCCGGGGTTTGAAGTGCTGGTTTTATTTTAATTGATAGATTCTTGGATTCGGTACCAGCTCACCGAGGGTTGAGAGAACGATATAGTGCTTACCTACTAATATCACAATTATCACACATAATTTATACTGGAATAGAATGCATAGGTACATGAATGGTTCCCATATTTTAAAACGTTTGTGAGGCACTTTTACCATGTTTTTACCCTTATCTAACCAAAGGCACAGAATAAGTAATAGTACTACAGTACCAGAGACATGAGTACAAAACAAAAAAAAAATTGTTAATGGAATGGTCCTGCAGCATCTTTATTAAATTTTATTGAACCGCTCCGCCTGTAGGGGTGCATTTAATTCAACTCCGGTATACCAGCCACCACCGCCTTGGGGAGGCGGGCAATTGCCTGTCAAAACACATTGGTCTAGTGTCCAAATTCCCAAAAAATGAGAAAGCAGAATGAATAAGTCAGCAGTTTTATTTTTTTGACATTATTTTTATGTACTTTTAATTATCAGGCGCTAATATAATTTAATTTAATTTAAATAATAACTTAATAATATCTTGGGACAATTAACACAACGTCATCTGATCGCAAACTAAGCAGAGCTTAGTATGGCAACTAGACAACTGATAAACATGCTTAGGTACTCATTTATATATTACTAGCTGCCCCGCGCAACTTCGTATGCGTAAATTTTCCCCGTTTTTGCAACATTTCTCGTCGCTACTCCGCTCCTATTAGTCGTAGCGTGATGTTATATAGCCTATAGCCTTCCTCGATAAATGGGCTATCCAACAAAAATTTTGATTAATGATTTTTTTAAATCGGACCAGTAGTTCCTGAGATTAGCGCGTTTAAACAAACAAACAAACAAACTCTTCCGCTTTATAATATTAGTATAGATTTTCTAAATATATATTACCTACGAATGCAAGGAAATCTTGGACATAGTGTGATTGATCTAAAATGAGGTTGTTACTTTAACAGACAGGCGGCTAAGTTTAGCGGCGGAGCTGGCTGGTAGCATTATGTTTGGCATGACATTCTCGAAAAAGGAATGTCAAAAAAAGTCTAATGTACTTTAATCACTGTTCAAAGAGTAACTTAGGATATAGAATGACAGAATTTGGAATAGAATGACTTTTCCGTAGTATTAGTTTACTCTTTGGAATGACTCTACATTTAATGCCAAGTTCGCAAGAGTAAAGCCGTGAGAAAAGAACTTGACAATAAAAACTCGTGGCCACTTTTTTTTTATTACCAATTATTACAATATATTTGTTTATACACAGTTGTGCCAGTAAGATGCTGCAACCATTACACTGTGAGACTCACGCAAGCAATAACGTAAAAAATGAATTAGCCTCCTATGGTGTGGATGGGAGCATCAACTTACAAAAATTACAGAAGAGGGTAAAGGCAACATTCGATTATCCAAGGTAGCACCCGTTCACGAGTATGATGCATGGGTCAGCCATCATACCCTTCGCCTTACAGGAGGGAAGGAAGACGATCCGGCCCACACCGCCACCACAAGCAATGACATTTTAGTGAGGTAGGTACTCTGTGAAAAGAATACCTACAAACAAAATTTTAATATTTAACACAAATATGTACATTATTCAGCGTTATTATTTCTACGACCATGCATTTTATATCATTCAAGTACTTAACCATATATACAATTAACAAAAAAAATAAGAATACAACATACAATTTGAAAGTTCAGAAATTTTAATTCATAAAAATAAAATTATTAACTGCTGTGTTTACCATTACGATTACGACTATGGGTTTTTGTCATTTAAATAATCGTCTATACATTAATAAGCTTTCAAAATGAGGTCGTTCTTAATTTTAGATTTGAATTAATCAAATGGTAAATTGTGAATATGAACAGGTAGTTTATTGTAAAAACGGATACGAGGTCCCATAAATGAGTTATGAACCTTTTGCAGACGATGGTTAGGAACACACAATTTATGCCTATTTCTAGATTTTTCTATTGATAGAGTGTACATCACTGATTACTGATTAAACAGTTGAATGTTTTGTCGCAGCAGTTAGTATACCTATATCCTTATTTTTTTTTAAATAAAATACACAAGTCTGTCAGTGTCAATGTCTGTCAGTTCACGTACCTTCCTAATAGCGTAAGCAGCCAATCTGAGTTAACCAGCGAGACGAGATATACCCCATTGCAACTTATTATCTAATGTGATTCCTAAAATACAGTGTCGGTAGCAGATTCCAAATTTTCTGATTCAATGTAATGTTAGGTCCAAGATTCTTCACATTATGAAGTGCAAATTTTATACATTTAGTTTTCTTGGCATTTAAAGCCAGTTATTTAGCGTAAACCATTTAGGTACCTAAGAGAGCACAGTTCACTTCGTCAAAAAGTTCTCTGTTTTTATCTACTTTAAAAATAATAAATGTATCATCCGGTAACAGTACAACATTACAAAGATTTTCTAAATAGGATGGTATTTCATTCATTTTCATTTATTCATTTCATAAACAATATTTTACAATTGTGTTTGAAATACATTAATACACATAAGTTAATAATTACTAAAACATAGAATATAATTAGGTAGGTACACATTAACATAAAAATCATAACTATCGAATTTGCATAAATTGAATAAATAAATCAAATACTATTATTATTATATTATCAAAAACAATTTCAATTAAAAATTAAATAAATAATGATATTAATCTAATGTCAATGATCTAATGTCAAATAAAAATCTTTTATGTCAATTTCATGCAAATTCTAATGTCAATTATAAGATAAGTCAGTAAAGTCATCTACACTATAAAAAGATTTTTCTAACAGGAAGGCTTTTAGTCTTTTTTTAAACAAATGTGTTAAATAAATATCTTTTTTTAAATCGATGGGTAGTTTGTTAAACAATTTTACGCTCTGATATAACGCACTATGTTTTGTTATATTCATAGTAGGTATAAAACGATGCTTTAAGTTCTTTAGGCGAGTGCTTTCCCTAACTAATCTTTCATCCGCAGTTTCAAATTCTGGCATGTATTTGGATAATTGAGTCAAAACAGTTAATATATATAAGCAAGGAACAGTAAGTATAGATAAATTCCTAAAATGTTCTCTACATGATTCCCACTGTGGAATTCTAACTATAGTTCTTATAGCCCGTTTTTGAATTATGAAGGCCTTTTCACAATTATATTTGTAACTGTTGCCCCAAAATTGTATACTATACCTCAGTCTCGACTCAACTAAGGCATAATACACAGCCTTTAGCTGTTCTACAGTTACTACATCTCTTAAACTTCGAAGGGCAAAACAAGCAGAAGAAATTATTGATCTATACATATAATAAAACTGTAAATTTCACGTGTCTGTACATGGCCGAACTTAGTGAAAAAAAATATTAGGAAATGTTCGAAAAGAGTATTCAAACACTTTGCTGCATTTTTAGAAATGTCTGTCTGTCTGTCTGTCTGTCTGTCTGTCTGTCTGTCTGTCTGTTTGTTTGAACACGCATCACGCAAAAACTACCGTACAGATTCGGTTGAAATTTTGCACGTGCAATCTAATAGATGCAGATTAACATTTAGGCTATAAATTATCACGCTTTTTCCCATAGGAGCTAAGCAGTAAGGGATAATGTCTGTAGCTATTTTTCGTTATAAAACAGTAACTACTAGACGGATCTTTATGAAAATTTGCAGTTTTATAGTAAATACTATAGGACATTATTTACTTTATGAATCATTACGCTAACGTCTATGGGGAACGAGTAGCAACGTATTTTTTGTCGCACCATAATGGTTTATCACAAAATTTTCCACAATTAGACATTATCTATAATTGTAACCCATGGAATACATAACTTCACGCTAAAACTAAAAGGAGCTAAACACGACATTGTTAAGTTTCATAAGAACAGTTATTTTGACGTGGTAAGTAGCGAACAGTATAGCCGCGAAGCTATGCTAGCGGACTTTGACGACGAAGTCCCGGGCTCGAATCCAATGACTGATTACGTTCTTTTTATATTTTTTTAAATTGTCTTTATCCTTTTTTAATATTTTTCTCAATGTTTTAGTTATTTTTTCGACCGTAAGTAACTTATTTACTTTGGTGATAATTTTTTTATATTAAAAATCAAGTAAATTATGCACCTAGGTAAGTTAATTATAGGTATTGCATGCACTGCTGAGAGTAATGAATTAATCGTAGTAGAAATGAAAAACAATATTACATTATAATGAAAAAGTATTCGACATTTTCCAGAAATGATGTGTTCGTTTAAAAAAAAGACATTGCACACGTAAAAAAAACATGTAGCGCCATCTATGAAATCAATTAGGTTAAAGGTGCTTGAGATGAAGGATTTGTTTCTTGCTGAGTGGCAACATTCTTGAAAGTAGATGGCGTTGTATTCATTAACTTTCTATACTTAGTAAAAGAAGTTTTAAAAAGAAACACATTGCTATGATTTTTAGAAATGTTTGTCTGTCTGTCCGTTTGTTTGACCACGCATCACACAGGTGCATCGAGGATTATGTTTTGGGGTTATGGTTACGTGTTCATTAATTCAACGATAACGAATGGCTCAACATCGGTCAAGTGTGAGTAGTTCAGGTGACGGGAGGAGGGGGGTCGTTGTCTGTCAACCGTACCTTTAGGGATATCTGATATTTTCGCGGGCATGACACACATGACACGCTCTGTGTTTGCTTACTAAAGTGTTACAGCAGTTTTATTATTAGTATTGCGTTGTAACACTATATGAAATACACCCCATTTTTAGCCAAAAGGGCAAAACAGAACCCTTATAGTTCCCTTATGTCCGTCCGTCCGCAGCTTAGCTCAAAGACTGTTAGTGCTAGAAGGTTGCAACTTTTGCATGAATAAATTACTAACGCCGATAAAGTGAAAGAACAAAATCTTGAAAATCATTTTTTTTAAGGGTACCTCTCTTATATGTAGTGGGGATGTGATTTTTTTCTCACCTACCTACCCCATCGTGTGTAGTATCATTAGATAGGTCTTATAAAAAGCGTTTAGGGTTTGTGAAGACTATTTTTAGATTTAAGGATTCCTTTGTGTATAATATTAGGCTTTATAGTGAACATTTTTGTTAGAGTCAAGTGTCCCCCTGCTAGCTAAATGGTTGATGTTGGGTAAGTGAAAAAAAAAAGTTTCAAACAATATGTGAAAAAATTCAGGGTAGTAGTATAAATACTAAAATTATAAGGAAAACTATCACAGTTAAGTACTTAGGCTTTACAAGTTTACGATTACATGAGAAGTAACAACATTTTCGTACAAATTCTATTAAAAATTATTAGGTAATAAGTAGGTATAACGTTGAAAGAATGAAACAAAAACAACAGAAAACCCACTTCGCAGCCGCACACCAAACTAACTATCTAAAAGAATAGAACCGATCGATTTTTATTTAGTAAGTTATTTACACAGAAGTTATTTCGTTACCTAAACTACCCTAATTTAAACCCGACTTTCACGCGAACGAAGTCGCGGGCACAGCTAGTTCTTTAATATAAATTAAAAACAAAAATCGGCCAAAAATCGAACCTTGCGGCATGCCTAACTGAACTTCGTGTCGTATTAATATTATGGTCAAAGAGAATATAAAACTTCGTAATAGTAAGAATAATGAGAATAATTCTGATTGTGGGTCTTTTCAGGAATTTGAGTTGGAGAATGTTGCAGGTTCTGGAGTAAAGCCCGACCGTGGTCTCGATAAGTATACTGCGAGTGTGAGCCAGTATATATAACCCTACTGTTTTAAAAACGGTCACTCTGTTTGGTATCATGACCTCTACAGTTCCTTGTAAGATCTGCCCTTGCGGCGAACAGGCACAGTCAAGATAAATAAAATTTACACCATATACTAACTAAATAAGTGGCTCCCAACCTTTTTAAGTACTACTTATATAAGTAATTTTGCCCCCAAATCTCGGTCGATTGTGCAAATGAATATGTACCATAACATTAGCCCCAAGTCAGCAGTACGGGTGGTGAATTAAATCGACACCGAGGCTGGAGAGACCTATACCACTTTCATTACCCCTAAGAATAGTTTTACCCCCGCGAAGGTATAGATATACATAGTAGAAACCCAGGATCTAAAAGTTTGGAAAAGATGAAATGCGATATTTTTAACGTCCAAGTTTGCTTTCAACCATAGACTAGCTTTTCTATTTTTGGATTTTCAAATTATCTTATATATTACGTAGGTAGGAGGTACCTATTGTGTCTGCTAATATTTCGTCACTCATCGGCACTCATTTATAAGATATTGTACAACTCTGGCCTTGTGGATGATGAGATGAGTTTATTATTTTGAACATTGTGTGGCATTCGTGATTTAATGTAGGTTAAAAATGCAATAAAATGTAATAATATGGCGTGATTTTATTTACCTATATCAATAAATATTTGCTGATTCTATAAATACATAAGTATGTGCATAACGAAACTATGTAATGTGAACTTTTTGTTTATAATTTCGAGAAAGAAAAATGTAAAATAGGTGAGTAGGTATGTCAGGCGTTTTACGCAGTTAAGTTTAAATTAGTTTGTTAGGCAGTCAGCAGAGTTAGCTTTAGGCAGGGCCTAGGGCCTAAATGAAAGCTTTATGAGGATCAGTAAAGTTATATCAAATTCAATAGAACTATTATCCACGTTATTTTTATGACTTAAGAATGATATATCTTTTTGAATTATCCAAATCATACCATTACTTACGAAGATATTAAAGTAAGTACTTACCTAATAGTAATACCTAACATTATGCCGTTCCTGCTGCTAATAATAAAATGAAAATAGCGAAATATATAATAAATAGTGGAATCTATACTAATATAGTACATAATATTATAAAGCTGAAGAGTTTTTGTTTGAACGCGGTAATCACAGAAATTACGGGTACGAAATAAAAAATCTTTTGCTGTTGGATACATTTATCGAGCTATATATCATATGTATAGGCTATTTAAATATATAACATCACGCTATGACCAATAGGAGCGTAGCAGCAATGAAAAATGTTGCGCGGGTCAGCTAGTACCTACCTCTATATATGTACTTTCATAAAAGTTAAGAATTATCAGTATACCGTCCATAGGTCGTACGGAGTGGCTGCTCCAGGCAACGTTAAATGCTATCAAGACAAAAATTTATTTGCAAGAGATGCTATATTGATCTGTACCGGACCGGACCATAGCGCGTTGTACCCAAGCGGTCATCCACCCTCCTGATGCATGATGGTCTCCCCCTCACACTTGAACAATATTGGGGCGTCAAAATTTGATATCGCTTCAACCAGAATATGGTCTCGGGCCGGCACTATCTTTAGGTCACGTAATATCTAGGAGCTCAGGGATTTCTAAAATTATTTCATAACCGGGGTCTACATAACAAAGAGAACATTTCCAAAATGTTGGCTACCTAGGTCCAGGGCTTTATTTGTTAGTTGGATGCCATAACTTTACCTGCGTTGATGATGGTCATAGATAAATAACGATAAAAAGTTTGCGTAGGTACTTATCATAGACTAGGTGACCCGCGCTACTTTGTTCGCGTAATTTTTCTTCGTTTTCGCAACATTTTCATTGATGCTCCGCTTATATTGGTCGTAGCGTGATCTTATATAGCCTATGGTACTCACAAATAACGTGGCTTTCTATTGGTAAAACAAACTTTACCTCTTTATAATATTAGTATACAAATATAGATAGTGGCAGGAGGCCCTTAGGATACCATTCTTTTCGGTTTCTCTTTAAATTTTATGTACTTACATAATGTTACAGGTACAAATAACCGTTTCTAGCTAAATATTTTTGTATCAGGCTATCACAGAAAAAAATAAGCATTCGCATCTGGAGGTAGGTACTTTTCTAAGATTTTAGTCACCTATAGATAAAGTGACTGCCTCTGTGGCGCGAGGAGTGTGTCCGACTGCTACGCAAGAGGTTCGATTCCCACACGGGACACAACTCTGATCCACAAATTGTTGTTCCGAGTCTGGGTGTACTTTGTGTATGTGACTTGTATGTTTGTAAAGTCCCCCGCAACACAGGGATTGTACACTACTGCTGGAGTCGCCTTTTTTAAATAAATAAAAAAAAATGTCGATGTAAATTGTAGGTAATTTCCGATAGATTTCATCAACAAAATTGGTTTAATTATGTGCTTATTATATATCTATCGGAGATTAACTACAATTTACATCAACTTTACTTAAATTCGAGTTTCTTTTTTCAACCGACTTCAAAAAGGAGGAGGTTCTCAATTCGTCTGTATGTTTTTTTTGTATGTTTGTTATCTTTTGGTGTTTGAAAGGGTATACTTTCAAGTTGGTCCTATTGTCATCCGATCACGATATGATGATGGGATCCTGGAGAAATCGAGGGAACTTTTAAAATATCAAAGGCACACCTACAGTGATTTATATTTTCACAGTGATTCGTGCATTTACTCTTAAAAAACACCAATTGTGAAGTGGAACTGATGATGAAGACCACAAATGACGAGCGGACCTATTTAATATTTCACAGTTTGCGATTCAGTTACTTTAATATGGTATTAAGTAGCACTTTATTCTCGTTATACTACTATAACACAATGTAATAGAGCTGATAGTGAA
The DNA here is from genome assembly GCA_945859575.2 of Herminia tarsipennalis. Lineage (NCBI taxonomy): Eukaryota > Metazoa > Arthropoda > Insecta > Lepidoptera > Erebidae > Herminia > Herminia tarsipennalis. The sequence goes on along the minus strand of OX243846.2, from coordinate 6,436,937 downwards.
CTCCTCAACAATTAACGGCCCTAGATCGGAGCAAGCAATATTTTGTAAAAGGATTTGAGCAGTTGACATAAGACTATAGTAACTTAAGTGAATTACATACCAATCCACAAAAAAGTGAGAAATAAAAAACTTTTTTACAAAAAAGTATTACCGACTTCAAAATTAAATACAAGGCAACTAAAAAGCAAAAAATAATATACCTAAAGTAACCAAAACAAATTAAACATTTTAAAGTTGGTGCCGAATCCATACTTACTAATATTATAAATGTCTGTCTGTCTGTCTGTCTGTCTGTTACGCTTTCACGCACAAACAGCTGAACCGATTTAGATGAAATTTTGTATGGAGATAGTTTGAGTCCCGAGGAAGGACATAGGATAGTTTTTATCGCGATAACCGACATCCATGCGGGCGGAGCCGCGGGCGAAAGCTAGTAAAACATAAAGACTACTATTTCATGGCAACAACTTCAAAATCTTTAATTTGTTTTTGTTATTCTATATTATTTTTTTGCTTTTTAGTTGCCTTGTATTTAATTTTGAAGTCGGTAATATTTTTTTGGAAAAAAGTTTTTTCTTTTTTTTTTCTTTTGCAATGGGTAAACTTTCTCTCTTAGTCTTTTCGGCCACATTCGGTGTCATGGACACTTCTCTGGTTTATATTGTACATAAAAGTTTAGTTAGTATCAATCTATAATTACTTTTCATACAAATTTGTTCAAAACTCCAATTGCAGCGTGCTACTGAGCTTTAATATTAGCAACGTGACTAGGTACTCAATACTCATTGTACTGGGGCGTGATTGTGATGAGTGAAGAAGCTATGGACTTGATGATAGTGAACGATTAAAATGACCTTTATTATATTTAAAGATAGCTTCTCAAAAGGTTAATAATGCCAGCTCTTGTCTCACTCAGTGTATTCTTGGCTTTTTCCGTTGACCATTGTGCTCTTTTTGTGATGATTGTACGTTAGACACGTCGGTTATATAACTTCTTGTGAAATTGTGATTTAAGAAATCCGTCCAATTTGTTTTGATATTACTATTTTGTTGCTATAAAGCTATTCATACATTAGTGGGAACAGCCAGAAAAGTACAGACAATTATGCCAAAACACTCCCACAACACAACATGCCATCGCGCGGCACAACCCGAGTGTGCCCGAAGTAGAATCGATGTCACACGAAGTCAGTCGTAGTCCGGCTGACGGCTCCCTTCCATTTGATTATCGTGTTTCGCTTTCGCCACGCTGTGACCCAACGCCAGTCAACTTACTCCACGTTATTAAACAGTGCGGCTGCATGCAACGGCTATTCTGCTATTACAATAAAAAAATACCTGTTCGCGTTTTCAATAATAGTTACAATGAGTAAAATTAGATCCGGTGTGAAATAAGGGCTACAAACTGGTCGACATTTCGTGTTACACGCAGAACTAAAGATACAAAACTGTATAATTATTGTGCTACGTTTCCTGTGCGATGTTGGGGGAGAGTTTTGTTTAAAAAGTTGACATCTATAGACGTTTATTGGGACTTATTGCGAATGTGTATTGAAACGTTCACCGCAATTCACGGGCGCACTGCTATGCGCCACGACCTGGTGCATTTTATAAGACACACTTCATCTGACCACTACTGCGAAGGAAAAATTTAGCTTTATTGTCAGGTAAGACATTTAAATCTAGCTTTACTAAGTATAGAAACGCTGTGTATTCCTAAGCATGTCAATGTTATTAGAAATTATCATAATGCTTCTGTAGAACCAGAGAATTACCTTACTAGATGATATGTTGATCGCGGCAAATTAAGTGATTATGCATCATCAAAAAATCACCTCATGCACAGGTAAATTGATTCAAAAACATTACAGGTAAATTTAATGAAAAATTTGCACTCGAGGGTAATCAAAAATGATTTATCTGAGTAATGAAGGCAGTTAAAAGCGAATTAAGAACAATGAGGTTAATTCTACTGATCGGCTGCCGCTAACAACACGATTAACGTTGATATAAACAAACAAACAGGCTTTATAATCCGAGCAACAACACAAACCTTTGTTTGTGCTGCATACTTGCATATTAATATTCAAGTAGTCAACCTTGTCCACGCTCTGCTTCACCTCAATGCGAAGAAATAGGCACACAGCACACAGTAATGTAAGCATACAATTAAAATAAAGGATGGACAGCACAACGACTAAAATATTTAGGTTTAATGCCTATCTACCTTTTCAAAGACCCCTTGGAATCATAAATTGATCCCAATAATTGTATTACAGATACATAGGTATCAAAAAAGAAAGGTCATTTCGCAGAATCCAAAAAAAAATGTAATAATAAAACAGGATGCGTTTTTGAAAACGTCGGGCAGAGTTTTGTTACGGAATAGGAAGCAGATTACCTTTCAAAATACTGCTTCCTATTGGATGTTAATGTTTCTGTTAAACATAATGTCTAATATGGTTGTACTATAATTAAAATAAAACGAATGACAAAGCAGCTAGAGCTACAGGAATGCATCCGGCAATTATTGCAGTAGGTAACTGAACAATTGATTGTAACAAAATATGGTTATAGATAAGATAGACATGTTATTTGAGCAGAAAAAGGCATTAGTAAGTAACCATTAATGGAGAAACGATAGTTTGAACGAGCTCAAATAATGGATGGGATGTTTAAATAGAGATTCTTTCTATTCTTATCTAAACAGTCCAGTCAGGGAATAGAAGCAACGATTTCAACATTCTGAGCAACGAATTCCACGTAAACGATCGCTACTGGTCATTTGAACAGCTGTGGCCATAAACCGCATTTGTTTCAATAGCAAATGGCGACCTATATAAATTTTATTACTTGCAACACATATAAGAATCGCAAACTATCGAAATAAACGCTCAATAAAGTTATTTCTCATCACCATTTTAGTACGGATCTGGATTACGATGCATTTTAGTTTGCATCCTAAGTAATAACACCGTTGAATCAAAAATAAACACGCGACATTATCTATACTAATATTATAAAGCTGAAGAGTTTGTTTGAATTAAAAAAATTCTTTCACTGTTGGATAGCCCATTTATCATCATCACGCTACGACTAATAGGAGCGGAGCAGCAATGAAAAATGTTGCAAAAACGGGGAAAATTTACGCAGACGAAGTTGCGCGGGACTGCTAGTAATCTATAAATAAGGAAACTCATTTGTAACGTCATGTCACTAATCGCCATCGGTATCGACAAAATATAGTATTCCACTTCAATCCACTGAACAAATCCATTGATGGATCTGTTTCCACTCTAATCCTCCTGATGCATTGGTTTGTTGCCAAAAAAAGTTTGTCAATTGTTGGCTTAGGTACCATTCAATTACATTGCTTTACTGTACCCTTGAACAGTAACAATGGATTTTCTATCGATGTTTCCTCAAAATAGGCATTGATTGTTAATAAAGATCATTAATGGCCGTTTTCAATAATCTATCTATACATGGATTTGGCTACTAGAGATAGAATTTTGACGTATTTTGTATAGAGCCTAAGTCAAATATATATCTTTAGTGTAAGTAGCCTTGACTTGATGAAAGACCCATGGCGGCAGAGGCGAGGTGTTCAAATTTTCCAGAGGTAACTCGATCCAAAAAAATATCTTGCGGGACACTGTTCTTGAGGGGATTATTAAGTAACTAGAATTCAAAGGGAATGGTGTTGTAAGAAACCACTGCCATTGGCCGTTTGCTACTATAGTGATCTAAAAAAATAAAAGTATCCAAGCGCGTCCATAAACAAATTGGAAATAGACGTGCAGAAAAGTTTTGAATACCAATGACCGTTTTTGAGCACTCGTCGTCTGCATAATAAGTATCTAGGTAATAAGTTTCCAACAGATTGTCGTACCATGAATATATCATTAACCTTCTCTGCTCCTAATAAAAAACGAAATAAAAAAGCCGATATACTAGTTTTTGTATAGCTTGATCAACAACAATTCAAAAACGACTTGTCTATGCAATAACGGATGTAAAATAGCTAAAAACTACTTGCTTATCTAACCAAACTGTAAACCTGTATGAAAAGTTGCTTTGAAACTAGTTATATTTGATATTCCAGAAGGCCATTTAGGTATTAGAAATGTAGAGGCATGTTCCGACTTTGTGGAAAACACATTATAAAAGTTATTCAAAAACAGCTAATAATATTTTCAATTGAATAATAAAAATACTGTCATAGTTTATTTAACACTTGGAAGGCAAAGCAGCAACGATTGACCAGCTTATGATAAATAGTTAAGGAATGTAGTCTAGGGAAGCTAATGTTAATAGTAAAACTTTTCTTACTCATGCCAAATAACATAATAGGTACATGTTATGTAACAGTGGAACTCACGATACCTTATATGAATGACATTTGCAATTTGTCTCGTGTTTCGTATAAATTTGGAACACTTTAACATTAAATAAATCAAATAATTGTTAACTCTCTGTTGAGATATTACCTGACAGTTGCAAATTTATGTAAGTAGATAAGCTAAAATATCGGAAGACAGATAAATAATCCAAGTTTTGTATGGTGATGTAATCCTTCCTCAATCGTACAAAAAAAATTTGGAAGGCTGTAGAACGACACCTAAGAAAAGATGTGCTGATGTGGCCAGAAAGGGTGCGAGTGCAGACAGGACATCTGATAGGAAAGTATAGAAAGAAAAATATTAGGTATTACCTATATCAGGACAAATTTCAGGGACTGGGGACCGCAATCAACAGTAAATATAAAGACTGGTCAGCAGTGAACGTCTGTTGTCTGATGATGAAGCTGACGACGAATAAAATACTTTTAAGGTGATTTATGTTTAATATCATTGAATCTCTGTCAGAGGTCTTGAAATTAAATAATTGAAATTTAGAAAATAGAGAGAAGAAGTATGAGTTTCTGTCAAAGATATAAAAAGATGATACTTACCTAATTTTATAAGATACCTAGTTGATAAAATATGGAGGACACTATTGAAACAACTCCTAAAAAATAGTTGATGACCTTTAGAATCGATAATATCCTAGGCATCCAAAGAAATGACCGATGATTTGAAACCATTCGATATTTATGAAGATAATTAAAAGATGAAAACTTCCCCGTGTTCATTGATGATGCAATCGTCGTTCCATTTCATCATCATTGGATTCAAGAAAACTATATGTATTTAAACAAATGCGATCTAATCATATTCAAATTATTGAAAACGAATGAATCAAGGTTCATTTTATTTAATTCAAAATTTTATATGAGTAGGTATGTACAATCAGGGCCTCATGACTTTGACCCCCATAAAGACGGAAATCGCTTATCGGGCATTTCTCATCTGATCGATGGGGTGGAGCTTCTCACGGCGCTTGCAATCGCAAGCGCATAGGAATATTTCGTCAAAAGGGTCAGCCGTAGAGGGCCCTGATTGTACATGCCAATACTTACAATAGCTACTTACTTATGTGTCCCTTGATATTGTTATTATAATTATCTAGGCAATTTGCTTGCTAATTGACTTACTAGTTATATTGTTACCAGTAGATAATTTATTGCTACGTAATTGCTCACTATTTAAGTAAGTATAATCAGGTATTATTAATTACAAACTACTAATAATAACAGAGGAGAACGTTGTGAGAAACTGACTGTAACTGATCGTACTAGATTTTCGACTGGGAAATTTGATTATTTTGAATAATCTTCCCACTTGTCTGCTTATTTTTTTAACGATAAAGCAAAAAATATCAAATTTAAGACAATATGCACATAGCGCTATCTAGCGGAGATAGATAGAACTTCTTGCAAAGCTATCAGCAACAATCACTACATCACTGTGACGTCACTGGGTGAGCGAAGTTTTCATTGAGAAATTGCCGCGCTGTTGCCCACAATTTAAAAGAATTTTTAATTACTTAACAACAAAGTAAGCACTAATGTTCTAAGTTAAAATTAGTACATCCAGTATTAACATTGTTTACATCTTGCGTTCAGTGACGTACAAGGAAAATGCATAAAAGGTTACTTAACCAACTCATAATGCATTGTAAACATGAATGTTGATGAAATAATACTTCACACAATGATCGCACTCGTAATGATGTTACACGTCACTTTACCTACTTTGTCAGGAAAGTGACATGTTTAATGTAAAAAATAATAAAGAATATATTCCTCTACTAGCTGGTTTCGGCGATTTCGTCCTCATGTTGAACGCAAAAACCTTCTTTCTTACTCACGCGCCCACGTCAGTGAAAGACATCTAGACCTAGATATCCGACTGCCCTTTGACATAGTCGGAACAACGGAACCTGTTCCGTGGTCGGAACAGACAATCAATTTTTATTTAAATACTTCAAATAAATAGATACCTAAAGGGGCGCCTAAACGGGCCATTTTTTACGGCAATTTGTGGCGGCAATGCTGTGGCCGGCGACATGGCAGTACTCTGCAATATTGATTTGATGGTTGCGGGAGGATCGCTAAGCGATCTTTTTTCCACAAATATTGCCCGGCCAATGTTGTTGTTTTTTCAGTCGCTCTCTATTTTATTGTTGCCGGGTTGTGTAGCCCGTTTAGGACTGGATCATGCGCCATACAATTGCAAACATATTGCCATTATTGGCCTAGCAATTAGTTGCCAATAGTGCCGCCACAAATTGCGGTAAAAAATGGCCCGTTTAGACTTAATGATTTTCAATTGTTTCCAGTAGTTGGCACTTTAATAAAGTATAGGATACATAAAAATGAAAGGATGTTTCTTTATTTCCTTCGACCCTGTAACATATCGGTTGGTTTCATAAACATGAGAAATACGTAGCTACAGTATAGCAAATAAAGGCAATGTATGTAAATAGATCCTATGACATTACTGTTATTTAATGGAAATAATGGATCATATAACGGTGTCGTATGCCTGCCTACCTCACGTAACCAATCATATATACATGTATAACGACTAGGTTTCGCTCGCGGCGGCACCCGCGTTTTGTTTATTTATCTATATACATATTTAATATAATATTAATGCCTTTGAACGAGCAATTCTTGTATATTTAATATAATTTGAATCTCGGAATCGCCTTTAACGATTTTCATGAAATTTAGTATGCAGGGGGTTTCGGGGCCGATAAATCGATCTAGCTAGGATTCATTTTTTCAAAACATTGTTTAAAAAAAATACCGAGCGAAGCTCGGTCATCCAGGTACTAATTACTTAAGCATCAAAATACTGAGCTATAAGATCTTCAAAACTGACGGAGACTAATTTCCAAAAATCCTTTCTAAGAGGACGTCTACAACATAAAAGGCGTCAACTGCTAAAATTTCAGGTTTACCACTTTTGACGTGACAACGTCTTATAATTCGATGGAGCCGGCTGAACGCACGAAAAAAATGAGGCGTTACCTCGCTCTGAGGCGTTCCATTGTAAAAATAAATAAATAAAAATTGACATAATTGTATTTATGCGCACAAATAAATGTAACTTGATCAATTAAATTGTGATTTCCATTTACCTCCTTCTCTATATCCATACAAACTATCTATCAAACAAAATTAAAATTTTCTTTTGAAAAATGAAACCATTCCAGTATTTTCTTATGACGTTGTCACGTTCAACTATCGGCAGTAAATCGACTTTACAGACAACCGATTTTTTTTTCGATGTTCAGACTCAGAGCCGCCAGGTTTCTTTGTTTTTAGGCTCTACGATGATGGACCAGGCAATCAGGAGTCAGGACAAGTAATCATAGGTAGGTTTTTAACTAAATAGAGCATAGACTTAGGATGTACCTTTAAATGATAAATAGTGCCTGCATTTTGCCAATTGTTCAAAGGTGCGAGTGATATTGTAATCAACCTTAGAGTAATAACGATCTGGCCAAGAATATAGTTTAAATAAAAAAAAAAATTATAAAAATAAAAAAACCCGCCTGCACAAAAAAGATGGAAACAAGATACCCTACATAATTATACAATTACATGCAGTCGGAGGCACTTTACTAAGTTCATCGAGATTCATTAATGCCTCCGACTATACCTTTTTTGAAATGCTTAAGATAAGCTCTTTAATTTGATACCCATATTGCAGTATTCGAAACAACTTTTTTTTTTACACCTCTTTATTTTGACATCTCATATCCGCCATGTTTGTTTTTTGAAAACGTCACATATCTAAGAACACTTGGGCGATTAAGACGAATCTAACGACGTGTGAATTGTATAAATCCGTTCAGTGGATTGTGAGATATCAGGTAATAAAGAATATTACATACATACATACATACCTAGATACAAGATACGCGCGAAAAACATAACCCTTCTTTACAGTCGGGTAAAAAGCGGGTATTGCATATACAGTTTATAAACAAAGAAACATTGTAAACATTGGCAATTTGAAAAATGTGGCCCCGAGTTATTATTGCCTGTTCTTTTCTCGGATTTTACCTATTGTTTGCGAACAGGCATTACATTTAAATGTAGAATCGACTTTTCACAAGTGTAGTAATTTGCTTCCTAAGTGAATAAACAAATTTTATCATTTTTTATTATTATTATAATTGAATAAGTAATATTCTTATTCATAAAGCGAAACTAGTTCATTGAAATTTTTAGTTCGATAATAAATTACTAATGAATGACAATTTAATTGCTTTCGCATAAAATAGAATGATAAGTTTATTTATAAAAATAAGCAGTAGTATACATTATATTCTAGATGCTTCTAGAATAATGTGTGTACATTATATTCTAGATGCTTCTAGAATAATGTGTATACATTATATTCTAGATGCTTCTAGAATAATGTGCATACATTATATTCTAGAAGCATCTAGACATTACTATCCAAGCTGAACTGAAAGTAATTATCAGTATTTAGGTTAGATATCTACCGCAAATATAGTAATTACGCTCACATGATGATATACCGCCTTTACCGTTTCTTACGGGTGTCAAGGCAAAAGTTTTTGGATACTCAAAAATTGTATATTTTATTAATCTATAATTATATTTTTGATAAATTCAATCATTGCATTTTTGAAAGATAGAAAAATTCCAGACCCAGGAATCTTTATTTATATTAATATATAATAATTATTGTATTTGTAAAGTAATTGGCAAGAAATGCCTATAAAAATTACTTCTATATTTTTGATGTTTGTTATCATGTTCTTTTCGGGAGACTTAAGCTATCTCCATATCAAATTTCATTTCAATCGGTTCAGCGGTTTATTTTTACATTTATATAATATTAGTTTGGATTAGCTTTTCCCAGCGGCTTTACCGCCCTTAAGTTTGAGTTTGTGTTTTCTCCGATATTTTTCCCAATTAATCCTCAGACTTCAACGAAAAATGGACGAATTGGTTCAGCCGTTCTCAATTTTTGCGCTTAGCAACAGATTTGGCGGTTCATTTTTATAAATAAAGATTGCTAGCTATCGCTCGCGGCTTCGTCAGCGTGGATGCTTATAACTCGTTAAGGGTTGATTTTCACTTTCAAACGCTGAAAGACATAATTCTTCATCCACAAAGCCAATTTATTACAGATCTAACTTTTTGTTACGTACTAACTCCAAATACAAAATTTCACAGATCTAACTTTAAAACTGACGGAGTTTGATAAAAACTTGCAACCTCTATTTTACCCCCTTAGGGGTTGATTTTTTAAAAACGCTGAGATCCAAATTTCATTATTATAGTAATTTAAACAAAAAAGCCAAATACGAAATTTCACAAATATAATTTTAAAAGCGACGGAGTTTCATACAAACTTACAAACACAATTTTTAACTTACACTTTAGGGGATGAATTTTCAAAAATCCCTTCTTATCGGTTGCCTACATTATATAAGGCTGTGCGTTGATCCACCAGTCAGTTAATCAGCACAAAGAATTTTATATATCACTAGCCGTCCCGCGCAACTTCGTATGCGTAATTTCTCCCCGTTTTTGAAACATTTCTCGTCGCTTCTCCGCTCCTATTAGTTGTAGCGCGATGTTATATAGCCTATAGCCGTCCTCGATAAATGGGCTATCCAACAAAAAAAGAATTTTTCAAATCGGACCAGTAGATCCTGAGATTAGCGCGTTTAAACAAACAAACAAACAAACAAACAAACAAACTCTTCCGCTTTATAATATTAGTATAGATTAAATAGATTTCAGGCGATAGTTTATTGATCTTATTAATGTGTAAAATTATTGATCGTATTAATGTCTAAATAACTTTTCTACTTGTTTAAACTATATGAAATTGCCAATAATAGGTATTCTTTAAACCTTGCAAAAATGGAGTAATTACGAGCAGCTATATATCTATATATTTTTATATTTTATTTCCCGATATCTCAAAATATAAGATCATAATTACAGGGTGATCGGTCATAGAAATACATCAAGTAGGTACCTAAGGTAGGATGAACATTTTGTTTAAATTTGAAAAGTAAAATCTTTTGGCTAAAGTGTATGGTGTGAGTACCTAAGTGATGACAGAGAAAGTAGTAAAATGTCCCATATTACAGAATGTTCTCGGCTTATGTGACCAAGTTTCGTCACCTTATCCTTCTCTTAACCATCACAACATCACCTACATCATATTTTCTTCCGCGAACGTAACATTTTTCTACTACAAACTTGCACTAAACTCCCCATAGCGTAGCTTGTGCCTCTCATCGTTTTTTATTTTGCGATGTTGCTGATTAAAAGCCCAATTCTTGCTTAATCTTTACGTATCTCATTTGTCGATATTTGATAATATATTTTTAGACAGCTTCAACATTTTAGTGAAGAAGTGCGCTTGGTGGTCGTCTTCGTCTCCTCCAAAAATAAATCTGAGTTGTTGTGGACTAGCCCAACCGTAAATGTCCTCGTCTTGTCACCGTAGGTCATAACAGGTAGGTATATACATATTACGTACTTAATTGTCAGGTAATTATGAAGCATTGTCGCTTGATTAATTGATTGCTGTAAAATAATTTACATAGATTATATTTCCTATAGGAAATCTACCTACCTAAATGTGTCACGTGGGGGTACCACGTTACAATACAACAGTTTTATAAAACGTGATAGGTACCTACCATTAAATCATTCATCGATAGAAAAGAAAAAAACATAAAACAATTAAGTATTGTTGGCATACAATACGTGTAATGTTTCGGTGCATATTTCTTTTATCAGCCAGTAATTAAAATGATTAAAAAAACAAAAGTTATTAACGTTAGGAATTCATTTGCATAAACTGTCATATACTAACCTACTGTAAGCTTTAGAAGTCTTACCTAAATAAACATTTGTTAGATTTTATTATTTATTAGTAAATAGTGTTGATTTTTCACTAATAGTTAGAAGAAAATTGGCTCTATAGTTAATTATTTTGCAATGTTTTCAAAAAGGTAAGATTTTGTTTAGTTTTTTTTTAACCAGCTCTTAGAGGATAATCTCAATTTTATCTTTTATTTCTAATGTTAGCCTTATTGTTTTTTAGTGACCGACCTCTTTATATTATTGATTCAATTCAAAACCACTTTAGGAGGGCAAATTTTCCAAGAGTTTCTTACCTTTATATTGCAAACAATGATTTATTTGTTATCTTGACCTAATAAATATGCATTTGGCAACGATTCTAAAACGTATATTTTCAGCTAAATTTGGGCCTAATTCTAAACTAAGGTCTTCATTTTGGCAAGATCTAATGTTTATTGATATTTAATCACATGTAATAATAAAACGCGTCTTGGGTTACGTCATCACTCATCATCAGTCATCACTATTTAATACGGGAATTAACGCGAATTATTTACCTTAAAATTGCTTGATGTTTTGACCAGGTTGTACCGGCCGTGGTCACAAATGGACTGTCGCAGCGATGTAAAGACCCCGTAAGGCCAATGAATCTTCACCTACCCTCACTTTTTCACCACACTTTTTCATCACAAGATTCATCGGCCTTACGGAGTCCTTAACATCGCTGCGACAGTCCGCTTGACCGCTTACCACGGCCGTCGCAACCTGGTCGTAAGGTCAACCAATTTTAAGGTAAATAATGCGCGTTAATTCCCGTATTAAATAGTTATAATCATGCAACGCGAAAGTTTAAATGTTAGTACTATGTCATCATCTGTATCGTTCCACTGCTGGAGATAGGCCTCACATAATGTACGCCACAACACCCGCCTCCAATCTCCATCGCCTTTGGCATCCAATCAATCCTACCGACCTTTAGGTCGTCGGTCCATTTGACTGGGGTCGTCCTATCTTACTACGTAGGTACTTAATTAAATTATATAGCAGCATTTCATATTAGGATAGGAACTGTACCTATGTATGTCTTCTGGATCTTGATTTACTCGGGCACATCTGAGTTAGGTACCCTGCATTTCCAAGGTTTTCCTCTTCCCCTGTCCCCCTTAAGTAGAGCAGAGTTATGCCAATATAACCAAAAAACAACCGCAAAAACATTCCACATCGGAGTCCGCGTCTTACCGCTTCGCTTCTAAGCCTGGCCCAATCTTACTGTCTTTGGCACAAGTCAGTAGAAAATATAACAACAGAATAGCATCCAATCATGACTTGCGACAGTTTTCTTACCTTTTGTCCATGCAACAAAAGAGTTAGCTACACGCAACAAACAAACAATCTGTCATAGTCATAGGTAACCTTGCCTACTTTTAGTAAGATTATCACAGAATTTTCGAGATTTATTTTCAATATCTTCGAACGTCTTAAATATACATTACGATTTCTCCATTTTGATATGGAAAATCGGCTTTCGGATGCGCTTGTTAGATATGACAAATTCTCTAACACGCCCATGTGTGATGACAATTAGTCATCGCACATGGGCGCATCCGAAAGCCACTTTTCCGACTAAAAATATTCATTTGTGAAAAGTGCAGAGGCTGTGTAACATTGACTTTGTCAAGATAAACGGGAGGTTAAACACCTGTTGTGGGCTATATTGGCCCCAGAGAATGTTCTGGAAAGCTTCCGAGCTCAAAGTACAATCACTTTTAAATTTAAGATCCGTGTACATATCCCCGAATACATAATTTATTCCACTTTTTAAAAAGTACCAAAAGATATCGGTATGGCAATATTCGCCCCTTTTACGTACTTCTACTTATTTGTAGACTGTTTTCTATCAATAACTAAGGAAATATTTGACAGTATCTTAATTTGTTCCAGGTCGCTATTGATGGCGTTACTCAGCATCCAGGGCGATTGGTATTTATATTTTTGGCTAATATACTGCAAAATCTACTCAGCTATTATATGGTTGTTCGGCAATCACTGCCGCGGCTCTGATAAGACTCGCTCAGTGATAACAAGTGGAGTTGGCGGACAGTCGCCTGGAAGCCTGCAGAGAGTGCGCACGCGTCGTCGAAGAGCGCAACAGAACCGCGTCAAACACATTGTTGCATTAGCGAGAAGACCGTCTTTGAGAAGAATCGTGATGGCACCAGGAGCGAATACCGCCCACGCTATGATGGAGGACAAAGAAAAAACACTTCACGGAGCTTTGGCAACCGGTGAGTTCCATAAATTATTTTTTTTAAATTTCGAATACGTGTACAAGGAGATCGTGACATGTAAGAAACCTCTTTTGTTTTTATTATAATGAATATTATTATAACCATATTTAACTTGGTCATTATTAATACTGTTTCGTCACGACTTTGTTGTGTTTTCTTTGAGCGCACGCCTCCGCCGAGACTGCCAGTGTTATTGACATACATTTAAGTTATTTTCTTACATGTTACTGAAATACGTGGTTGCAAGCCATTCGTGGAGTACCAGAGAAACGATAGTTTACAATGTAAACAAACCTGCAAAGAAAAATTATTCTACTTTCTAAAATTATACTTACATCAGTAAAATTTTCTTTTTCCGCGCAGAAATTGTAAATACCTATATCCTGCAAACGTACTATAGATGTGCCTATAAATAAACTTATAAATATAGAAATAGTTATGCAGTATTATAGCGCCATGTATTGAGATTGAATTGAACCGTATCTACCTACAGTAATGCAGAACAACATTCTCTGAGAATTAGCTTCCTCATCGTCATCGTTAAGGTCAATAACAAGAATAAGTTACAAAAAATATTAACAAAAACTATTTAAATTATTTCGTAACAAATACAGGCCGGATATAGATTTGTAGTTGTGAATTTATAAAAAAAAATTTAGAGTTTTTAAACACTTCGAATGTAAGCAGGCAGTTTACCATCATCGATTTTTGCTAAAAAAACACGATTAATGTTGTTCAATTTGAGCCTGAAAGGAGGATAAATAAATAAACACTTTTGAATGTAACTGCTGCCCTGCATGCCTCTGAAGAATGGGTGACCGTACTCACCATCCCAATCTTTAATGTGAATGAAAATGTTTTGATATTAAGGAACGGTTACTTACGAACTCTCCAGAGAACAAATGGTATTTTAGCAGTTGCTTATTTTCCTGCAAGTGTCATTTAAAACGATTAATTTCACATGTACTTATCACAAGTCAAGTATCTTCTTAACATGGTAATTATGGAACAGTCAAAATGGTGACGTCACTTCAGTTTTCCGTCTTTTTCACAACTCAAGCTGGTGTTTGGCCAACCGAATACCTTGTTCTGAAAACTTGTGTCCCATATCAGATCAGTGGAAAGTCCAAATAGGAATAGCATAATTCCATTAACAGCTTGGCAGTATCTCAAATTAATACAAAGATTCTCAATAAAACGAAGAGTAAAAATTAGTGCCGTGGTTTACTTTATGGCATGCATTACATTTTCCCCGGTAATCTCTTAGATTGCCAGAGCTAATTCAATGGCATTGTCTATCATTGGAACCTTCGGTCTTGGCAATTGTTTGAGGTTTACCTTGCTGGTTCTCTCGATGACTTCACATGTAATTAGGCAGAAAACTTACAGAGTTAGATGGCACATCGCCAGTCTATACAGTCACATCTGGCAAAATTTTCGCAGAAACTATTGACCGTCTATATTTATCTTTCACGTATAGTATTAGATTGGTTGGATATCGATAGTCTCTGATATCTGGTGCTATGCAAAGTGCAATTTTATCGACCACACTTATTATAGGCTGATTTTATCAGAGCTTTAAATGAGTCGCCTCAAAAGGTTTCTGAAATTAGATGCTTGGTTTTATCATACTTTTTCTGGTGAAAGGAAAATATCCTGGGAGTAAGCTGAGTGCTTGCCAAAAACTTCCAAGTATAAACAACGCCGCGAAAACAAGTTTGGTTGTCTCAAGTTTTGGCAGATGGTCTTATTATTGTGGGTGTAACCGGGTTCGTACACTTAGGTTTAGTTAGATATTATTGTACTACAGCTTCAACGTTTGATAAATTTCGATCACTTGAATAGGTAACTACTGAACAAACGGTTTTGTGATGAGAAGTGTTAATTAGTAGTCCTACGCAGAATAGATGTCGTAATTTGTTTAAAATACAACCGTCTTGATTTCACAATAGAAAGTTTGGATTGGCTCGAGAATACAAATAAAGTTGTTGAATGGCGCCAAGTGAAGGGACACGAAACAATGACATTTTAATTTACGTAGTACAATAATGATCCCGGTCTATTCTCGGTATTATAATATCATCATTCTCGGTAGTTACATAAAACTAGAATGGCTTCGTTAACACACATACAAATCCATCAGCCAAATATTTCAAATGACTAACCAAGAAAAATGGAACACACGCGAAAATTTTCCATGTGAATATTACGACTTAATTTCTCAGAATTTTCAAATAGAGCAGGAATAAAAACCAAAAAATGTTTTAGTATCCATTGCTAAAATACCGCGGTTTTCTGGCGACTAGGTGATTGTAGAGGATTATATTACACAGCACTACTTTGGTAGCAATCTTTGCTCGTTTCAGGTTTCTCCGAATACTCTACGATATTTTGAGTGGTGCTCAACACTATGTCAATTTATCTTTGTTTTTCATTCCATTTTCATAAGTTAAAATGTGTTTTATACCGGGGTACTTACCTTGGGAATGAACGGTTGACCCCATTCCTAAACTGTGACTACAAAGTTCAATGTTTTATTAGGTAGGTAGTGTACTTACAGTCAATTGCCTGAGCGAACCTAATAGATGTCTACGAGATATGATATGAACTCATTGGACTTTGTATCTACTGTACAAAAATAGCTTTTACCAGTATCTTCCATAATATTTCATTGTTATAATTAATGTTAATCTACCATTGTCTAGTCTACATGCGGAAGCTTGTAAATAGCAACATTAATATCCATATTATAAAAATGTTTATGTAACAATTAGTCTGTAAGCTTTCTGTAAGAATAAATAAATAAAATAAATAAATAAATAAAAAATTGTGTAAATAAACGCTTTGTTAACATTTGACGACGTATTCTTTTTCGATTTTAGTAAAAATGCAAATATAATGCTTTATGCTAAGGTGCTGTTATCTAATTGAACTAAAATTAACCTAAGTAGGTAATTGATGTTTTCTGAAACATTAATAGAATTATCTCAAGTCAAGGAAGTTTTAAAGTAGCACATTATTTTAATTAATGATCACAGTGACACGTGTAGGTACAATGAAGCCGAAGGCGATATCAGACAGATTTTTGCCTTGTCTATGAAGATTAACGAGAAACAGACATAAAGCATAGGTAATAGAGCGATCGAGCATGAATACTAGAACAATTTATTTTTTATCTAACGTAATTTTGTTAGTAACATGACCTTTTTCGTCGTCAACGACATTGGAGTTCAAAGCACACACACATGCACGGCTAAGTTAAAAAAAAAATCTAATCGCGCCATGTCTGACGTACGCGCCACGCCTCCGCCTAGGCACAGTAAATACGCGAACAGCCAGTGAGACCACACTCGACACAAATAAAGATTATCAATTATCTTTATAATAATAATAAATTGTTACCAAGTGAATTGTATTTATTTAAGGTTAATGATTGCTTTTATTATTTCAATAGTGACAGTAATACAGCTACCTACTCATAACAGTATAGGTGGGTACCTAGGTAAAAAAATATTATTCTTTATTTTCTTGTTTGTTGCACATACAATTTTGGTCTTTAGTTTTATTGTAAAAAAATGTTTACAATTTGATTATTTTATGTCATAGAGTTCAAGAATGGTTTATGATAACAATCCTAAGGTTACATTTTTATGACGAAATCAATGCTTACACAATAATTGGAAGTAAGTAATCTAAAACGATAATAGGAGATCTAAAATAATATTTTGTAGAGTTGTTACAAAGAATAGATAAAATCATAAAATACAGTACAATAATCGATTATGCGGGCTTTTAAATTGTTATCTTTGCCCCCCTGTAATTTATCAGTGTTGCTACGCTTAATAAATTATTGAATAACATTTTAAAACAAATGTTTACAAAAGAGTACAAAGACACAAAAATGACGAAAACATAAAGTATGACTTAACGAAGATAAAGTTGTTTTTCAAACGAACATACGACATTTTAATCATCCTTATTGATATGGTCGTATAAGGCGTCTAAAAAATAATATACAATATTATATTTCAACAATATAAAATAATTGCAACAAGTAGAATTAACAATGCAATCGAATGCTTCCTGTAATTGTTTTTGCTTATGTACCACCAAATTGAATTTTCACGGTCATAAGCAATTTGATGCATTTGAAATTAACATGCCCACTTTCAAAATAAATTAAATTTTATATTGTGTAATAAAAATGTCGTTTTGAGGCCTATGTTTAGGTTCTATAATAAAACCAAACCAAGTAGGTATTAAAATCAATATGTTTGAACAAAATAGAAAGGCTGAATACATTGAATTTATTCACTCATTATTTATAAGCTCAGCATGATGGCTACGAATTTCTCTTGTAGTTTGCCGACTTCTTTGTACGATAATTGCATTGTGAAAGATAGAAATAGCAAATATTTATATCTTTCAAAAATGCAATTATCGTAGTCCAGACCCAGGAATCGAACCATCTAACCGGGACTATGTTACTAAACTTCAAATTCTTCTATCCTTCCTGCACTAAAGTCAGGCCCTCGTTTACGCCATCTAGCCGATACTTTGAGAACTATTACGGCCTTTGTTATTTCTTCGTTACAGAGAGCATTTATAACAAGCGTCGCAGGCCGAATTTT
Source organism: Herminia tarsipennalis (assembly GCA_945859575.2). Classification (NCBI taxonomy): domain Eukaryota; kingdom Metazoa; phylum Arthropoda; class Insecta; order Lepidoptera; family Erebidae; genus Herminia; species Herminia tarsipennalis. The sequence continues at coordinate 6,418,758 of OX243846.2, read as the reverse complement.
ATAGTTAATTTTATGGGTATTTCTTGCCAATTACTTTATTATTACAATAATTGCATTTTTGAAATATAGAAAAAGTACGCTTAGCGGACGAATAACTGTAGTAACATAGTACCTACCTATAATAAGCAACTTATTACATCTTGGTATCTACATGTAGTAAGGTTAATTATAAGTTAATTATTACACTATGGTAGGGACCCCTGACACTGACTCGGCAATGAGCGAAAGTTGCTAGCATCCATTGACTCTTGATAACTCTTGATATCTCAGGTACCTATCTCATCTCATCAAACAGGAGACATGTTCATCTTTGTAGGCATCTTAGTGTGTCATAAAAAATGTTAGTACGTGTAATCATATAATAGGTTATTGCCGTAATACGTAGGTAATAAAAATCTAAATCAACAGTGGGTGGGGCACAGTGTTCTGGTTAGTAACTACGAACGATGTAATAAATTAACATGACGACATCAGCCAATGCCCGCGGTGATGTTTTATGAATTCAGATTATTTTTATCTTTCAAATAGTGTTAGTCAAGTACTTGTCGATTCTGTTGCTAAGAGCTGAACAGATTTTAGTCTCACTAATGAACCATAGACTAAAGATATAATATATATTTTAAAACTGAAAATAATGTACACGCTCTGTTTTTGTTTTCTCTAATTTCTTACGATAACTAAAAGAAAATGAGACTAATTACCGAAGTTAATTGACTACAAAATAGGTATGATATCTGCCACGTTTTAAAAGCTATTTGAAGCTAGCTTACTTGAAAATTTAGACCTTCTTTAATAGTAAACACGTACCGAATATTTTAGTCAAGAAACTGATCAGACCACGTACCCATCTAACTACTTAAATTTTCAAGTGAATGTCAATTCAAGGTTTACAAAGCTTTTAGGCTTAAAACTTAATCATTTTTTTTTAAGACGACTCCCGCAGTAGTGTATAAGCTCTGTGTCGCGGGGGAATTTACAAATGACACAAAGTACACCCAGACTCGGAACAACAGTTTGTGGATCACACAAAGTGGTGTCCCGTGTAGGACTCGAACCCACGACCTCTTGCGTAGCAGTCGGACAGACTCCCACCGCGCCACCGAGGCAGTCAATGCTTTTATTTTAATACTTAGATTAGGATGAGAATCAGGACCTCTATACAAAGTTAAAGTTAAGTGCCTATTTGCCTGGTTATTAATGAAGTGATAATATCATTGAGGTAATTACAGTAAGCTTTCGGCCGTTTTCAATATTCTATCTATTGATTTGGCCTACTAGAGATATATATTTTTATATAAGCTAGGTACCTACCTACATACGGAATATCTCAATATTATATCTCAAGAAGCCAAATCCATCGATTGTAAGTGAAGTATTTATCTTTCCTCTAGCTAAGATGCGCTTGGTCAATGATGGCATCGTGAATCATGGCGATGTAAATGGTTCGAAAGTCCAGTAAAAAGTTGTTTTGACATGAAATATCAAGTAATGACCATTCATCTATTATTGCTAAAGAAGGGTGAAATCTAAGCAAACGCGTCATTTGACCTTTACGATTAGAAATGGAAAAACAAATCGATATATTATTATTATTGATTCATGTTCCCTATGCATGACGATCGGCGTCATGCGCCACGTCATTTAACGCAATGCAATATAATAGACCTTGCATTGAACCTAGCGTGAGACAAACCCATAATAAATTGTAGTATTCTTTTCTATTTAAATAATTTCGTAGTTAGTAACTATAATATTATGCTACCTAAGTATAAATAAATAGTTTCATTATAAGGAATTTGCGTTTTATTGATAGGAAGCCTAACAATCGAAAGAAGCCATTTTCAATGACAATTACCTACTTACTGATCATTTCTAGATTAGTAATTGCCTCGTGTTACATATGACAATGGTAAAACTTTGGTGAAGAAATAAGAGGCTACAAAAACCATGAAAACCCGTGGGTTTTAGTCGATTTCGAGTAGGTACAGCGTTATATTCACTTAGAAACTCAAAAGAATACTCTAGTGTTTATTATGTTCTGTTTGTCGAGCCCTCGCACTATCTGTGGAACTCGTTCCCGTTTTAAATAGGCATGCGATGCAACGTGACTTGTCTAGGAAAACTACGCTCTGTAAACATGTTACATTTGCACAAATGTCATTTTTTTTTTACCATTGATTCATATTTTTTTCTTAATTTTTTAAGTCCATAATAAAATAAAAACTTTTCGTTACAGTGCCGCCATTTGCAGTAGTTAATTTTGTGGCAGTTTTTTGTTTTCTCCATCGGCTGCTTCGTTTGTGAGATCATGCCACTAAAAATAAACAACTAATTTTGTCTGGAGACAAAATAATATTTTATAAAAACTGGCGAGCGTCTGTTACTTATAACTAAGTGTTTATAACGTACAAAACAATTTAAGTCAATTGCTGTAAAGTGGTTAGCCTGACCATTTGTGTTCATTGCGAAAATAACAATCAAGATTATTTTCACAATGCATAGTAAATCAGAGCAAACGACATTCTTTACGTGCCTGCAAATTGCATTGAATTAAATAATGCACATGAATATGGTCACGGAAGACATCATTTTTGAATGAACAATGGTTACATACAATGTAGTGAATGATGATCAGATTACTGCTAAGTGATTTTTCTATTATATAATGGTATTGGCATGTTAAAATATTATAGGAGGAGGTATACCTATCTATTTGAAAATGCACAAACGTCCATTACTTACTAACTTACCTTTATCTCCGTCAAGGCTCGGAAATTTACTCAGATATAAAACAAGAGTGCTTCAGCACATTTAGATTAAAAACAACGTGTGTTTAAATTGCCACATGTCCGAGTTAAAATTGAACACACATGCAGGCTACAGAGGACGATACTTGAGAAAGGAATTAAATGGAAAGGTCTCAACGTGTAAGCTGTTAAAAGCTTGCATAATTCCGGAAAGGCGGTTTTCCAGTTTCTTTAGGAAATGTCAGACTTGATGAGTGATCGTTATTACAAATACTCAGATCATAAAGCGCACCAGATAAAGTTACATAGCAAATACTTAATTAATTATGATGCATCTATTTAATGCCAACACCAATGCTTAATGAAGACACAAATTCTGTCTACGATAGTCTCGAAGTTAAAACATTATTTTTAAATAGTAATGTCGTAACAACAGTTATTAAAGAATACGTTAATTGACGGGAGGGAGACACACCTCCGATGTTAATCTAAATATAACGAGCAACGCGTTGGTCGATCGATCGTTTCCTTGACGACGACGGTACAAAGTCCACAAAGCAAGTTTAGGGCTTCCAGACTGGAAGAATAGACAACAAAGTTCTTTGTATAAAACCTATTTATACTATCCTCTTTTCAAAAACTTTAGAATATTTATCTTTTTATTTAAAGATTGTTGTTTTTAAATTTATATTCGGTCTTGTCTTGTCTATGTGGTAGCCCTGAAGGCGCGCGCGTCGTTGAGTCGTCGGTCCCGCACCACATGCCGTCGCCGGCGCATGGACCTTGATAGTTATTGTGAAACGAAAGTCTCTGATCTAAATAAGATACTTTGAATATAAACATAAAAGATATACATATTTGTTTAGGTATATCATTGCGTTTTATATTTAGATACCTACACGTTATTCGGAATTTGGGTCGATGCATACGATTTAAATTTTGAGTCGTCTGGAGAAATATGATGTGGCCTAAATTCTAAAGCTGATATATTTGACTGCTTGTAAAGTCTGTGAGATATACCTACACAATACAATTTAGTCAAACTGAAACTCAGACAATTTAACCCATAACAAGATAAAGAATAAAAATATGATAATGCTGAAAGAAATATGCAGAAAGAAACCTACCTGTCAAAGTCCGGTGACCCGGATCCGTGACGGCAGGCTTCACAAATATGGGGTACCGGCTTTTAAGAAGATCAACTACGCGCTACTGATGCCATAATGGAAGTAAACAAACATTTTGTAATAAATTTATTGCATAAATGACAGAATCTACAAATAGCCTTTTTATATTCTGTGTAATAGCTGTAGGTACATACAACGCAAAATGAATAGGTACGTAAAGAAAAAACCTTACTCAAAGGCATAAATAATAGAGGTAAAATGTACAAACTAATCGAGCCTACCTAATGGTAATGGTAGGAACTAATGAAAGTGAAGGTTTTATAACTGTTCGCGATACTGATGCCATGAATGAAGTAAACAAACGTTTTGTAATAAATTTATTGCAGACATGACAGAATGAACAGGTAATAGCTGTAGGTATAAACAACACAAAAGTGAATATGTTAAGAAAATATAATTATATAAGCATTATAAACATGTAGAATAACGGCATCTGTTTCGGGATGATGTCATTGTTTGCTTAGAAACTATACAAAGCCGCGGCTGGTAGGTGTGCCTTACGTTGGATCTTTTTATTGGTCCATTCCACTCGTATCAACAACTTTAAATGCCACTTGTTTAAATTGCACAAGTGTGGGTAGGTATTGACACGACTTGTTTTGATCTTGATATGGTACTCTGTAGGTATTTGAGAGTTTCTTCGGTTCAAAATTTCATTATTTAAACTACAAACGTGGAAAACACAGTTCGCCAACTGGTAGGTTTGGCTCACCATGCGTTAATCGCCAGCCCCATCATGAAATGTTTTAAGGGACGTCTAAAAAGGCCATTTTTTACGGCAATTTGTGGCGGCAATGCTGTGGCCGGCAGTACTCTCCAATATTGATTTGATGGTTGCCACACGATCGCTGAGCGATCTATTTCCCGCAATGTTGCGGTTGCCCCTTTATTAATTTTTGGATAAAGATGTTGCTATAACTATGAATTATCTATAATTTGGATAATAAGATGGTTTATGATTATTCAATTCTCTTATGTAATTTTGTTATATCTTATCGCAATAGGAAGAAGACTTACAATTCTGCCGGGTTTATTCTTTTATTCATAAAACGAAACCTTGATCTATTCAGCATTATGATAAAGCTTAGAAGACACTTCTTTTTTAAACTTTATCATATCATGTCAACGTTATGTAGGATTTTGATTATACAAATATTGGTCGCTCTTATGACTCAATGATTTTATCAGAAACTGAACTTCTGTAAAATTTAATTTGATAACTATAATTGATGAATGAAAATGATATCCACAGGTGTTTACAAACATCATTTATTTAAAATTAATTGATTAAATTTTATTGTCACTATTGACAATGCAATATTGAAACTTTTTTTCTGATTACTGGAGGAGTTACGTTGGATTAGATACTTATATATATGACTAGCTTTCGCCCGCGGCTCCTCCCGCGTGGATGTCGGTTATCGCGATAAAAACTATCCTATGTCCTTTCCCGGGACTCAAACTATCTCCATACCAAATTTCATCTAAATGGGTTTAGCTGTTTGAGCGTGAAAGCGTAACAGACAGTCAGACAGAGTTACTTTCACAATTTATAATATTAGTATGGATAGAAAGTAAAAATATGGAGAACTCAGTGTTTCTTCCTCATAGATTATAGCTAATCTTGTTCCAAATTCTATAAAATCGGTTTTATCTGAAAAATGAGCGATGAATTTCCAAGATAGCAAGTCTTCATATTCATTTGAATCTGCACGTTCCAATCTGTGCTTGACTTTCTAACGTTTGATAACTCATGCATAAGTTGTTTACTGGAAATAATTTCTCTGAAATTATTAGATATTTAGTCACAAATAGGTACTGTCATATTAGATCAAGTAATTGATAAATCAGCGTAAACAAGGAATACTTAATTATTTGACCCGGACTCGGCAGCTTAGGTTAAAAGATAACAATTTGCTCACAAACGTCTGATAGATGCCAATTAATATTCTAGGCATATCTATCCTAAATGTGCAGCTACAAATCTGCATTGTGAATTGGACACACCCACAGAACAATTATTTGATAGTGTAATACAATACTTAGGTACGAGTTTAATTTAATTCTTAAATGAGGTCGTAAGTTGAAACTTGAATTAGATAAATTGTACTTATTTATTTAGACAATCGAATTTTGAATTACATAGTAATTATATTAGAATAGAAAGTAGTACCTACCTATCTATTGTTGACTGCAAAGATAATTTCTTCATATTTTGATACCGCTGAAAATAACAAATACGTAGGTATTTGTTATTTTCAGCGGTAAACAGCAGCAACTCTTTACAATTTTATTAATGGAAAGCTATTATTTTATAAGCTGCTAATCTGAAAACCTATACGTACCTACCTAAAAGTAAACAAAAGCAATTCGAAGTTGCAAATTTGATGCTTATTTCTGAATCTTGACCACAAAGTGAAAAATAGAAGAAGGAAACAAAAATATCATTATAATAAATTTGTGACGAGTTTAATTTGTTCTTGCTGCTTTTAGCTCCAACTTCTCTATTAATTTCTTTAATAGAGGAATGACTGATTTTTCTATTCTTCTTTACCATAAACTAAATCGATTAATAAATAATTTTCCATTGTCAACAGTGCGCTCAAGCCGCATCAGCCAATTTGCACCGCTGCTGATCGCACTGGTGGGTCTACCAGCGCGCGGCAAGAGCCAACTGGCACATCGCCTCTCCAGACACCTCAACTGGAATGGGGAGAGCACTAAAGGTAACTAGTATTTATTGAACAGTGTTTTCAGGCCTCAGTCAACTCATCAAGTCTCATGCTATCACTCTCATGTTAAGGTGATTAGAAGCGACAAAAATACTTTTGATTGTGTCATAAAGTTAAATATCTTTTGAGATTTTGAGGTATATGGGCATACCTATTGATGACCAACAAAAAAGCACATACACAGTTCATCGCTTAGGCAATACGAAGTTAATTTAGCTGTAAATTAAGATAAGTATTCATGTCATTGGCCATACAGGCTGATTCCCTAGCTAGTATAAGTCGGGTAGGATATCCTTTTGGCTACAAACACGAAGCTGAGCCCCAAGACAAATGGCATTCTATTCGATTAGAGTTTACGCTAATCGAATAGAATGCACGCCCACAACTGCTAATCTCATATTAACAATTTTCGTATTTACAGTGTTGCGCGCGCAACGACCTCATTCTATTCGATTAGCGTAAACTCGAATCGAATAGAATGCCATTTGTCTAGGGACCCTGCTTAGTCGACGAATAGATAACGATAACGAAATAGATAACATAAATAATATCACGAAGGTATTATAGGACCAATTTAAAGCTAAAAACCAGATGTAAATGACATCAAAGGGAGAAAAGACTACGTCCAAAGCAAAGGTTGAACAGCGGATAATTAGTTTATTGATCAATGTTCAATTGATTGTCATTAGCCATTGGTTAAAACTTGATTAATAACAAAGATATGCCATTCTTTCTTTTAATCACTTTTATCAGGAGATTTTAATTCGATGTGACTAGCATTACTTATTAAAATATCAGAAACAGACGATTATAGATAATATTGTTTTGAAGTTTTACATTATGTACTTACTATATTTAATTTAAGTAAATTGTTAGGAAATTGAATTTTTTAGTACTGTCACAAGAAATCTCTCGAGCAATCGCTGTTAATTAAGAACCTAGCCGCTTCAAACGTAGGCATCTAAGTTGGTACCTTAGTAAATGCGTACGACAATAAAATATATAAAAAAAAAACATTTTCATCACAGGCAAAAGCGGAGCAATATTGCCTAATGGCTACATAAACCAAACATTCCATTGCTTACTATAAAAAAATATTTATTAACTTATAGAAATACCTTCATTAGCTAACATTTAAACATAAGAAGAAATACTGAAAGTCACAATTGCCCACTAGGCATTCGACCTGTATAGTTGGATCAACGTAACTTGAAGAAGTGAAGTTAGGTTCTTGCCACTTTCGCGCACGTCATAGAGATGCGACCCTAAAATGACTTACGAAAACGATTAATTATGTGTAATCAAATTAAAAATAATAACAAAATTTTAATTATATAATATTGAATAAAAATACTATATAACTAACGTCTCGTCTCAATAATCTAACTATCGATGGATTTGGCTACTAGATGTATTATATTTGACATAAGCTCCATACAAAATATATCAAACTTTTACCTCTAGTAGCCAAATCCATCGATAGGTAGATTATTGAGACCGGCCGTTAATGAGTTCATAAAAGTTTAAATTTAGAACAGTTACAGTAAATACTAAAGAAAGTTTGAAAAACCATTTCTTTACGAATAAAAATACAAAAAAACATGAGTTAGTAATACTAATTATGACAATGTAATACGTAATCGCATCTCTAATTATCTTAGTTTAGTTACCGCTCCCGCCCCCCGCTTCCTATCACCATTTACTTCCAAAAAATGTATCTGCGCAACCACTTTTCGCCAACTTCAATCTACTCAAGTAACGTTGATCCCACCTAATTATTCCAAACAGTGTCACTTAACTACAAATCTCTATAAATGGCTATTCATACCAATTAGCGTGTCACAATCACAATACATCATCTAAACCATCAAACCATGACCCAGTTGCGTCGTCTCGCGATCGTCTCGTACCCACAACACTCAAGAACATCATTCTAACTGATAAGATATAAAGTGTGCCTCATCTTGATATCTGATAAGTAGTTGTAAAATATGGGTGTGTTTTATTATTTGAATTGATAAACTTCTGCAACAATGATATTTTATTACGCAAGTTATCTAACGTTATTATTAAAAGGCGTTAGTACCTAACCGTCATCATCATCATCATCATCATCATCATCATCAGCCTATTGCAGTCTACTGCTGGACATAGGCCTCTCCAATTGCACGCCACTTTGTTCGATCTTCGGCTTCTCGCATCCAGCTCTTGCCAGCCGTACCTAATAAACAATGTATATTTGGAGTCTTCTTTCTCCAGCCTTTTCCCATTTCTATTTGAAGTCGGCTCTCCTAACCCTTCTTCTTCAAAGTGATCTAGCTACTCAGGGTCGTCAATGGATCTGTGTTAGATTAAAGATTAAATTAAGAAAGAACATAACGACATTCTTTGATTGTTTTAAAAACTGGATTCGCTCTTGTGTAGCGCACCGTAGAAGCTTAGGTACAAAAGGCACAACATTTATCGGTTCCGCGTGCATTTCCAAATCAGCAGGTGAAATAATAAGACTATTACCTGTAGTGATATATGATACGGGGCCACCAGGCTACAGGGACCCTGAATGTGCGTTAGCTATGACCCCCCCCCCCCACATTCTGGACTAGGGACACAACCGGACGAGCGAGACTCACATCTGATACGCCACTGAGTAAGACCCAGTAACCTGCTGAACTGGAATACCAATTAATAACAATGGCTAAAGACACAATAGGGTGTTTATTAAACTTGTGAATATACGTACCCACGCATTCAGGTAGGTGGGGAAATAAAGTACCTGCAGTGATTTACACGTGTAACGTATACCTAAGTATATTTCAATACTTGGCGTGCTAAATTATATCGGTACCTAATCGTTTTTATTTACATACATGTGCTTTGGCGACTGAATGACCAGGTTTGTTGCTCTGTCATTTATAACATTTTCACTTTTATGCGATTCAGCTTATGTATGGTCTTTCTAATTCTAAAATGTTTGCAGCAACTGGTACTTTGCATATAAATGTATTGAAATACAACGTGGTGTAAAGATTTTGCAAAATTGAAACGACTACGAATTGTGGCCTATTTTCTGCATTTCTAATTATAACCAGATGATAGGTCAATGCCCTTTATTAAACTTTTAGGGCTTTTGCCAGTTTATTCACCTTTCAATCCTGCCAATAAACTCTGCTCTTTGTGTTACACTTGAAGGACTTCAGGAAAATTCAAGAACCTACTTAGGTACTCGGAACTTACATTAATTAACTTTTGTCGTGTAATGCTAAACTTTACTAATATCGAGATGACCGTAACATTTCCAGTCGTCATAGGGTGACTTAATTTCTGACGCACATTGAATAATCTATCTTATAAAATAGTGATCTCTCTCGTTGACAAAGCACGAAAAGTTGATTCTATTCAAGTTGAGGCGACTGAAATCGACTATTTTAAGTAAAGAATCGATTCTTAACTAAAGTCAGACTCGACTTATCCAACGCTATGATCTAACAATTTCGCTGACAGTAATATTTCTTTTCAGTGTTCGATTGTAGTCAGTACAGGCGTCGACACATGGCTCTGTACGGCAGCCACGACATCTTCCGCGCCGACAACGCACAGGGCTCCGCCATCCGCCGGCAGAGCGCCCGTGAGGCAGTGCAAGATGCCGTGCTATGGTTGAAGGATGGAAACAGTGTCGCTGTAAGTTGTACTTATATATAATAGATTAGTCACATCTAATAGATTAGACAGTGTACAAGCGCCCCAAGCTGGATTAGTTTGTAAATATTTAATCACATTTTGGGATAACCAATTCAGTGAGAGGGCTGACAATTTGTCAGAATGTCATAAAAATGGGGAAGAAACGGCAACACGCGAGTGACACCTCTGACTGGTATCAGTTATATTATGAAAGCCGGTTTTCTCTTGGTGGCAGTTGTAGTGGCATAACTAAATAGTTTTAGGCTAGAAAATCTAAGCCTAATGGTACTGCCAAAATCTGTAGATCTTTCAGTAATGCTTAAGATCGACCGGACCTTTTACTTAACAAGTCTTAGTCTTTTATCAACCATTGCCGGAAAAGAGGAATTATCTCTGATGGAGAGGCCTGTATTCCAGCAAAAAGAATCCACCAGATCGGCATCCACCAATCCGCAGTGGGTTTTTTGCCTTAACTGTGCGTACCTAGCTTATGGCCTATGATAAACCAACCTTGGCAAAAGAGGTGATAATTTTTATGTAATGTATACACAAGATCACAGTGTCGTTATTGACCATAATTACATTACCCTTCATGGATTACTATTTCACGTGATACAAAGGCTTTTGTTTGGCCGATGATTGTTTTCCTTATTTATTGTCATAGTAAACTTTTTGTTAAGATTTCATTATTTGAGTAGGTAATCGATTTTACGTCTTGTTTTTCATGATAAATTATTGAGTTAGCCAAACCAGGTAGTTCTTTTTTACATCAGACATGATCAAAATTCACAAAAATACAGTTGTATAATCATAAATTGGTGGAACCCGGAAAAACCTATCGAGATTTTTTTATCAGGATTTTTTCCGCAGATACTGGTTTAAACTTAACAAGTCACTATTATTAGATTCGATTGTAGTACCTATAAAAGTAATTTCAACATTATTTATTGACCAAAAGGCAATAATAATACACACACAATACAATAGATTTGCCGATATTGTATAATTCGCCGTCAATAAATTGGCATAATATGGATAAACCTCCAGGGAAATGATTTAGGAGAAGATTAGATAAAAATTTCACGAAAACACGCAATATCGCTTATGATTAAGCAACGTGATTAAGTAACTTTCGATTGTCATTGTGTTCGTGTGAAAAACAATACTCAATAGGACTTGAGGCCAAACCGCCTGTATCATAATCGTATCAAAATTATTTCATAATGATCATGTTCCTATTGATTAATAGGAACATGATCATTATGAAATAATTTTGAAGTTCTGTAAACTTGCCATAGACAATTGCTATTTAACAGTTTTTTTCTAAAAACGACGACTCCCGCATTAGGATATAAGCCCTATGTCGCAGGAGACTTTACAAACAAACAAGTCGCAGACACAAAGTACCTTTACCCAGACTCGGAACAAAAATTTTTAGATCACACAAAGTGGTGTCTCGTGTGGGAATCGAACCCACGACCTCTTGCGTAGCAGACGGACATACCCACAGAGACATAACCTTACCTCTTTCACGTTAAATTTAACTAGCCCTGATTTAAATCTCAGCCAAAACTAGGAAAATAAGCCTCAGTTTGGTAGGTACTCGTATGGAAGAACAACAGAAAATATGCACACGCTATTAGATTTGTTAAAAGTAGTAATGAACCATTGATAAAATTGAGTTAAAACGTCTGATGAAACATATATAATAATTACAGGAATGGAATATTTGACACCATCTCGTAACAGAATCTTGAAATATCATCATAATTCTAAGAAATAAGCGGATTAAACGAAGCGCTTTTATGATCTAAGATGTACTTTAACCGTCTAGGCAAATTAATCTTAATCCACACTATAGTAAAATCCCTCGTTAATTACAGACAAGACTGTAAATGTAATCGTTAGATTAGAAGTATTTAAACATGACTTCTAACCTCTCAGAGAAATTATTCCTACAAAACAACAAGTCACGTTGTTGGAAAATCTTTGGAAAACAATATGCTAATTGCCTTATCAATTAATGCGTTGAATAGGTATATTAAATCTGGAAATTCTGGCACCATTAGGTACGACTTATACACTTACTAAAGGTTTTCAAAAGCCTAATGCTAGCTCTAATTATAAGCGGTGGTTGGTAAAACGAGCTTAATTCTTTGCGCTAAGAAACAGCCATTTCCGGACACTTCAGAAGGTGATCAAACACTTTAGGTTTTATGATAAAAATTGGTGCTATAGCTCTCTTTTCTCTCTCTTTTTAGATCTTTGATGGCACTAACATTACGAGGGAGCAACGTCGCGAATTGACTGAGTACTGCCTCTCAGACATGGGCTTCAGGATCCTGTTCATCGAATGCGTATGCGAAGACCAGGAACTGCTCGAGAGAAACATCATTGAGATCCTCCGTTACTCAGCTGACTACAAGTCCATGAGTGAAGAGGAAGCCGTTGATGATTTGAGAAAGAAATTGGAACATTATATGAGGCAATACGAGCCTATTGAAGAAACTCTGGAGACTATTAGTTTCGTTCGTGTCGAGAATATTGGAGAGACCGTTACTGCGCATAGAGTAGCTGGTCAGAAAGAATCTGGCATTCTTGGATACCTATCTGGAATGAGAGCTCTGCCGCAGACTTTATACTTTACTAGAGTAAGTATTTTTTCTATTATACCTACCTATTTGATAAAATAGTCCCAACATTTCAAAAGCCCTTAGAAGCAAAGCTTAAAAAAGTTTTCGGATTTATGTAATTATGTATATTTTTTCGATAATTGTGGCAATTATTTAGAATAATCTAATATACAGCTTTAAGTCTAGAATTTTTGTGTTAAAATCTACTATGTCTGCTTTTACGAATACTTTTCAACCACCGTCTTGGTAGAATCCAAATGGAAAATAAATGTAGGTATACTATAGGCAGACTATCTTGACGTTCGCCGCGTCGTTGTTTTTCTCAATTCTTAGCCTATTCGGATGACTTCATTGAAATGCATAGAAATATCTACTCTCTAATTATAGTTTAGCGTTAGTTATGATATTCAATACGTCTATTCTATATAGGATTTATTTAGATAAACATGTTTTGCTAAATGCTCCGAGATAGAAGTATCGCTGTTACAGGCATATTAATTATAAACAACTTGTTTGCAAGTTCCATACAGCAATGTTTACATTCAGACATGGCTTACTGACGGATCCAATTGTGTAAACAAACTATGAAAACAGCTTTAATACTTGTAGTTCTGATTTTCTAAAAGAAACTAATTTATGTAAAAAAAATTGAAATGTTTGAATTTCAATAATAATTCAATATAAGTATTCAATCGGCTGGATCAGAATGACATTACAATGGTCATAGGTGGATACAAGGACAATCGTCTCGGGGGGCCAGTGCCCCCCTCAGACGATATCCTGGATCCGCCCCTGACAATGTTCAGTCAGTATCAACTGAGACAGGATTTAACAACAATGTTTAAATCCATTTCCACTTATCTGTGTGGCACCATACTGTCTCTTACATGCACAAAAAAATAAAATAAAAACAATTTTTCAGTTTCATAGAATTCACGAATAGCGTGTTCTTTTTTCTTAGAATAATTGTCAACAGTAATAATATTTAACATAATTTACATTAACGTTTCTACCAAACTTCTAATATTTTATAACAAGGTGTTTAAGGCGTCACTGATCATAAGTCCAGCTATTTATTCAGCAATCTCTTGGCTGTGCCAAATGCGTCAGACGGCATTATATCGTGTTTTTAATAACGCATAACTGCGTAAATTAGTCTTCCTGGTGTTATCACCAATTAAAACTGATATATTAGACGTACCTAGCTGTCTTAGTACTTACTTACTTTCGAAGTAAAAAGATTCAACATGATGCACCGTTTTTGAAATTTTAGACAGATACTGCCACACTCACAGTCGTTTAATGCTTACATAAATCATTATTTTTAAAATTTTGTCATATCAATTGTTTAGCGCACGTATGCCATACGACGTTTTATAACATATTTGCGAGGAAATAAATAAAAAAAACAATACAGCTAAAAGAAAAAGCGCGCAGAATAATTTTTACTTGTTCACTAATTGGCGATGCGCTCACAACAGCGCTTTTTTTTAAGGCAATGGCACTAAATCAGCCAGTAGTCTAATAAAGTAAATTAATATATGTATGTATTTAGAAATATATAAGTATGTTTATCAGTTGTCTGGTTTCCATAGTACAAGCTCTGCTTAGTTTGGGATCAGATGGCGTTGTGTGAGTTGTCCCAAGATATTATTATTATTATATTATAATATTTTTGTGTTTAGTTACAGATAAATGGTTATAATTTATGGTCAAAAGTAATTTAATTAAAGAATTAAATGTTTATTTATCTCCCAAAGTTAATTTTATTCATAAAATGTTGACCACATTTCTGACATAAAAACTCTTTATAGATTTAAAAAAATACCGTTCGTTTTAGACGGAGCATCTTGATAAACCATGCGTTATACCTAAGGCATGGTTACCTAGGAGTTCTGGTTCAATATGTAGGTCCTATTTACCTACCTTTTTACGATTTCGGGGTGGAGGGGGGGGGGGGGGTTGGTTCAACTCCCTAATCACAACCTTAACCATCTATCTTTCCTTGTAGCATGGCGAGAGCGAGTACAACGTGCTCGGTCGGATCGGAGGCGACGCTTCTTTATCCCCCCGAGGAGAGCTGTACGCGCAAGCGTTGGCCAAACACATCAACGCGCTCGGCTGCCGCGACCACGTCACCGTGTGGACCTCCGAGCGGCGCCGCACCAAGCAGACTGCTGCTGACATCAGGGCGCCCAAGAGGGTCGTCAGAGCACTCAATGAATTGGACGCTGTAAGTAACAACCACCAAATATCTTTAAATAATTTTCCATTTTCGTAAAATATAAGAGGGTTATCTACCGTCATCAGGAGTATTTCAAATTTCAACTTTCTATAAAACATACAAACGTTAAACGCTGCGGAAGGCGGAGGATGAGGTGTTTGTTGCGTAAATAAGGAGAGAGGGTATGTCCAGCTGTGGACCGATAAAGGCTGATCATTACGATGATGATGCAAAATGCTGCCCTGTTCTCTGAATTCTATAATGACAGCTAACTTTAAGCCATTCTCAAAATACAGGTATTTATATTGCTTCTTAAAGTAAGAAGCCCTAATAATAGCCTAATGGCTAAGGCATCGGTCTCGCAATCGAGCGTGAGACGTGAACCCACTCCTACAGAACACAATCCATAGAGCTTAGCTAGAGGGGTTAACTGGATTGCTAGTAATGTGGGACCAACTTTATAAAAAAAAAAGTTGAAATTTAACGATGGACGACATAATTTCGTGGTGTTTTTGGCCGCAGGTCGATAAAGCCGGCCCTGAACGTCCGTGTGACGCACGTAGCTTGCCTATTTAAAAAATAAACTCTGCTAAATCTGCTTAGATTAAAAGACAAACGTCAGGATTAAAAAATGGTTGTCTGTAAAGTCGGTTTACGGACGATAATTTTACGTGATAACCTCTTATGAAAACATTGATGACATATCGCCATTCACGTTGCTTAGCAACCAGCTCGGTCGCATATGCGTGCATGTGCCCGACGGCCACAATACTTCAGACTATCAGCAGGCGTAACGTGACGGACCGTGACACTACACCTATCAGCAGCTGGACCGTGACGGACCATGACACTTTTTCGTGCGTGCACCCACGTCAAAAAGTAGATTAAACGAAACCTCCATCGGTAATTAGGAACTCGAAACACATACATTACTCTCGTATATATAAAACACTAGCTGTCCCGCGCAACTTCGTATGCGTAAATTTTCCCCGTTTTTGCAACATTTCTCGTCGCTACTCCGCTCCTATTAGTCGTAGCGTGATGTTATATAGCCTATAGCCTTCCTCGATAAATGGGCTATCCAACAAAATTTTTTTTTTTAAATCGGAACAGTAGTTCCTGAGATTAGCGCGTTTAAACAAACAAACAAACAAACTTTTCCGCTTTATAATATTAGTATAGATATTTATAGGTACCTAGGTACTATCTAATAGGGTCGTAATCCATCTCGCCGACAAAGTTCAGATTGCTGGACATACCTACCTACGTATCACATAAAGGTAGATGCAGTTATTATGAAAAACAATCTGTGATATGCCAGTCATGTTCATATCGATGTTGTCCTGATTGGCTTATCACTATCACTATCAGACCTCTAGCAAACAGCCACAAAAATGAAGTTCATGTTATATGTATCGTAATCTATGCTAGGCAAAACAATCGATAAAATCATGTTTTTATCGATTTAATGCACTAATGAAGATAAAATGTTAACAAACAACGTTATAATAAGCTTTTAAATAGATTTCTGATGCTGATTACTTGGAACTTACACAAGATTACGAATTAGATCTGATGTGTAATAAGCTTTCTAATTAAAAATCAACAAAAATTAAATGTTGGTTAGTTGGCTTTTCACTCTCATTAAGTCCTGTAGGCCTAGACTCTTTCTTTAAAACGAAATTCATGAATTTTCGTCTACTTATATTGAGTTTTAGATAAGCACAAGAAGTCTGAACCCATAGACAATTTTCAGGAACTATTATAGTGGATTGAATTGATGTTGTTGGCTCTGTTTATTACCACCTCATTTTTGATCGAAACTTTGTTTTCATTAAATTAGAGTAGGCCTCCCGGTTATCCTATATAAGTCTGAATTCCAACTCAGTACCTATACCGAACTAGTAGATTCTTTCGAGATGACAAAACAGCCAAAGATGCTAATAACGGATGGACTGTTTGTGTGAAGTCGTACGGACAAGCATTTTTCTAAAGTTAAGAATATTATTGTGAGAATCCAAGCGAACTGGAGGGACCTGTAATACAATGGCGACCGGAACACCTGCTTCCTCAGTCATTTGCTTTTCTGTATCCCTCTTTTTCTATCACATGTGATGAACACTGGAAAAACAAGGACATAGGTATCAACACAAAGCCCTTCGTATTTTTCCACAGCCTTCACACTAACCTTTTTTATCATACGTTTTGTTTGTCCTCTCTGACATACAGATATAATTACATTGCGAAGTTATCATTGACATTATTGATTGGTTTCCAAGTGGTGTGATGTTTCCATACTGTTATGATGTATGTTGCTGCCCATTTATATAACATATTGCACGTTTACATAGCACTTAAAAGATAAACTAACAGTTAATTATAGAAAATGTATGTCCATATTGTTCTTCCGCGAGTAGGTACCGACCTAATTTATATTCGCTACAGGCTCCAAACCCGCCTGCGTCTCATAACTATTGAACTCCAATAACTACAGAAGTATGTTAAGCTTTAATCGCTACCCAATAATTTATCGTTTAAGAGTGAAATCGTTTTGAATAATTTTAACTAGTGCACAGCACATCATCCAATAAAGAAATTTACTTATCTATCTAAGACCTTCCCAGGAAATTATGCAGTAGAATAGAGGACACCCCATTTATTACTCCAGTATTTTTTAATAAAATCGTGTTGGTACATAACACGCATTTAACCTGTATCTAAACTTATATTATAATACTTGATTTGTTCGTTCGTTTATTTCTTTGAACGCGATGATCTCAGTTTGTTCTGGTTCGAATTAATATATAGATAGCCCATTTATCTAGGAAGGCTATAGACTATTTTACATCACGCTATGACCAACAGGAGCGGAGTATCAATGAAAAATGTTGCAAAAACAGGGAAAAATTGACGCAGACCAAGTTGCGAGGGTAATATACGGGCCAAACAGACCTTTTCTGAAGCCGGTTTAAAACACAGAAAAGTAGTTCAGTAACCTAAATAGATTACGGAAACTGCCGTCGCTTGATAGGGTCAGACCGTTTTTTTTCGCGGAAACTTTGAAGATGTAGAACTGTCAGGGGTGTAGCTTGCCTCATGTGGGCGCGGGCTCTGTATCACAATAAGTTGGGGGGTCTGGTGTCTAAAGACACAAGCGGCCAAGGACTAATTAGGTTTTTTTTCACTTCCCGCCATTTTACTCGGTAGGGATTATGGCTCGCACTTAATTGGGTATTTCACTACGATCTTATTACATTATTTTAAACTAACCATGCAATAATATGTCAAAATGTATTCTGTAAAAATATGTTTGTTTACTAATAGGCTTGTTTTTTATTTTTTTATTCATCAAAAGAAAAACAAAAGTAAATGATTTGATCAAAAGTTATGACGTCATACGCTAGTATTTATTTCAAAGTTTGTTTGAAATAAATACTAGCATATGAATACTAGTGTACGGAACCTATCGTTTTTGACGTTTCTTAAAGGACACTGATTTGACTTTAGTCAAATACATTGACGTATAGAACTGGACCGCGCCATCTGATTCAAAAAGTAATTATTGACTGCAAAGACTTGCGCGAAAGAGAGAAAAAGCTCGTGCGGCCCTGTCTCTTTGACAGGTGTTGTCCACAAAGAAGCGTTGTCTCTTTCTAGAGAGTGGTTAATTTTGTGAGATAATGGCGCAGTCTATACGTCAATGGTCAAATACCCATTGCTACCGCAAGTTCAGGGCTTTTACTATATAATATTAATACGGCTTATAACTATTGTAAGTTATTTCAATATCTGAAATTGTAATCTCACGAACGTATGTTTTCCTTTGTGACTCACATAATTCTTAATCCGATAATCATTTTCACAAATTTTCGTCATTAAGTACGGTCTTATCGTTTATTTCCTTAGTCTGTAATTGAATGACTATATAGGCGGTTATCTCGTGGATAATACATTTTATTTTTTTATATTTTACACTATGTATTATAATTTTAAATTATATTACTAATACTCATACACGTACTGACTTTAGATAGGACTTACAATGACAAGGCACGGGATTAAAATAAATTTCTTCCAAAATTCTTATAAATTATTGAAGTACACAATTAACCATTAATATGCCTTTAACAGCTGGCATTTCTTAGTACTTCATAGTACTGTAATCACAAAGTATCGCATAAACTTGGCTTCAGCTGTAGCATCTGATTTACGACTATTTATGTCCAGTCGACCTACATCACTGAGCTACGTCACACTCGACTCTCGACTCACAATATGGTAGTATGAGCCTTAGGAAAACTACTCTGCATTAGGGTTGACACTCTCAGATCACACAGAAATCACAAAAAAAATATTTTTTTTCCTTTAAAAAACACACACACACACACACACAAACTGTCCTCGGTAGGTACCTATTAAAATAACAATAAGAGGAGTAATGACGGTCGCAATTACAACGATGATAAACCCAAAATATCATATCGTCAGGAAGATACAACCGGGTACTGACGCCATCTATGCATTTAAAAACCATTAAAATATCTTTAGGGCTTCTAAGTCCTAAAAACTGTGCCACAGTTTAGCAATACAGTAGTGTAGTATTGTTTGTGGTAGTCAAAAAAACTCAAAGAAGACAGCCCTATTTTCTATCGATATTTCCCAAGTTATCTGACTTTATAACGATTGTCTGACTCACTCTTTATAAATATTTTGTCATTGACATTGAACTGGTTTTAATTTTAAATAGGCAAAAACACACTCACATCGAACAATCTCGATTGTTCGTAAATCGTAATACCGTGTAATTGGTAAGCACGTTCTGGTTAATTCTGGTCTGCATTACAACATAATGCATATAAATAAACTCGGGTCGTAGACACCTAATAAAACTTGATTCTAAATTGTCCCAATCATTATACCCCTTGTAAACAGTAACAAGTATGTTCTGTTGCCAAATGGCGCTATTCCCAAGTCAGTTGTGGATTGGAAACTTTCTTTTACCCATGTATTTTTTTTTCTTTAGTGATTGGCGTGATTTATACCCTTTCTATTACTATTTCAGAAATTTGGGGTATTAGTTTTATTTAAAAAACTAAAATAATTAATTTGCAAATATTGTTTTCTGTAATCTGGTCTGATGTATTGGTGACAGAATTATTGATGCTTACCTATCTCAGGTATTGTTTTATCTGTTCTGAGAGCAGCACCATATTTAGTGGTGCGTTTAGAGGTGTGGTGGTTTGAATGTGTATGTTGTTTTATTCGACAACATTTTTTTTTTAATTAAACACTCATAGTATGTTATACACCAATACCAAGTAAAGACATAGACGTTTGTCACATGCAGTGCCAAACGCCACTATGGCCAATTAATCAGTTTTTATTGAACGATCACGTTTATATCCACGAGATATAAGCACATGCTCATCATCTCATTATATGAACCTATCATGCATGATTCCACGTTGCCAGACGATTTTTTTAATGAGTGATGTAGCTCAGGTGCACAGGCTACACAAAAGTTTTTCTAAAAACATTTTCGTAATTTCCAAGATGAAGTATTTTTGAAGTAATTTTTATAGGCATTTCTTGCCAATTACTTTACAAATACAATAATTGCATTTTTGAAAGACTAGATGGCGCATGCGAGGGCCCAACTCGCCAGCATCAAGGGATAGAAAAATTTGAGGTCTAGTAACATAGTCCTGATAGGTGGTTCGCTTCTGGCCCCGGTTTGGCTACGGAAGTCTCGAGTTCGATTCCTGAGTCTGGACTTAAAATTTTTCTATCTTTCTAAAATGCTATTATTGTATTTGTGAAAATTTTTTGTTTCTGATTCTAAAGAAAAAAACATAATTTTGAACTAATTTGGCACATCCCCCATCACATAACCCAGGCAAAACTGTTAAAAACACATTTTTCATTCTTTTTTTCTTTTCTTCTTCAGGGCATCTGCGAAGGTTTAACCTACGAGGAAATGCAGGAACGTTTCCCCCAAGAGTTTGCCTGGCGTGACCAAGACAAGCTTCGCTACCGCTATCCCTGGGGAGAGTCGTATATAGACATCATGACCAGGCTGAGGCCAGCGTTGTCAGCTCTTGAAGACGAGCACAATGTTGTAGTGGTCGGCCACCAGGCGGTGTTGCGATGCATGCTGGGATACTTCTTGGATTCCAAGCTTGGTGAGCATCTATGGCATACTTTAAAATTATAAAAAACTAACTTGTCATCATTTTCTCAGCAAACAATTGATTAATTAGCGTTCCCTTACCAACCAAATCCACACTTACACCAAATTTGGGGAACAGGTTCAATTTGAGACGATGTACTATTAATTTAGACATATAGGGAATCAAAGATCTAAGATATGAGGCTATAATGCTATCAAATTAAAAAGAAGAAGAACTCTTAAAACAAAGCTAAAACATTATGGCTAAAATCAGATGTTAGGAAAGGAGTTAGTCGTTTCCTAACACCTCATCAATAGTATAGGATGGGTTCTATACTCATTGTAATAGAGTCGCAAGTTAACGTAGGTACCTAAGTTGTGACTTTGTAAACGTAGCTAAAACCCTTTAAACTACTGTATTATTATCAATTACAATAATATACACATTGTTATAAAATATGCTCAGTCACGAATCTACTAATGTAAACATGTTTTCTTAAACTATTTCTGTCAATTGAAAACACTTTAGCTAATTGCTGTTGTCATTACAAGTACCCTCTTGAAAATATAAGTATTTATTATACAATTTCTAAGTAATTGCACTCATTCCACTCCAGGTAATGTAGATAACATGTGTGGATAATTTTGTTGTTCTAATGATTATATAATTTTTACTGTTCAGGTCAAAACTTCATTATTATTATTATTAAAACTGTTGACCAGTCAAAGGACAAAAATAGATTCAGTTTACTTAAAAAAAGCTGCAAAATTATTTACGGTTCGTTTGATCTCATGTGTAAAATTATTCTGGTGGCGACATGTGTTCCATGAGTAACAAAAATTCCGAATCCTCAAACTATACTCCAAAGGATGACCAAAAGTATTTCTTGTGTTAACTGCGTCTTATAGTTGAGCAGTATTTGTTGTTATTAATTCATTGACAATAATCCACTTCAACTATAGGTACTCTTAGAAATCTAATAAACTTCAATTATCTTTATTTCGTAAAACCAAATCAATGAATATTTGAAAACGTCAAAATAATACATAATAAAATAATGATTAATTTGAAAAAAAAAAAAACAAAATGAAGTTAGACGGCAGTCGGAAGTGTAAAGTAATAACTTTTGAATAATTCTTTCCAGATGAACTTCCTTACATGAACGTTCCGTTACACACCATCGTGAAGCTAACTTCGTACGGCTACAAGTACACGGTGGAGATGATCAAGCTTCCTGTTGAATGCGTGGACACACACCGCATGCAGCCCAAGGTAAGCCATGTGTATCATGTCTGGTGTGTCGTTACAATTGAAACGGATATCCTTTTAGATACAGTCAAACCACATTGGAGACAAAACCAGGACTTGGAGATGCATTTTAACTTGGAAAACACCAATCGAAATTTGTTATTCTCTTTACCGTGTCCATTAAAGCTACATACCTCGTTACACCATTTGGTAATGGTGTAATGAGGTATGTACCTTTTCGTGCATACCAAACCATTCATACATCGTTTGTCCTCTGTATTCGTCTTTGTTTTCGTGGAGTCCGGGCGTAATTTTTGTCCATTGCGCGTGAGTACATAGTCTACAAATTCACCTCATTTGAAGTGTATCGTTTTAAATGGGTATCTTCTTTAGCTTTCGACAAAGTTTTCAATTGTGGTTACTTATTCTTCAATGTTCCAATTTATTATAGTCGTATAATAATGGAGAGGTTTTCTCGCTCGTATTGTTTTACCAAGACGATAATATTGCTTCTCGGAATGTAAATGTACCTATGTTGATTTAGCACACCTGTAATAATATACAAACCTTACATAATAATTGTAAGCATTATGTATATTTACGAGAGGTCTAAGCGTATATTTACGAAGTGCTGTTTGGTTAAGAAATATTGTAAGATTAGTTACATCGTATTACGAAATGCCTGATGATGACTGATGATAGATATAAATATAAAACTAGCGTTCAATAACTAGTGATTTTACTCTATAACTACAACTGAAGTACATAAAAAAAGTGATGCAACAAAGAGAATTTAAAGTATTAGTGATGCCATTTTTCGTAACAGCCCTACCGTACTGGAAAATTCTGATAATTGGAAAATAACTCTAAATATCCACATTATATTATTAAATCATGGAAGCACTTTACTTCTATCTCGTTACAATACCTACCTACAAACTTTAAAAAAAAAACGAAAACATCTGTTGGCAAGTACATGATCACGTTTTGAACACAGATTACAATACACGTGCGGGCGATTTAGACATTTATTCGAGTACCTAGGTATCTACATAATTACAAATGGCATTGTTGAATGCCTATTGTAAAGATATTTTTGACGTTGGCCTTTGAACTTTGCATTGAAAATACCATGAGGAAAATTTAAGTGTTTTTACCATTCAAAAGACAAAATCTGGTCCAAATTCGCTATGTAATTCTGTCAGGTCTTCCTCAAACTCAATGGTTTTGAATTTGGGATTGACTAGAGCCTTGATTGGAATTAATTCAATCAGCGTTTTTTGCCCACTGCTTGCAGCTTTATTCTGACATTGTAACGAAATCTATAAGGTTCCTCTGTAACTTCCAATAGAGATTGTTCGACGTCCGCTACGACATCTCTTCTCTGTTCTCATTTTTCATCAAAGTCAGCTTCTTGAAGAAACCTATGACTTAGTTCTTTAAACCATTGCTTAATCACGTCTTCGCCATTTTATAATTAGTCTTTGCTCACTTCAGTAACAGAAGTTGTTGTCAGGACCTCAGAACCATCGTGTGCACTCTTGGAAATGTACCGGAAACAATAAAGATAACCTGCAATTTATCTAATTAACCTAATGATAGAATGCCTATCTTTGGTGTTTCTATGCAAATAAACAGCCAGATTACAATGTGCCTATCGAAATTATAATGAGGTAATATCGCAAAAATAAATATGAATACTTAAGTATTTTGTTGCTATGTATAATTATGTAATACCCTGACTGGCATATGGCACCTAATGTTAGATTACGCCTACACTAACACTAAAATGCGGCGGTAGCCTAATGGCTAAGGCATCGGTTTCGCAATCGTGAAGTCACGGGTATCCTACCCATTATACTAAAGACGTGAACCCACTCCTAACACAAGCCTTTGAGCTTAACTGGAGGGGTTAACAAGATTGCTAATAATGTGGGACACAACCCCACATTGCTAGTTATCTTTTTTTTTGTTTAAATAAAAGCTATATAAAAAAAAGTACATTTGGTAATTTTATTAAATCGTTGGATCTTATGCTTATTTTAAACGTTCTTTCTCGGTTCTAAAATTGTTTTGTATTTGTTACAGAACTGCTCCATAAGCAGGACTACAGCGGACGCACTGGTAACGGTGCCGTCGCACTACGACACGCTCCCATCCAACTTGTGGCAAAACTCTACCGAGGCGCAACTTTAGACTCCACGCATGGGCTCGCGAGTCTCGCCGCCCATCATACCATAGCAGCATTACGAGGGCAATATAGCCCAAGGACCTCAAGGTCAAACGTCCAAGGATGTGAAAAACCACGGACAAAGAAATACGCCACGCCAAGTGCTTCGGGAGTCATCTAGCGATCTCTGTGACGAAAGACTGGTGTGTGTGCCCCTTAAATTGGATGTATGCTTCGTATACCTAACCAATTTAAGAAATATTTTTAAATTTAGAATAATTTATTTTACTTTTTTATTTAAGTGCCTGTGGCACTGTAATTGATCTGCTAAGCTCAATTGAATTCGTACAAAATAAATTAAAAAGTGATGAAACACATTGTGTGAATCTTCCAACATTTTACTAATAAGACTGAACGAGTGGAATTATTCAAAAATCAAATTCAAGTTTCGTATTTTTTTGTTCTTATTTTAAAAGTAGGTATCTATGGAATAGCTCCCTATTAGTTTAAAAAAAAATAAGTAAAAGGCAAAGTAAACCCGAAATACGTTTGCGTTAATTTTAAGTTAACTTTTATTCGAATAAATCTACATAATTATTAAATAAGTTCAATTTGTCATTACATAATTATGTTAAATATTTAAGTATATTCCTTTATTAGTTAGTTTATTACTAGGATTAATTTCTGTATGTCAAATCATGTGTTATGTTTAGTTCTTACTATATTTTAAGCAACTGACTAATTACTGTATGATTGTGTGCTATCTTTACTATATGCGTAGATAAGCCGGGATCTGTATCGCAATCTTACATTTTATGAAGATTTTATCTTTCTTGCTTTCTAATGGTTACAGTACCTAAGTAAGTACCTACTTTAATATTATTTAGAACAAGAGAGTACTTAGAGGAATAGTTTAACGCACTATTGTTAGATAGGTTCCAGTATTGGACATATCCATAGTATATAACTAATTAATGTTATGTAAGTCAATTAGATTAGACTGATATGAAAGGATTGTGGTCGATTGGTAAAATTGTGAGACGCGGAATTTATTGAAATTTCAATTTTGGTTGCATGTATTTTTATAATAAATAGTATAAATTAATTGATTATAAATGTGTTTTATTTTTTAACTCTTCTGTGTACTCTTCTAATATTATTGACATCTTTTTTTTTGCATCAGTCCTCTAATATGGTGTATAATATAATGGTGGCAGCACCTTACCTGCATATACAGTTTATAAACAGAGAAACATTGTAAACATTGGCAATTTGAAAAGAGTGGCCGCGAGTTTTTATTGCCTGTTCTTTTCTCGGGCTTTACCTATTGTTTGCGAACAGGCATTACCAGTAAATGGTGAATCGACTTTTCACAAGTGTAGTATTTTGCTTCCTAAGTGAATAAATGATTTTTATTATTATTATTATTATTATTAATTCTACACTAATAAAAGAGGGAAGTTATAAATTTATTGAGTGGACCTACGTGTCCCAATATGAAACTTTAAAGGTATTGGTTTAGGTTTTTGAAAAAGGGGATGGGTTGTCCATGTTAATTTATTTCGTGAGGCTACAAAATTTACACTTCCCTGGATACGAGTATGAATCCCAATTACTAAACAACACTCAGTACTTAGCTAGACAGTTTAACGTAAGTGCACCTATTACCGCCAGTTTAAACAAAGGTCAGATTCATTTGCAAAAATGAAGTACCTAGTAGTAGTAGTAACTTCCCGCACTTGGCTTCTTTACACCAATTACTTCGTAATATCATTTTTGAAAAAAAAATACTAATTAACTGTGAAAAATACTAAACTAATAAAAAAAAAATACTAATAGTGCTTTTGTCACACAACCATTAACCAAAATCGATGTTTCTTTGTCAGGTTTAGGGCCTAAACCTCCACAATAAACAACGATTTTACTCTTTATGATTAAAAACAACTGATAGTTAATCACCTACCACTGGTTTTTGGAATTATTATAATAGATATTATCTAAAACTGATATTACAAAGTTATCACACTAATATTATAAAGGCGAAAGTATGTGAGTGTGTATGTATATATTTATTCACGGCTAAACGGCTAGAGCGATTTTAATAAAATTTTGGTATGGAGTTAGCTGACACCCTGGATTAACACATAGGCTAATAAACTGCGGGTAACACCGCAGGGCACAGCTAGTTGTTATATTATACAAAGAAGCTACGAGCGGAAGGTTATTAGTAAGTATATTAAAAATCAACCTGTATATTCAATTACCACCATAATGGTGGTAATTGAATATACATTGTTATTTTTCGAGTTCTCGTTTTTTTCGAGTAAGTACGCACTTTGTTATTTTTTTCAAGTTCCCGAATTTATGATCTTTTAAGACAGAAATAATAACAACTAGCAAAATCTGATATCCATTTTAACGGGACCTGTTACCGACCGCTAAATTAATAATACAAAACGCAATTAAGATGTTTATTTGAGTTTTGTTATTTACTAAGGATTATCCGCGACTTCAAGAGCGAGAAAATTAAAAAAAACATTCTTCGGGATAAAAAGTTATATAGCCACGTATACGAACTTAGATAAAATATAATCTATTTCAAATGTCATTCAGACCGTTCATCGGTTTTGTCGTGATTGAATAACAAATATCTATCAAAACTTTCGTATTCTTAATATTAGTAGTCAGACATGTCAGTGTATACAATGTCTGCTAAGAGCTGAACCTAAAAGCCTGCCCCTGTTAAAAAAACTCACGGCTTTCTTGCGCAGACCGTATTTGTTATACCGAAACCAAGCTTATAGAACATGGACGTAGCCTGGCCCAAATCTTGACCCTCGCGGCCCTTTCTTCCTTTTATCTACCCAGAAAGACCTACCTACCATAGACCATACCAAGATAACCATTTCAAGTGACGACACAAAATCAATTTGCCTGATTTTCGCTGCTTCATTAACGAAAACCAATTTCAATTCAAAGACTCCTTTAGAAAGTGAGTTGAACCAGTCTGGGCCATTATCTAATTCGAAGGTTAAATCGTGTATGTAGATTGTTATCTATTGAGCAACAGTACATAAATACTGTTTAGATACTTAGACAGTTTAACTGGTTTAACTAGCGATATAAAAGTCGAACATAATAATGAAACTTTTGTGTAAGGCTTAGGTCTTGCTGTCTCTGTCATTATAACATTAATAAAGGTAAGGATTAACTGAGCCTACGTATGCAACGTATACTTACAATGCAATGTGCTATGTGGGAGAGTTGGTGTGCACACTCGTCCCATGTACGCAACGTATATTAACGTCAGACTCATTTGTCATTTCTTTAGGTGCTGTAGTGTTGGTCTAGTGCTGGTCTTACGCGTGAGATGGTGTATGATATCCCCTCCACCTTCCCACATCGATCTGGATTGTAATAACGTTGCGTGGGACGCGTGTCATAGCGTTGCGTTTTGACAAAGTTTTCATTCAAGAGTCTAAACGTCATAACGCGTACGCATACGTTGCTTAATGGTCTAAGTTTGTCTTTACCTTTAGACGTTTGAAAACGCGTGATCTACCATGCCTATCTATTCACTAATTAGGGGAGGGAAAGGCAGGCGCGGATACAGGGGGTGGCAACACACTTGACCGGTTGTGTCAAATGTTGCCCCCCTCCCCCGAACGAAGTTCAGGATGCGCCTGGGAATTGGAGACTAGATTCCCACCAAGTACCCAACAATAACCTCCAATCCACCATCCAGCGACTCGCATTTGGTCCATATTATTGTTAAAGTTCATTTCCAAGACATTATGACATGAAAAAACAGCTAAATTCCAAATTTAATGCATGGTACCTGGATGATGGATATACCTAGGAAGAGATGCCAACACTCAAAATTTAAAATTCTTTATTCACTTAGGATGCAAAACAACTCTTGTGATACGTCGGGATTCTACATGTACTACATGTAATGCCAAGCTCTGTAGCGCGATGGGAGTGTGTCCGACTGCTACGCAAGAGGTCGTGGGTTCGATTCTCTCACGGGACACCACTTTGTGTGATCCACAAATTGTTGTTCCGAGTCTGGGTGTACTTTGTGTCCGTGACTTGTATGTTTGTAAAGCGCCCCGCGACACAGGGCTTGTACCGTAATGCGGGAGTCGTCTTTCAAAAAAAAAATGGTAAAGCCGGAGATAAGAACCTGGCAATAAAAACACGCGGCCGCCGCTCTTTTCAAATCGCCAATTTTACAATGTTTGAATGTTTATAAACTATATGGGGGTAAGGTACTGCGACTAATATACTATACACCATGTTAAAGGACTGATGCAAATTGTATTATCAAAAAGTTGAAACATGAGATAAACCAAAATCAGCCTTAGTGGGTACAATACTATATTGTACCCACTAAGGCTGATTTTGGTTCAGGAGCATCTACTTACAACAAAGGTAAATAAATACTATAGGTGCTTAAATATTGGCCAAATAATTGTTCTTGTACACTGTTAGCAGACCTAAATTTTCTGATACAACATTTTAAAACCAAAATTTTGCGAAATTTTAACTTTTCATATCCGAATGCCCGGAACTTGGAAAAGAATCCCTCGCCTCTTAGTACCTACCCGATCCTAGAGGAAGCTTTTGCCCCTTAAATGGTGGAAGAAATAAATAGGTTCGATTTCGTTTCCGACTGCTTGTCAAAATTAACGCCCACATGGTATGATGTCATCATTTGCTTTTGTCTTTTCGTGCCTGCGTTATTACATACCTACAACATCCGATCCTCCTTTTTTTAGAAATACCCAAATTTAACCACTAAACTAGACGCTTCAATTCAAAAATTACTATCATTGATCCCAAACATTATTATTGATCCTTAAATAACCTCACCCAAACCTCACTCCCCATTCGTTTAGGAGGGTTCGGGGATCCGCAAAATTTCCGATGTTGCTCTTCCAGCCTTCCTCTCATCAACCCATAACACATACAGTCTTACCGCCAAAATCCTTTTTCTTATACTAACCTCCCAATAGCCTAGCCAATCAAACTGAAGCCATCAAAAGCTGGGAGCGTATCTTTCATGCTGTTAACCTGCCAACCAAAACTGTGGGACGAACAAACTGGTGCGCGACAACCAACGAGGCGCGACAGAATCGGGGCTGTGGTTCCCTACCCTACCTCGATCTAGGTACGCTCTAGGGACGGTCCCTGGTGTGGGACGCTACCTGTGTTGATACCTAGGCCCTGTCTCATCTTCCACAAACCTCATTAGAAGCTGGAGCTGCTGCGTCAACGCCAGAGTCCAACAAACGGCGCGAATATGTAGGACAGTAACACATGCATATTTGAGCCGTTTGGGGTCGAGTTCCTGGGACTGTGTGGGACCAGGCGTGCACCTCTATACCAGGAGCTGGCCAAGCGACTACGGGATAGCTCTAGTGACCTGATTTCTAATAATTGCTCAAGTGTCAAGAGTCAACTCACACACTGAGGCGCGTACTACCAAACATTGAACCTAAGTCGCATTTCACTGATTTACAATTTAATTTTGTTGTTACTTTAGTTCACACACAGTTAAAGATAGAATAAAATAGAATAGAATAGAATTTTTTTTATTACCATCCAACACACATTTACAAATGTTTGCTTAGGTTTACTACTAACTAAAAATTACTTACATCGTGTTGTGGTAAAAGGAACGAGCTCAGCAAATATGCGAGATTGCATGTACAGTACGATCAACGTAACTTGACTGGATTGAAGTTAGGTTTATATCACTTTCGCGCATGTCATAGAGATGCGACCCTAAAATTACTAACGAAAAAGATTAATTATGTTAAATCGATAAAGATATTAACAACATTATAATTCAAAAATATAAAAACACTATTTAAATGAGTTCATAAAAGTTTAAATTTAGAACAGTTACAGTAAATACTAAAGAAACTTTGAAAAACAAATTCTTTACGAAAATTATCACAAAAAACATGAGTTAGTAATACTAATTATGACAATGTGATGCGTAATCGCATCTCTAATTCTCTTGGTTAAGTTACCGCCCCCGCCCCCCGCTTCCTGTCACCATTTACTTCCAACAAATGCATCTGCGCAACCACTTGTCGCCTACTACAGTCCGGCCTAGTTGATCGTACTGTAACAATGCTGATTTTCAGCCCGTCCCTTCGTCACATCAACAAATATAAGTATGAGCGAAAATACTGGCCAGGAACATATCAAATCAACCGCGCCGACTCTATGGATAATCTCTCTGATGAAGTGCCAGAATTCCGTCTCTGCGGTACATCTTGGTCTTAAAATTAACAGATTTGTAGACATCCACAAAAACACAAATTAACTAGTTAACAGCGGTTTAACTAGTTAATTTGTGTTTTTGACGCTAATCTTACTTCGATTCGAGAAATATCAAGGTTTCTTGTCAGTTTTGTGGTTTTATTTGATGGCTATTCTAATTACAGGTTTTTTGTAAACGACATCAGGTAGGTATTATACATAAGTCTATCTTCATATTATACTACAATGTGGAATTTAATTTAAATAATTTTACATTTATCTGTATGAGAACAAAGATTTAATGTTATGACGGATATAAATAGGTAGGATTTTCCATTTGCTTGCGTTTTTTGTGGATTTTAATGAGCAAAGGTATCCGAATGCGGATAAACAACCAACCCACATTAAATTAATCCAAGCTAGGTATGTGGTTTTAATTAATAAAACCTATTAACCAAAACTTAATCGGCGTCTCGCCATCGTGAGGTCGCGGGTTCGAATCCTATCCATCAAACTACCGACGTGAACCCACTCCTAACACAAGAGATTGAGCTTAGCTTGAGGGCTTAACACGATTGCTAGTAGTAGTGGGACCTATCCTACATTGCTAATTACACTTATTTAAGTCCAGCTATAAATGAGAAATCTTTCATCATGATATTAGCATTTCAATTATCAAGCAAAAATAAATAAATCTAGGTACCACAATTAAGTAATTCAATTAATAAATCTATCTGTCAATCTAAACCTTCATTAGGTACCTACCCACATATCTACGTAATGACAGCAAATGATTGATTTATCCGAGTTTCATTCATGACTCGATGTAATTCATATCTGGTCCCATTGATCATTGCAATCGGAAACAAGTGAGAGGTTCTACATGAACGGCCGTGGCTTATTTCATTGACAGATGCTGTTCTCGACTCCTCAGACTATGACACGGCGACCCCCGAGCGAAAAATATACGAGTCGCATTGTCATACTAATAGCTTAGACGCGCACACGCATTCGAGCCTCAACGCTCTGCTGTTCTATTTTTAAACAATTTTTGTGTTCTAAATTCAAATGAGGTGAATTTGTGCAGATCTGTGGTTTAAAAAGTTAAGTGTTCGAAATTTGAGTGTTTATAGTTGATTGTTGTGATTTAATTGTTGAAGGTAGGTAAAAAGAGATTGTTTTCGTTCATTTTGTTGATATGATTTGAAATCTGTTTAAGTTACGATGGCCTAAACACTGTTAAGTTAAGTTAAGTATTACCTACCCGCGTAAATTCCTACATACATACATCTAGGTATAGAGGTAACAATCTACGTCTTCCCTTAGAAGACTCACCCTGTATACGTATTAGGATTTATTAACTACGTAGGATTAAGTATACCTACAATTATATAATAATACGATAGAGATTAGAAAAAATATTATCACTCCATTGAAGCTACTATAGGTACTACAATCTATCATCTATAATAAATAAACAATCATCACTATGGATTTACCATGAAACTTATCACAGGTAGCAACATAGACATTAAATTCATATATTGCTAGATTATTATGCTTTGTTGTAGGAGAAAATTAGATTTATTTATGATTCTATGTATTGAAACAACTTGGTATAAAATATCAAATACGAACGCAGCACCTTACCCCCATATTATTATCAAGTTTATAAATATTCAAACATAATAAAATTGGGAATTTAAAAAGTGGCCGCGAGTTTTTATTGCCAAGTTCCTTTCTCCGGCTTTACCTGTTGTTTGCGAACTTGGCATTATATGTACTTGTAGAATCCCGACGTATCAAGTGTTGTTTTGCATCCTAAGTGAATGTAGAATTTTGAATTGAATAGCTTTTTAGTACACCTACCTAGTTACCAAAAGAAGTTTGTAAATAAGAATAGAGGTAGATTAGATATGTATCTAATCTACCTCTATTCTTATTTATGAACTTATTTAGTTATATAGAGGTAGGTCTTATAAAGTAGGTAGGTATCTACTTTAATTAATACATTTGTCTTTAATTAATCACTTATCGAGAGCAAATATTGATTATTATAATAAATAAGTAAATTCCATTAGCAGATTGCGTTTGTAATCAAGTACAATAAGCCATTTACTACTGCTATTACCTATGTGCCGTAGGTAATCGAAATAAATAGCTAGGTACATACTTTTCAATACGAAATCTAAAACTGTAGGGACTGTAGATATATTACGGGATATCTAATAAGTAACTCTATTATGATAATGTGTAAAAAACACGTGAAATAAAACGCTTATTACAGTACGATCAACGTATCTTGACCGGATTGAAGTTAGGTTTTTATCACTTTCGCGCATGTCATAGAGATGCGACCCTAAAATTACTTACGAAAACGATTAATCGATTAAAAATACTAACAAAATTTTAATTCACAATATAAAAACACTATTTAAATGAGTTCATAAAAGTTTAAATTTAGAACAGTTACAGTAAATAATAAAGAAACTTTGAAAAACAATTTCTTTACCAAAATAATCACAAAAAAACATTAATTAGTAATACAAATTATGACAATGTAATGCGTAATCGCATCTCTAATCCTCTTGGTTTAGTTACCGCCCCCGCCCTCCGCTTCCTGTCACCATTTACTTCCCAAAAATGCATCTGCGCAACCACTTGTCGCCTACTTTAGTCCGGCCTAGTTACGTTGATCCAACTGTAAGTACTAAAACGCGGCTCCGACCGCGTGACGCCCTTAGTGCTGACAATTTCTGAAATCCTTTCTTATTTTTGGTCTACATCATGAAAGAAAAAATGCATCTTCCTAATTCCAGGGGTTATGGATAGGGCGTTTATGAATCAGTGAACAAGTCAAGACTTTCATTTGTATTTGTATATTACCTAGGTTGTACATTAGGTTACCTTCAAAACTGCTGAAAGGTATTAGTACTTCTTATCATCAAACTCATCTAAAATTGGTAAAAAAACAGAACATTTATTAAATGCTCAACTGTTCAAAAACTCTTGGAAGTATTCCCCCTCCCGCCCACTCAGTCACTCCTGAAATTTGAGCTCCTGAGCTCGTGCAGTGACTCTTGGTAGTCACCTCTCCAGAAACTTTCGAGCGCTTGGTCTTAAAGGGTGCTCAGCCATACGTGCGACACCTGAAACAGTTAGAACCTAAGAAAAGGCCCTGAAATTTACACCAAAATTGGAGTCAATCTGTCACATTCCATTGGATCTAACGTAATAATTATATAGGTATGTTCGTAAACTTTCGCGATTTGTACACATTATAGAATTTTATAAGCTACGGATCTTAATCGCGTAAATATTTTATTTTAAGGCTAAATACCTTTGTTTTAATAATATGTCTACTTAAAATTAAGTATTTTTATGGCGAAAACAGAACCCTATAGTTTCGTCATGTCCGTCTGTCTGTCCGTCCGTATTAATATATTTTACTTAAAGACTACCAATATAAAATGTATATTGGTTAAATTTAGTGAATAGGTGTCTTGTAGTAGCCGCTACTTAGTTTGATACCTATGTAATTAATAAAAATAAATATTTTTAGAGAGGCACTCCATACATGTAACAGGAAAAAATATGTAACTAACAAAAAAAAAAATTTTGAGCACACATCAATGTATGTCTTTTAAAAACATTTAGGTAAAGGTTTCTAATAAACTTTTTTGATTAAGGGAATATTTTTGGAAATAATCGCTCTGAAAGTTGCATAAATTGCGCCCCCCCCTCCCTTATCTTTTGTACCGTGTGAGCAAAAAATATGGAAAAAATAGAACATCGCGCAACAAATACTTTAAACTAAAATTATTTCGGACATGATCGGATATATCGTCATCTAGTTAATGTTTTCTTATGACGTTACCACGTAAAATTATCTATAATATGTACTATATAAAAGGAGAAACTGACTGACTGATTGACATATCAACGCAGGGCCTAAACTATAAGGGTTAGAAACTTGAAACTTTGCACAGTGGTTCCTTTTATAACGTAGGGGAGCATTAAGAAAGGATTTTTGAAAATTCACCCCCTAAGTGGGTAAAACGGGGGTGCAAAGTTAGTATGAAACTTTGCCGTTAAAATATTTTGGTAACAATTTGGCATCCACGAGGGCGAAGCCGCGAGCATAAGCTAGTCTTCCATAAACCGACTTTACAGCCAAAATTTTTTTAGGTTTAGTCTAAATCGGAATCTTGGCACGCTTGCTATAAAAAATCCCTCATTGTGAAATAACGTAATATTGTTCTCTTAATGATGTCATCATCTACAAGTGGGAGTAAACAACCTATTGAAGTGAAAAATCAACTGACATGTAAAAATATATGTTTGTATTTGTCATAAGTGTTTACCCGCAACACAGATTACCTGTTAGTTTGACTATAAACACGACAATCAGTTGTGAAAAAGTTGTGTTCAGTGCGGCATTCAGAGCCGTCTTTATTTTCAACTCTATGTTTGAAAATACTACGTTATACGCGGATCCAGGCGGAACCGTCTTGACCCCGTGACCCCCTCCCCCCCCCCCCCGCGATTATTTTGTGTACTGAATATCTTGTTATGAAAATATGTATATTACGGGTTTTAATCGCGTGAATAATTTAAGGTAAAATACCTTGTTTATTGCCCGACGTTTCGACCGTATTGCAACGGCCGTGGTCACGGGTAGACTGATACGTGGTGACGGGTAAACAAGGTATTTGACCTTAAATTATTCACGCGATTAAGATCCGTAATATATATATTTTCATAATTTGTACAAATCGCGAAAGTTTATCAACATGAATATCTTGTATTGAATTTGTTTGCTCATTTGCCTCTTGTACCTGTTTTTTTTTTTGGGCACCTTACCCCTCCGTCGTACGTGCAACTAACATTTGGCCGGAGTCGGGCGAAACTAAATGCACCCCCCCTCGTCGTAAGCATGTGGAGGAAGCGTTTACTAATTTAAGGAAGGGCATTGCCCCCCAATACCCCTGATTTATGTCTATGCTAGGGCCTGCTGTTTGCCTTACTATAAGGACACACGTAATAGGATAAATAATTCCTAGTTATTCCATAGAGGAATAAAAAAAATATAGGTATTTGTCGTTATGTACATTCATGTCATTTTCCCTAGAGTATGTTACCTGGAGAACAATAAAATTGCGTAATTATTACAATAAGGAAAACCCGCATGAATGCTGTATGCCCTTTTCTTTTGCTCTGAGGTATTTCTCATAGAGAGTAAGACAATTTGCTTAAAGGGAAGTATCTGCTCCATGGCAAAAGGAGCTGTCAGATTTTTTAAATTCATGAACTTCAACGTTGTATCCACCTCCCTACAGGCAGAGTTTCGTGAAAACTGACAATTTAGTAAATTTTTAGTGTTCCGTAACTCAAAAGGTAAAAAAAGGAAGGCTTAGTTATAAGATCACTCTCTTGTCCGTCTATCCGTCTGTATGTCCACCGATTTTCTCAAGAACAGGTGAACCTAGCAAGTTGAAATATAATAATACCAGATAGTGAGGTCTAAAGTCCCTAAATCAAGGTTCTGAGTCAACACGATAAAAATATATGGGCAAATTTAGATTTTCGTGAAAACTTATAAGTTATAAGTATCAAAATTTACGTTAATATAATGTAAGTACATACCTACAAAATGGTACGGAACCCTCGGTGGGCACGTCCGACTCACACTTGACTGGTTTTTCTATTTTAAAATTCGTTCTGATAAATCTGTGGATCTATAACATAGTTGACTGCCTCTGTGGCGCGGTGGGAGTATATCCGACTGCTACGCAAGACGTCGTGGCTTCGATCCCCACCCAGGATAAACCTTGTGTGATGAACACGATGTTTTATTATGTGTCTGGGTGTTATTTATCTATAACTAGCTGTCCCGCGCAACTTCGTCTGCGTAAATATTCCCCGTTTTTGCAACATTTCTCATTGTTGCTTCGCTCCTATTGGTTGTAGCGTGATGTTATATAGCCTATAGCCTTCCTAAATAAATGGGCTATCCAACAGTGAAATAATTTCTCAATTCGGACAAGTAGTTCTTGAGATTACTACGTTCAAACAAACTCTTCAACTTTATAATATTAGTATATATATGTATGTATTTAGAAATATATAAGTATGTTTATCAGTTGTCTGGTTTTTATAATACAAGCTCTGCTTAGTCTGGGATCAGATAGCTTTGGGTGAATTGTCCCAAGATATTATTATTATTGTTCTAACAAGTAATTGTGAGCAAGCTAAGACACATGTGACCAGACATGAAAGCCCATGAGTGACAATTACAACGAGGCGGTCTGGACAGGCTCGCCTTGGCCTCGCAACGGGATCCCAATAAATTTGCTAACTCGTTTTTCGTTCACTACGAAACAGCTGTTGATGCATTGATTAATTAATGGTTTAGTCATGCTCGTTGTCAAATTGTACAAACTATTTAATTAATAAAAATTATGATTATTATGTATACAATGCTATGTGGGTTTTGTTATTTATAAATAACGATTAAAAAAACGAATTTTGCATCGCGCCAACATTTTAAGATAATTTACCTACGTTAGTATAAATAAATAATTATCTCGATGCGCGCCAAAAGCGACTATTATCCTAATAATAGTCGCGTTAAGTACCTAATACTTACCTACCTACATATCTGGTGAACTTCGCACCACCTAAAATAGAAACCTCCCATAAAAATTATAGTTCAAGAGCTGATGCATATTTTTGGGTCGGTTTTTTTTTGGGTACGCTGAAAACTTGTCCAATAGGTACTTCTTCTATAGTACCCAAACAGAGAACCAAGTAAGGGTTAAGTAAATTTAATATTAAAAAAAAACAGATAATTTCGGTTGCACAAATGTATAAAAAAAAGAAATTATCTGTTTTTTTTTAACATTTATTCTTAATTATAAATAATATACAATTACAAATTAAGCGTGCCTCGAACATATTTTTTAAAACTAGTTAGTGCGTAATAATTTTGCAAGCGCCTGGCTTAATTTAAGGGCTTTTTTACGCTTTAAATATTAAATTTAAAGTCACAAAAAATCGTCTCAAGTAATTTTTTGCAAAAAATGCCGCTATCCCGCAACTAGGTCTGCGATTCTGTATTTGGGTAGGTATTATAGAAGAAGTATTGAACATGTTTTCAAATTGCCTTAAATACCTACCCAAAAATGTACAGCAGCTCTCGGGCTATTACCAATGTTGATATTTTAGGTTTTCCCAGATTATCTTCATTAGAGTTAAATAACAAAAATAAAATAAAATTGGTTAAACCATCTTCAAGTTTTAGCGTGACTAACGAGCAATAGATTTTTATGTTTGGAAGGGTTTAAGGCCATCGTTTTTTTGTTCTGTGTAATTTGCACGCCAATTTAAAAACAACATTAACAAAATTGCAATTTGTAATTTCAATTTTATGTCCTCGTTTTATGTTAATCTTTTAGCTTCAATGAATAATTTTATTTCTATTTGACTAACTGCCTTCGTGATGAGGTGAGAGTGCGTCTGCTGGTTCGATTCCCTTCCCGCACGGGAAACTACTTTGTGTGATCCACAAATTATTATTCAGAGTGTACAGTGGCGGATCAAAAGGAGCTAGAGGGGAGGGGGGGCGAGGCTAGGGGGCTTAAGCCTAAATCATCTGAATTCTTGCATGACAAATCATTGGTGAAGTAAAACCTATACACGAGAGCGTCAGAGAATATGGAACAAACATAATTTGTTGTTGGAGACCTAAAAAAGGGCATTCGATTCGAGACGGACCTGAATCAGCACATCATAACCTGTAAAGTTCTACATGAATGAATCGACAGCCCAGAGCTCCACTCTCTATTCTGTAGACTATACGTACCTGACAGAAACCTCAGAAAACATGAGAGCCGCCGACCTAATCTGTTTGCGAGGCCGGCATGTAGAACTGTCGCTAGAGCAGAGTCCCCGTATGCCGTACTCTAGAGGTGCTCAACGCCCTACTGTCTGCCAACCCTGAGACTGATATGTTTGCCGACGAGTGGGCAAAGATCATGCAAGTAGTTATTATGTACTGCGAGAAAAGATATATGAGATAGGTACTATTCCATATTAATTTGTAAATCTTTATGTATTATTAAATTTATTAATGTATTTGAATATTTTGTAAATGTTATTTAATGTTTTTTGTGTTATGTGTGTATAATCTAATTGGTGATGTACCGTTTAATTAACTATAAATAAAATAAATAAATAAAAAGTGTCAGTGATGCAATATGGCCCTATCTGGTTCAAGCCCCCAAACGACAATCTTGGATCCGCCATTATAGGTGTATCTGCCAGGGATGTTGCGAATATTCGCATCCACATCCGCAATGATCGCTGAAGGGGAGCTTTCGCATCAATCTGGACCCCTGCATCCAAATACGCAATAATCAATGCGAATGTTCGTGCGGATGCAGATGTTAAAGGATGGACCGTTTATTGAGAAGGATTCAAATTACACGCAAATTTCTATAGACACCACCAGTCGATTTTCCTAGTCCTACTAAACAATTGTTTAGTAGTGGTTTAATTGGTTCCAGGTTTATTTGTCAACGTCTACGTA
This sequence comes from Herminia tarsipennalis, assembly GCA_945859575.2. Lineage (NCBI taxonomy): Eukaryota > Metazoa > Arthropoda > Insecta > Lepidoptera > Erebidae > Herminia > Herminia tarsipennalis. The sequence continues at coordinate 6,379,103 of OX243846.2, read as the reverse complement.
ACAGTCTTGACCCCGATTTTTATAAACTTTACATGAAAGGACTTAAAAATAAAATTCCTAATTTTATTTTTACTGCCTTTCATGTAAAGTTTAATTAAATTTACTTTTACTTTATTTTTGCTGCCTTTCATTCAGTTCATGCGGAACTTAATTTCCTACTTTCTGAATCTTTCCTATAGCTTTGAAATAAAAAAAAACAGTTAAAAATAAACAGCTTTGAAATTAAAAAAAAAACAGTTTGCGACTTTCTGTTGAGTTTAAATCTGTCTTGTGGTTTGAAAGATATGAGGTTATAAATAATATTACATACATACATACAAACATTACAAACATTACAAGACGCGCGAAAAACATAACCCTATCTTGCAGTCGGGTACATTACGGTAAGTTGAAAATTACAGCCGAGGCGATTTTGCTAGCCCGAGCCATAGGCGAGGGCTACAAGAAAGCAGAGGCTGTAATTATCAAAGCGCACGTGTGTCATACGACGTTTTATAACATATTTGCGAGGAAATAAATAAAAAAACAATACAGCCAAAAGAAAAAGCGCGCGGAATAATTTTTACTTCTTCACAAATTAGCGATGCGCGCGCATCGGCGCTTTTTTTTATGGCAAAGGCACAAAAACTGCCAGCATTAATATTAAGGTAAATTAATATTTTTGTGTTTTGTTACAGATAAATGGTTGTCATTTATGGTCAAAATGAATTAAATTAATGAATTAAATGTTTATTTAATATATTTCATATCCCAAAGTTAATTTTATTCATAAAAAAATTTGACCACTTTTCTGACATAAAAACTCTTTGCATTAAGTACTTTTTTTTACGTCTAAAACGAATTGTTTTAGACGTAAAAAAAGTACGTAATGAGATATATTATTGAAATTGGTGACATATGAGACCCTTTTCGAACAAATGTGTTATAAAAATACTTATGATCTATAAAATGTTAGATTTTGATGAAATAATAGTTATTAGGTACCACCACTAGGTAGTCAGCTACAATTTAAAAACTCGCATTTCTTAAATCTTAATATTTTCAAAACGGATTCCTAAATCTAAAAATGGTCTTCCTAACCCCCAAACGTTTTTAAAAGAGCTATCTAACGATACCCTACACGATGGGGTAGGTGAGAAAAAGAACTGACATTCTCACTTTAAGTCCTTACCCTAAAAAAAAATATGCTTCAAGATTTTATTCTTTCACTTTGTCGGCGTAAGTATTATGTGTATCTATGCAAAATGAGCAAAACTGCGAACGGTCGGACGGACGGACAGACAGACATGAAGAAACTATAAGCCTATAAGCTACATTGAGTGAAATGAAACTGATGAAGAAGACCACAGATGGCCAGCGGAACTATTCAATAATAAATATTGCAGGTGCGATCTGAGTACCGTGTTCGATACCTGATACTACGCTTCCATCACAGTAAAAATATGTATCTTCCATCAAATCATGTAATGGAACTGATAGTCTAGTATCAGATGAACTCCTCAATAATCCACGGCCTTGTATCGCAAAACGCAACATTTTGTAAAAAGAAATGAGAAGTTTGAAGCTATTGTAAATTATATCAATTACAAACCAATTCACTAAAAAGTGAGATATACCTAAGCTTTTTTACAAAAACTAATAAAACATTTGGAAGTTAGTGCCTTAAACATAAAACTACATTGCCTGGCACCAACTTCAAAATGTTTAATTATTTTTTGTTGTTGTACTTGTTACGCGTCGGTGTTATAGACGGACCGTCGACACCATTTATCTACGCTTTGGTGTAAGAGGCGGACCGTTGACACCATTTATCGAAGCAGTGCAGTTGCGGACCGGCACGAGGCGTCGAGTCAGCGCTACGTGATTTCCACATCTCGCCACTTCGATTTCGCAACCGTCTTTCCATAGTTGTAGTTTTAGATTTTAATAAAGAACGATTCATTCTTGGTACATACATCGACCATTTATCACTAGTTTTAGATTTTAGTTTAATGTAATTTATAATTAAATTTATTTAAGATGTATAGACTTTCTCTGCAACCTCCGGCTCCAGTTAACGTAATTGGCGCAGTCGGTAGGATATTCGCGGGCCGGTTCGCGATAATTAGGAATATCTCAAATCGATATCCGCGTTCGCGAGTCACCCGGGTGGTTTCCAAGCACCTTCAACGAATATCCGGATCTTCGGAAGCTGAAGCCAGAGGCGTATCCAGACATCGATACTGCAGAGGGGCCAACTATACACTTATTGAACCCAGACGGAACATCCGACCAGAAGAAGTAAGATGAACACCAGTGGTCTGGCAGCAATATTTGCCACTCCGCTTGACAAATAGTTGCTGTTCTTCGGGGGGAGGTGTTACGCGTCGGTGTTATAGACGGACCGTCGACACCATTTATCTACGCTTTGGTGTAAGAGGCGGACCGTTGACACCATTTATCGAAGCAGTGCAGTTGCGGACCGGCACGAGGCGTCGAGTCAGCGCTACGTGATTTCCACATCTCGCCACTTCGATTTCGCAACCGTCTTTCCATAGTTGTAGTTTTAGATTTTAATAAAGAACGATTCATTCTTGGTACATACATCGACCATTTATCACTAGTTTTAGATTTTAGTTTAATGTAATTTATAATTAAATTTATTTAAGATGTATAGACTTTCTCTGCAACCTCCGGCTCCAGTTAACGTAATTTACTTATATTAATTTTTGCTTTTTAATTACCTTATATTTATTTTTGAAGTTAGTTTTTAGTTCTTTGTAAAACGTTTTTATATCTATAATATATTGTCTGAAGATTATTAAAGGTTTACATATCGTCAAAATTTCGCATTGATTCAAAAGTACCTAAAAGGTAAAACGGAGCAAAATGGACCATTGAGAGCGTAAGAAAAAGAAGAAAAATATTTACCTGGAAACTGAAAAGTTGTTCTTTTCATTAAAGGAAAGAAGACGAAAAAACAACTCAGAGAGAATCCAAAATATGAATAATTTTACATCTGCTGAAGAAGATGTTGTGATGCAATTCTCGATTTGTCTCCTCTGGGCACATTGCAGTTGTGCTGGTGTTGACGACGACGATGAGAACACAAGATTTGTTTGTAAAAGGTGTTCCCCAGATAAGAGTGTAAAAGATGCCTTTCGGCAAAATGTACCAAAAAGAAGATTTTGGAAATCATCCACAAATTCTATGATTTAGGTAATCAAAGCGGGATTTATAAGAAATGTAGACCGATTATTATTGTTATTGTACAACAAATTATTAAAATAAAGCTGCATTTTTGTTGATTTCATCTGGTTTCCCCTAAAATATACCATTTTACCTTCAGTTCCCCCTATCTATTTACCACAAAATACCGAGAGTACAGAAAGTAACATTATGTGTATCTGTCTAATAAGTAATAAAAACAAACATATATTTATCTTTACTATAAACGGCCCAGATAGCTTCGGAGAACAATATGTCGATGTAGTCATAGCTGAGGTCATAGCCACCCAGACCATCCTACAACCGCGCCTTTGTAACTAAGTCTTATTGATTTGCGTAGTTTCGCGTCATACGACGTAAAAATCAACTGTAGATACCTACATAATCTGATTAGGTTAACTTTGTGACATAAGTAAGAAAAGATCTAGTGATTACATAAATTAAGACGTGGAAGTTTAAAACTTTGGCATTATAATCAGAAGATTGTGTGCTTCACAATTTATACTTCACTAAGAAGGTAGGGAGTAATAAAAACAACCTCATTTCGTTTTTTTTTATTATCTGTCAATCTGTCAAGGTTGTGAAAATGGCGGTAAGCTACTCTTTGGGAAACCATTGTTCAGAATCATCATTTTCACAACTCCGTGTACAGGTGGTAGTTATGTGCGTTAAAGTTTTGGAACTAGAATAGGTAGGTATTACCGCTCAACTCCCGCTGTCTCCAATTGGAGATAAATTAATTATAAATGACACTTGCATAAATGCGCTAAAAATCAGATAGATTGCCATTACTCAAAAAGAAGAAGAAAATGTCTACCACGTTCTTATTTTAAAAATAAATATGTAAGCACGTTCTTGCTTGGTTTTAGGATGAACGAGCAGGATTTGGCGGTGGCGCGGGCGTTAGCAGCAGAATCGAAAGAAAGCTCTCCCGGAGGATCACCGGGACCACTTCGGAAGACTGTTCTCACAAACCTAGCCGATAAACTAAATACTTTCAGGTAAGAAGTGATTCTTATTCTCATGTTTTGTTTGGTAGGCCTATTTGAATCCACATCAAATTCCAAAATATATAGAATATTCAACCAATTAAAAAGTAACCACCAGTAGAATGCAATAATATTATAATAAAATCATCACAAACTTTATTTTCAAACGCGTAATCAGATTAATTTTAATAGTAATGTAAATAATTTTAAACTTTGCCGCCGCGTATTGTTTTCCTTACAACAAGTGACAGGCATTTGGCAACAGTACAAAGGTTAAACACTAGATGGCGTAACCAAACCCATTTTTAGCTAGAATGATTTTATGTTCTTTAAATTTGTCATTATTTGCTTAATAAATTAAGTCATATTTAGGTGCAATGATTTAATAATATCTATTGAATTACAAATTTTAGAATTTAGTTCAAGATTTTTTCTGGGTGACGTTTGTTGTCAATGTCTCGATCTGTCAAAGTGTCAAAATATTCAACACAATTTTCACGGGCGGATTATAACCTACAAAAATATTATTGAAAATAATAAATACGTGCATAACTAATTGTTGTTTTGTAATGTAATGACTTATTATTGACATTAATGTTTTAAAACTATCGAATGTAGTTATGTGAAATGAACAAATATAGCAATATTGTGTGGAGCAACAGAAGTAGTTGTGGTGGCATGAAGATGGATGTGAAACAAACTATTTCAAAATTAAAACCGCGTCCAAGCGGTCCAAGTACTAGTGTAAAAGCTGAGGCTGAAGTGGATGATGACGAGGAAAGGTCTGTATTTAATATATTCTACGCATGTATAGATAATTTGTAATAATTATGACTTGAACTAATCACAACAACAAACTGCGAATTACGGGCCACGGATCTTTTCGCACTACTTACATAAAGCTGAAATTTTAGGAGACGGATAAATTAATATTTATCAATAAACATGCACCTATTACATTGATTTAGTTTCGTCATAAATAATGAAACTCTTAAGTATCCTATGTAAAGGAGGTTTTACAATGTGGTGTACATTGCAACCTCCTTACTATTTTGTTTTTTAATATTTTTTATATTTTCAAGGGTACAAGTTGGTTATAAATAATACTTACACATGTATAATCGACTTGTACCCTTCAGAAAATAATACCTATAATAAATCGGCATTATGTCGAGATACTAAATGTCGCATGTATTTTGATGTAGTATCTGACCATTCTAGAATGTACAGATTCTATTTGATTATTTTTATGTTAATAGGTATTTTACGATATCTCTGGTCGAAATAGGCCGCTTATCAACTAAAATACTTTCGATGTTATTGATAAAAAACAGACTAAACAAACAAACGTATGATTATACCTAACTAGCGGACACCCGCGACTTCGTACCCGTGATTCCCGTTCCCGCGGTATGATGTATTATACATATAAACCTTCTTCTTGAATCACTCGTATCTATTGCTGAAAACTGCATTAAAATCCGTTGCGTAGTTCAAAAGATCTAAACGCACATACAGCGGGAGCGACTATTTTATACTATGTACCTAATAAATATAAGCGGCGGCGTGGTAAATGCTAACGGTACAAACTTTTCATTTGTTTTCGAAAACATCTATACTAATATTATAAAGAGGAAAGATTTGATTGTTTGTTTGTACTGAATAGGCTCCGAAACTACTGGACGAATTTGAAAAATTCTTTCATCGTTGTGATGCTACACTAACCCCGGGTGACATCGGCTATTTTTTATCCCTATATTCCTACGGGAACGGGAACTACGCGGGTGAAACCGCGAGGCGTCCGCTAGTATGAAATAAATTAGGCAGACTGCATTCCTACTGTTTCTTTCTAAAATTCCGATTTATGGTAAACAATGCGTAGGTACACATACACCTGGCTACCATACTCCAGATTACACGCCGCCAAGTTTCGGGATCCTTACCTGTTCCATAAGATAGAGCAGGGTTTCCCAAAACGGGCGTTGCGCTGCTCTGGGGCGTCGCGAAACGATCCAAGTACGAGTACATTGGCTGTCTGTACTAACGTGACCGAGTCGCGCATTTTGACTATCCAAACATGAGCCCTGTTTTGAGAAGCTATGCTTAGAAAGGCAAGCACATTCTTCTCATAATAGCCAGCTAATATCTCTTTTATCACTACATAGTATAAACCAAAGTCGCTTTCTCTGTCCCTATATCCCTATGTATGCTAAAATCTTTAAAACTACGCAACGGATTTTGAAGCGGTTTTAATAGATAGAGTGATTGAAGAGGAAGGTATATGTATTTTATAACCGTGCGAAGCCGGAGCGGGCCGCTAGTTTTTCAATAAAACTGAAAGGTATTTTGATCAATTATTTTTTTGTAATTGTCGCTAGGCTAGAAATACCCACTGGTAAGTACTTTTTGGCTAGAGAGCAGGAGGGGTCGGAGGGAGGAGACTGTCGGACAAAAGTGACAATATCCCAAGGGCGTCTTAGTAAAAATAACTTTGGGAAGCCCTGGCGTACAGCATTTATTTTTAAATAGTGCAACTATCTTTAACAGGTGTAATCCCTTGGCGCGGTCCTCTTAGAGCTCAGGTTCTTAAAATCCTTTCCTAACCCTGGTCTACGTCACTAAATATAGCTCTGCAAAATTTTAGCTCCCTAGATCCAAGGGCTTAGGCTAAGCGTTGATTGAATGAATAACCGCATCTGAACTTCAAAAGAGCCTGTTCTTCAATACGAAGCGGCGGTCGAACCCGCGACCTCACGATTGTGAGTCCGATGGTTCGAATCCTACCCATTATACTACCGACGTGAACCCCTAACACAAGCCAATGAGCTTAGTTGGAGGGGTTAACAGGATTGCTAGTAAAGTGAGAGCCATAATTCCACATTGCTAGTTATCTTTTAAAAACAAACAAACTTCATCAAAATCGGCTTATTACTGGAGAAGAATTGAAACATACAAAAACTTCTTACAATATTAGAAGATATTATACATAGCAGACCAGTCCCAACCTTGAGTCTTTGCAAATATACTTGGCCTATAATGCACTAGCTGACCCGCGCAACTTCGTCTGCGTGAATTTTTCCCGTTTTATCAACATTTTACATTGCTGCTCCGCTCCTATTGGTCGTAGCGTGATGACATATAGTCTATAGCCTTCCTCGATAAATGGGCTATCCAACACTAAAAGAAGTTTTTAATTCGAACCAGTAGTTCCTGAGATTATTGCATTAATTCCAACAAACTCTTCAGTTTTTTATTTATAATATTAGCCTATACTTAGGCTTTTTTGACATCGATTTTACACTCTCAAGTAGGGACTTCCGCTGCATTCGAAAATATTACGTTTTTGTTTCCAAACGATCGCGTAATATTTTACAAATACGTATCGCCAGTACGCCTTCTATTCGATCTAAATGTGTTTCTGTTTTAGCTATTAATCTACATGAATATACATAGCCCTATTCTATTCCAAATAGAGAGGCTGGGACACAGGCCTCACGCAAAAAGACACAATTTGCAAGTCTTCACCATATATTATATAGGCCGTGTTGTTAGGCAATAAATTGTCCTCCCCCCTCCTCCCCTACCCCCTAGACCCATGAGTCCAGACTCCGATGAAATGCGCTTGAAGAGAGCACACAGTTTTACGGACGAGCACCTCAAAACAAAATGGCCGAGATTTCTGCACTCGTGCTACTTGTATATCAGGAAGGCTCTCTTCTGAAAGACGATACTCCTAACCCACAACACGGGTCTAATGCTAATGTCAACGATATTTTTTTTACCTAAGTACGACTAGAAACCTAATTAGTATTTACATAAGTTACTAAGGTACCTACAAAAAGAACGGACGATATGCTCAATGCGCAGTTACCAGTTACAAGTAAAAGTTATCTAATCGAAAGACAGCCATTTTATGTAGACGATAGTCGATGAAAAACGCTGTTGACTCATTGTTAGTAAATTACCTGTGCTTACACATTTCGTCACATCAATGCGCACCTCGCAAGGTCACCTAGGCGATGGCATCTGCGACTGGGTAGATACTAGAAGAAAAAACAGCTAATGTGAGATTAAAAAACCGAACCAGCTGAACGATTTTTCTTTAAATTAGCTGAAAACTTGAAAATCGCTAATAAAAATTCATTAAATTTTATGGAGCATTGCTGTTCCCACACGGACGACGTGCAAGTACTACAATACTAAAAATACTTTGTTAGTTTGGTTTAGTAATTATTATCTAATTTATTGTTCGGTTTGTCGAAAGTTTGCTATATTTATTTCTTCAGGCGCTTTTTTAGGTGCAACTAGATATTAGAACTATTCCCACCAAAATAAAGGTTTATACTTCCAAAGAAGAAAGAAAATTATAATTTTTTATTTTAAAAATTCCTTTTTTAATTTTGGTATGTAAGTAACTTAAATCTATAATCTACCTATATATATCTTATTTTGACAATTTCCTCGTTGGCGAAATCTCTGAAAATGTACATAGAAGTGAAATGATTACGGCTTTAAACAGCAAAACGACTGTATTAAACTAATTTTCATCTATCAAATTGCGCATAATCGAGACGAATGCGAATATAAACGGGATTTATGAACACATTGTGCGCAATTATGAAGACTTAAAATGAATATTTTATGTTCAACGATTTGTCACGGTACTTGATACTACTAAATAGTCGTATGGTGCAATAGCGAAGGTTACACTTGCACGCCATAGTAATATGGGTTTATTCCTTGCACTAAATAATCGTGAAAATAATTTTGAGTCCGACGCTTCGACTGACAAAGGCTTTAAAGCAGAAATCAAGTATATTTACTCATTTGGGTTGTTACAAACATCGCCACTGGTGAAATTGTGTGCCAAAAAGATAACTAGTAATGTGGGATTGGGTCCCACATTACTAGCAATCTTGTTAACCCCTCCAGCTAAACTCAAAGGCTTGTGTTAGGAGTGGGTTCACGTCGGTAGTATAATGGGTAGAATTCTAACCCGCGACCTCGCGATTGCGAGTCCGATGACTTAGCCATTAGGCAACTTTTTGATATTGTTGTCAGATTAACACTGCCGTGATATGAAGAAAGGGCGTAACTTCCATTTTTGGCCAAATGGAGTTATTATTATATTCAGAATCAGCAGAGAAAACTCTATCTTTCTGTATTGAAAATATGGTCGAATTCAGAAAAAAATATTTTTTTCCCTAACAAAGCATTAAAATAGAAAGCCATAATTGACATTCTTAGTTCTGGATTTTAAGGTGAAAAGTCGTAATTTCCAAATTATGGCATTTCATACTATGAAATCTATTTTACTTGGAAGAAAGGGCGTTATTATTTTATACGCCTTTTCTTACAAGTAAACTGAGAATTACGATTCCGAGATGAACAAAATGCAAAGCCCTAATTACAATTGTGGCTTTTCTTTGAACTATTTCTAAGCTACGCGAAGGCCAAAAGAGTTCAGTCTAGAGATGCTCGATGTTACAGAAACATCGATGATAACATTGATAATGACATCGACAGCTTAACATCGATACCCGATGTTTAATAAATATAAAACATCGATGTCAGATAACATCGATGTTTGAAATAAAACAACCATAAAATCCTAATTTTTTTTTATTATTCAAAGATTTAAAGAAAAGTATTGAAATTTATAGTTCTTGCCAAGGTGCAAGAATTGTAAGTTCCAATACTGTTTGTCAATTGTTGCAGGATTACGCTTTCTAAATAATTACTGCAAAAATAATTATTTAGAAAGCGTAATCCTGCACTAATTATTATATTAATGCATAATAATCATATAAAGGTTATTATGTCTTCCATTTAACTTGATAAATAATTACAGACGTTTACAGCTAGCTAGCTAGGCTAGCTAGGTAGCTAGTACCTGAATAAGCTCTTGGCTATTAGGTAAGTACCTATACCTACCTATGTCATCATTAGATATTTTAAATTATATCTTGGACTATTTTGGCCCATGCTGTATACATATAACATTATAAAACAGATAAAACAAACGAAATCTGTTTTATGCACTCAAGATTTTGAGTATTTGTTGGGTTATTAACGTAAAAAAATTTTTTACAAATAAAAGATGATACTTCTAATGCGAAAATGCAAAAACTTAATCCTCGTGCCTATTTACGTGACATGAGTGAAGTATATTTTAAAAAAGGCAAACTTTTAATGTTTTACAAAACATCATTTAACGATCCCCAATACACAGAACTCGATTGTTTAAAAAAAACTGTTTTAAAGAAAGGTTTTACGAGTCCAATTAAAAAAACAGACGCCAGAGGTATTACGAATGACCGTAAAAACCAGATTTTGCAAAAGTTGGGACCACTTATGCCTTTAAATAGGAAAATATTTTGGGAAAATCTGCATGTGAATAATGCTGCAAGGAATTTAGCTGTTGATTATGAATGAGATTTCATCATTCATGATCAGTATTTTATATTTTATTTTGTGCCATTCCATTACTTTAGTATTGTTACTTGTTTAGTAAGATTGTTATTTTTGATAATGTTGATTATTTGTGTGGTAAATGTTCCTAAACATTGCTTGTTAAAGCTATATTTTTCTTTTCATTTGATAAATAATTATATTTTTGAGTTGCCTTTAAAAATTCTAGAAGGATATTTATTTTTTTGTTTTTAATAATATATTATAACCTCTTTGAAAAAAAGACTGATTAGAAACTACTAAAACAACATAATAAAAGACTTATTAAAAATACTTATAGAATTATCTGTGTGTTTTAATTAAAAAAATATATATTAGTGATTTACTCAGTAAGTAACATTTTAACATCATGCGCAATTATTTGCTGCCTTGTAAAAAACCTTATTAATGAAAATATCCTGATTTCAAAAATTACCTACCAAATCTTTCTTTAAAATGAATTTAGTATCCCATTTTAGGTACGGTATTCATAGTCTGAAAAGCCATTAATCCGTTTTTGAGCAAAGAAGGCCATAATTTCTTTAGTTATGGCTTTTCTTTTTAGTATTTATATATGTATAATATTTTATTTCATAGTGTAAAACAGGAAAGTTGAAATAATTTAATAACCCCCTCAATTATTACAGCAGTATATATGCAGAAAAATAGCAAAAAATATTCTTTATAAATAATTAAAAACAAGTGATATTAAAGTTTTAACCAAATGGTTTAACAGCACTTTTTACTAAAATGCAATTATTTCAAAATCGTACTTGTGGAAGTTACGCCCTTTCATAATATCAGGGCAGAACAGTAGTGTTAGTTAATCATTCCTTGAAAAACGTCAAAAAACCGGTCGTAAGTGTACTTTCCTTTTCTTAGAACCGCGAACAAACTAGGATACTGGCATTATATGTTAGGTAGTATTACTACAGAGTCTACAATCTGCACAGGCCATTTTTAGGATAATGATATTTTCTTACTGATCCTAAAAATACATTAACTAAGGCTGCAGTATTTAATAAGTAGGTACGTTAAACCAACTGCTCAATAATAAATTTGATAACAATACGACGTAAAGAAAGGAAAAAACTGTTGAAATTCATTGCATGGTCTAGATAGTCAGTCATGATGCCTTATAATATAAATTATAACTCACACTATACGAAGATTGGTATCGTAACACTTAGGCCTGACGTTGACGACATAAACAAATTGATTAAGTGGGGGGGGGGGGGCGAATTCTATCGAACGCGATGTTGCGTCTTGCTGTGACTGTCAGTCAAATAAATTGAAAATTTCTTTGCTAAAACTGAGCAGCCAGATATGTGAAAATACAAGCATGTGTATGTTTACTGTGTATTTGCAAAAATCACAGTCTACTTTGTGTTGACTTGGGGAACGACAACTCATTAAAGCAAAATGCACAAAGACTGATGCATATAATGCGCATTCCGCAGCCAATATTTGATACCCAAATGTTAGTACTCAATATAGGCAAAATTTCAAAATTCAAAATTCTTTATTCACTTAGGATGCAAAATAACTCTTGTGATACGTCGGGATTCTACATGTACATGTAATGCCAAGTTCGCAAACAATAGGTAAAGCCGGAGAAAAGAACCTGGCAATAAAAACTCACGGCCACTCTTTTCAAATTGCCAATTTTACAATGTTTGAATGTTTATAAACTTGATATGGCAACCTATAATATTTTGCAGTTAATGATTGCTATCTAACTGCCCATTCGCCACCAAAGTCAAGTACTTTAGTAGCGAACTGCAAATAAACAAATGGGCCGTTTCGACTTTGATAGGCGATGTTAAGCCTAACATTAGAAGTGTTATGCAATATAGAAAATGTATATCAAGCATTCAACTTTTGTATAACATTGCTAATGTTAAGTTGTGTACTTACATATCAATAGGTAGCATTTTTTTATTAACCTGTTCTGTCACCTTTGAAATTTTGAGTTGCGTCGTCAACGACGGGCCTTAGTCCACTGGCACACAATACAACGCCTACATATTGGTCCTGACATGGTTTTGGAAACAGCCGGCTAGTGTTTCAACTTTTCAAGTCTGACTCACGGAGTCACGGCCCGGCAGGAATGTCCGACTTTTGGTACAATGACTTCTGACCTACTGTTAAAATAATCAGAGTCATATGGTGCAAAAGGCACGGTGTCCAATTATGGGGTTTATTACAAGCCGCGCCTTTTTAATGGGATTCGGGGAACGTTGATTACAGACTGTGTGGGTAAACTCATTAATAAGTACAGCAAAGAGGTTATGTTATTGTTTAGGAATATCGGAAAACAGAATCAAAACTCTACGCAATTTGTACGCTATCAAGTTTGGTAACATCCTAAACGTACCAATTTTTACGCAAACGCAATATAATTTTATTATTTATTAGCGCTGTTTTCCACACATCCGTTGACAGTAAACAGGGTAACCAACCAGTAACCACAGTAACTAATAAATTAGATAACAAAAAACATATGTAACTGTTGTTGATTGTATGATTTGTACTTACGGATCTCATTTATAACGAGCAAGAATACATTATACAGATCATTTCGAATTTGAACTTTATATTGGGCTACTTATGCGGAGAACATTATTATCATTATGTAATCTAACACTGTCTTATGATAAACTATGATAAGTAGCATGAGATAAGAGGTTTCTTAAAATAGCATTCACATCATCATCTACTTTGACAAATACTGTAACGAAACAATAACTTGTGCCCGTGGTTTTACTGTCATGCTGTTTCCCCCATATTTAGAACTAGCTGTCCCGCGCAACTGCGTAAATTTTCCCTGTTTTTGCAACATTTCTCATTGCTGCTCCACTCCTATTGGTCGTAGCGTGAAGCCTATTGCCTTCCTCGATAAATGGGCTATCTAACAGTGAAAGATTTTTTTAATTCAAATCAGTAGATCCTGAGATTACCGCGTTCAAACAAACAAACTCTTCAGCTTTATAATCCATACTAATATTATAAATGTGAAAGTAACTCTGTCTGTCTGTTACGCTTTCACGCTCAAACAGCTAAACCGATTTAGATAAAATTTGGTATGGAGATAGTTTGAGTCCCGGGGAAGGACATAGGATTTTATCGCCCCATTCCTCTAGTGAGTTTTTTCTCGACCCCCTCGTTCCTTTCCTAACCTACCGTGAGATTTAACATTTTTTAACACTGGTCGAATGTGAGAGAGAGGGGGGAAGGACAGGGCTCGATCTAGCTATTTAGCCGCTCCGGGCGCTTACAGTGGGCCCTGAATCGTCCAATTTTATTAGCAATGAAGTCTAACCTGGAAAAATATTAGGTTTATGAGATTTACTTCTTCTCCAAGTGAGATTTGGAGAGATTCGGCTCGACTCCCCCTCCCCCCCCTATGCGCCGCACGTAGTTAATGGATGCCCCCTAAGGTATTTAAACACTTTAAAATATTCACACGCTTAAGACCCGTTGTATATATAATTTTATAGCTCTTTTAGTTGCGTTTTAGTATTTAGCCGTTAATTTTAAAACCTTATTGTTCACTACAGATTCGATCATTTCATATTCAAGACTAATGTTGAATGACCCTGTATGCTAAATTGGGATTCAGTCTTAACAGAAACAACAAAAGAATGCATTTGAAGCAACAAAAGAATGCAAATGCAATTCAAAGTGCACATATTCATGCTTATCTGTCCTACGCAACTACATAATTTGTTTCTCAGCAATTTGACAAAAGTGAAAAGGTGAGAAAAATCGAGATGTAACAATTGGAAGGTTCAAACACACTACCAAGATAACATTATTTTTTTAAGGGCTATCTAAACAGGCCATTTTTTATTGCAATTTGTGGCGGCACTATTGGCAACTGCTCAGGCAATTGCTCGGCCAATAATGGCAATATGTCTACAACTGTATGGCGCATGATTAGTCTTCTAAACGGGCTACACAACCTGGCAACAATAAAATAAAGGGCGACTGAAACAACAACAAAATTGGCCGGGCAACATTGCGGAAAATCGATCGCTCAGCGATCGTCCGCCAACCATCAAATCAATATTGGAGATAACTGCCATGGTGCCGGCCACAGCATTGCCGCCACAAATTGCCGTAAAAAATGGCCCTTCTTCCATCTTCGTTTTATGCAGACACAACCAAGTAAAATGATTTTGTAAATATCTTGTCTTGAACTTTAATAATTGAACGTACTGTTTACGGGTCCGTTATCCAAAACCAAGAACTTACTAGTCTTACTAAGTTTTGGACTTCGCAGAAAAATTGATGCTTACTAATTATTTTGGAAAGATTTGAACTGAAGTGAATCGTCGGCAATTGTGTTAGTTTCTCTATCAACGACTTTTTCTAAGTGTGAAATCCAATATAAGTTTTAAATTATCATCACATCTAAAAGTACACATTTTTATGCGCAGAATAAATAAATAGAAAATCTTACGTTTCTATTAACTTTGGAAAAATGGAGCAAAACTCATTTAATGATACATCACTAGACAACGATGCGTGCCAAACGATTCTTAAATCAGCAAAAAACAATGAGGTTTCACAACGTCATTGGCAAAAACACTCAGTTTGATTAGGATTGCTAAATGGCACGAAAATTAAAAATATTTCGTGTTGTAAATGTAAGTATATAATAGGTACACGAAACCTCTCTCCTTAATTAAATCTTATACGCGTACTTTTCTAAATCCTTCGAGTTTATTACCTCAATAAATTCATCACTTGTTGCTGCTGTGACACCTACTGCTATCCATCAATCATACTCTTAATCTAAGTTTCAGTTAACATCCAAGATTGATATATCGTGATTGTAACAAGCACACAAATTACATGTTACGGCGTTAATACAAATGAAATAAATTCCTGCAATTTATTCGTTATTTTAAATTATTTTTATGGAAATAAATACTATAGAGAATCAAATGCGAAAAAAGTAGGTACTATTAGGTATATGTGGAACATGAATGGATGTCAATAATAAAAGATAATGTATGGATGAGAAGCGATCAAGTGCACGCAATGCGCCTGCACCTGACGCGGCCACTGTGACGTGACAAATGGACAACAGTTCCGGAGCTTTACGAGGGTTTGTTTGTGCCTTTTGTGGAAGAAACAATGAACGAGCAACAAGGTAAAATTGTTGGAAATTACCTGCACGATGATGATGACAAAACAATCCACTTGTATCACGGTGTGGTCAGTAATCAATTTATAACTTTCTTTTTAATATCGCATTCTTTATAAAAGGATAGTATTAGATAAATTTTGTGGTTTAGCCACTGTATTTATAACTTAATTCTTCGATGGATACTTTGGTGAATTCATGCGAAAAGACACTGCTGATTTGACCTATTTACTAAAGTGCATGAATGACTTATACTTGGTGTGCTGATGATGCAATGCGATGACAAATTATGATTAAGCAAGCCACTCTATTTGCATTTTCGCATCTTGGAACGTGGTAGCCCATAGAAAATAAACAAATACTAACAAAAACTAATTATAAAAAATACCTGGACATTGAGTGATATAGGCCTCATTTTTTCCCGCCATGGTTAGAAATAAAAACACCTTGATAGATAAGAGTATTCCAACTATTCCACTTTGAGGAAATTTTTTTAGAGCACCTTTAGTTATTAACGATAACCCACGTAGCATTTTACAATAAGCAAGACGGTTACAGACATTCATTGCTGTTTCTAATTGGCATCATCTGCCAAGACATTTCATCAAAACTCTTCAAATAGTTCTATCAGGCAAACACGAAATCGATGTAAAATCGTAAAACAAGCAATGTTCAAATGTAATATCTACATTCGAACATTGGTTGTTTTTACGATGGATGGATTTGATCTTATATACGCGCGTGATGCCCTCTTTGGTTCCGTCAGTGTCAATCTCGCTGATAACGGAGACCAGACACCTTTTGTTTTCAATTTTGAGCATTCTGTGTTGTCGTGTTCGCTTGCGGGAGGGTCCGCCGGCTCAAATATTTGTCAGTCGGTCGCTAAACACCGCCTTGCCACCACGCGGCCACATTCGTCATTCGCGCGCGACTCTCGATCGGGCAAACCGCGCCAACGCGAATTCAACCGCATTTTCCGTATACTTACTTTGATAACTCATAATTATTAATTCTCCGGTAGCCTTAAATTATTCAACCATCCAGTTCTGCCAGCTACACTTGTACGAAATTTTGCAACGCGATTTCGCGCGCCGATTCACTACAGAAGAAGGTTACCGCACCAAAACATCATTGATTGCAACATTTGGTTGTAAACTTTAGAATTACAACTGGATTTAAGACGCATTCTTATAATATACGTGCATTTGTATGGACTGATTGTTATTGACTGCTGTTGCAAAAGTGCAGATTACAAGGTTGCTTGTGAGAAGACTTTGTACATTAAAATTAGTTTAGTGATGTGTTAAAACTATAGTGGAACAATGTTGTCGATG
Organism: Herminia tarsipennalis; assembly: GCA_945859575.2. Taxonomy (NCBI): domain Eukaryota; kingdom Metazoa; phylum Arthropoda; class Insecta; order Lepidoptera; family Erebidae; genus Herminia; species Herminia tarsipennalis. Next base: position 6,361,968 of record OX243846.2, on the reverse strand, counting down.
GAATCGTTGTGGTGTGGCTCGGAGAGTGAGCTGACGACGCTGAGGTTGTGCAAAAGCTCAGCGGAGAGGCCAGAATATCGGCTGACGAGACGCAAGCCATCGAAGAGCCTGATACCTCAGGCTTTGCTTCACGCTCCGGAGCCGCAGCCCAGGTCCCATAGACGCCGAAGGTCTGGTACTTGGCCGTAAGTGTACGCTTGAGAAACACCGGCATTTTCTATTTATTTGCATATTTCTGAAATTAATATCAGCATTGATACTTTTAATTGTTTTATCAGTTATATTCTCTAAACTGAGCGTTTTAGCAAAATAATCTAATTTTTATGATACTATGACATGTTGCATATTAAATGCTTTCTAGAATAATGTATTCCTCATTTAAGTTATGACTATGACGGAGATTTTTTTATTGTACCTAATTGGAGACAAGTAGAAACAGATAATAAGGCCATAAAGTATGGTAAAATATAACTTCCTATTAAAATATAATTAAATGAGTCACAATTTTATTGTAAAAACGTATAGGTATCTGCGCAACGCGACGTGCATCTGATGCCTATTATTTTCTCTTTTATATACTTCATTACTCCATCACGTGAACTGTAATCATTGTTTATATTAACCAAGAATAAATCATCATTTTATGATTGTTGCACAAACGCACAGTTGTATGTTGTCTACTAGGTATGCAACAGAAAAATCTTTTCTACAAATACTTACCTACATTTAATCGAAACTAATGTTGACATATAGCTTGCCAGAAGACCAGTTTTTCGTAAATTCATTTTCTAAAATGTGTGCTGCAATTAGAAATACATACAAGCAATGACTGGCATTTCATTTAACGCTTGTTTTGCTTGCTCACTGTCGTGTCTATAATTTCTAGGCAATTATTGTAGTACCAAGTGCCGTTAATGTTTAGCTCAAATTCTAGACTCCGGGGCCATTATTAAACTTACCCAGATATACCTGTTTAACATGTATTTCACACTGTGTGCAATTTTAATGTCAGTTCGATTAAATTGTATTGACCAATTCAATATATAAAAAAACCTTTCTCTTTTATGTGATCTATATCAAGTTTCCATACATCAACTAAGCTGGTTATTCTATGGTTTCACGCAGTACCTATGCCTTCACATCCGTGCCGACCCAGATATTCGCTGGTGCGTCGCTTCAACCTTCGGTAACTTGGTCAATATATTCCAAGTACTGTTTTAGAACTACTATTTGCAAATGAAAAGATGCAGTAAATACTGGACTCAGTCTTTACTTAGTTAGAAAGGTGTAGCTTCCTAAAAGGAACACCCTAGTGTTTTTAAGTGCAACACACTTAAAATCCATGCCAAGTGACTCACCATTTACTACACAAAGTATAGGGAGGCACGCTCCCCAGTTTCGAACAATAGCTGTGAGTAATTCCAGAGCTAAAAAATGTAGGCGCGCAATTATATTTCAAATGCAAATTGGCATTTTTTTAAGATGACCCAACCTTACTTAATCGTGCATTCTTCGTTATTTAGCACCAAGATGGACGTTTAGATGCTAATTATAAGCAAAACTATTCAAACTATAGCCGTGGTTATCGTTTGTTAGAAAGTCAATCCATCCTGTTTTAAACAGGCTTTCCCATTCTGATATGCAAAGGGAAACACAACTTCATTAAAGAACGTCAACTACTTCACTTGATTTCCATAAATTTCATTTCATTTATTTCTGGCTCATCATCATTAACAAGTGGAGCCATTTCAATAATTTAGCAAATGTAATCTACAGAAACAGTACTTTAAATCACGTTTTCATTTACATAAATATAATTATTCGTTTCGCCTCATTGGTCGTTATCTTTGAATCGAATTGTTTTAAACATTTTTGCTGTGTATTTCATGTTTTATGGAAACTAGCTATAAATGCATTCCAAATAAATTCTTTACCATTTTTTTTTAAATTTATTGAATCTGCTGCATTGGTCTGATGCTTTTTCTTTTACAGATTTTTTCAAGTGGCAACTTTTAATCACTTTTTGTATCCTCTAATCAGGCATCGTTAATTAATTATTTTTTACACTCTGCATAATTACCATATCTGTTTTATTGTTGGCGGAATCGAATCTTATTGAAAAAAAAATCGTTGTTAGTTTTTCTTGACTTGTCATTTACCAACAAGCAGACCATCCCTGTTGCATTAATATATATTTAAATGTAAATTCAAACTAAGATATTCGGAATTGTTGCATTTGAATCGAATCTACGTGTATAATGTTTATTGTGATGGTAGGTCAAAAAAACATGTCTACAATAGGGTAATACTAGACGTCATACATTCCAGAATAAAGGTTAAGTAATATTTGCTTTCCTGTAGTAAACAGTTTCATATCCGCGCTGCTTTCTGTACAATGATCGCGTAATCGCATTTAAATTTACTAACATTGCACTTTATGCAACTGCTCATTAATTTTATATGTTACGATTTATTTGGACAGCGTCGTCCGTTGCACGTAGGTATGTGTACTAAAGTCTAAACCTACTTTGATGTAGTAAGTTAAAGTGATAAGTACTTGTTATGCAACGAGCCTCTGCCAGCTATGCCGACGTCTACTCCCAGTTCCCATGTGATCACCTATACCTATGCTACTTATTCCTTGATGTGGTCTATTTTTTAATGGTCTATTAGTAATGTGCTAATTGTTAATACCTTCAGATGCACAAGATTTAAAATTAATGACTATTAATACAAAACAAATAAATGGAAAAATGACAATCTAACTAAGCTCCATCTTAGTTTTACATCCGTACAGCAATATTTTTTTCAGAAATTTCGCAATTACTCATTGTTAAATGATAATATCTTTATGTTAAATTGCTATAACAGAGCTATAATCTGTTATTAAAATTTTGTAAGTACTTATTTAGTGATCTAAGAAGAATAATTGCTTTCGGGATGTGACGAAAGATGTACACAGACATGAATCATGTTCCGCATCGTGATTCTTAATCCTATTCAAGGTCAATATCAACATACATCATTGCTATCGATGTTTCTATACATTTTATATCGAAAATAAGTACATCGAGACACCTGCGTCAGATACTCTGTCAAGGTTCTGTTGTCACGTATGTACTTCGTGCAGCTACATGACATGGCTATCTGTCCTATAGAACAGGGTTTCCTAAGCTGGGTTGATTTAGTAAAAGGAAGTCGCGATTGCCTACATAGAAAGAACAATAAGGACGAAACGAGAACATGTTGAATTCCAATGTATCCAGCAATGATAGTTCTCGCTGTGAGATTTGGTAATCCAAATGAAATGAGAGCTTTCATAACTGGACATTTGGTTAATTGCACCCCCCTCTCATGAACAGTATTAGCACCAGCACAGCACACTCAGGTTATGTCATATCAAAGGTGATGTTCGCCTACCTGCTTATAACGATCCAGCCCCTCATGACAATGGGTGTAAGTGGCTTGAGACGACTATGAAGAACACTCCAATCTAAATTATATTTAGATTGGAGTGTTCTTCATAGTCGTCTATTCCCATAATATTGACATTCACGGCAATTAGGCAAAGTTGGTAAACCACTATTAGTGACTGCTTATATCAAATGTAACCGAAGATTTCCAGATTTAACCGGTAAAAAATTAAAAGCCTTTTCCATTGTTTTTCTTATGCTAAATCTGTACGCGTCACTGACTCATAATCCGTTTATCTATACTTCTATAAGTACTAATATTATAAAGAGGTAACGTTTGTGAGGTTGTAGGGGGTAATCTCTAGATCTGCTGAACCGATTTTGAAAACTCTTTTACCAATAGATTTGACCGCGTTATTATAACATCACGCTACGACAAATAGGAACGGAGTTTCAATGAAAATCTTTGCAAAAATGGGGGAAAATGACGCAAATGAATTTGCGCGGGTCAACTAGCCTCTTCATAAACGTATTACTCTTGTATTACGTGTAGGTACTATTTGTACTTGCTTCATGTTATTCAACAATTTGTACACCTGATAATACTCGCGTAACTTATGCTTGCATGCGAGTACGCACCTAAAGCCTCTGATGTTGTTTTTTTCCTATAATTACATTTATTTTGTTTGGGGGGTGGCAACAATATATTAAACTGTTTAAGTGTGAGTCGTTCACATGACATGTTGATTCAACGCTGGTACACAATCCACGATCACCGATGGACCCATGGGGGGAGCACAATTATCTGCCTAAACACGTCCAGTGTCAAAATTTTAAAATTTCCCCCTAAAACCAGATCGTTCGGTCGAGTCGGCGGGGGGGGGGGGGGGCAATTGCCCCTGGCAACAGGGGCAATTGCTCCACCCCCTTTGTATCAGGGCCTCGTGCACAGTATTATGTACGGTTGCTGGATATTCGTTTCCTCATTATCAACACAATCTTCAGATCAGCCTGGATCGTTCCTCTCGTCTCTTTGTATAACTCTAACGACTCTCGACTCTTATGTATTCTTATTAAAATAAATTAAAGGTAGTACCCACAAAATTATCTGGTAAACGACTCATGTTCTAATTTGACCGCGGCCAAACGATTGCGCCAAAGGACGGACACAATCAATTTTGATTAAAAGTCAAACGTTGCTCCAATTTCTTTACGAAAGTGCTAGTTTATTAACCCGCAGTTTGGTTGTTTACATATCTATATTATTATAAAATTGTAAAGTAGCTATGTCTGTACATAGAAGATATTTAAAAAAAACTAACTAACTACATACTTGACTAATTAAGGGTTCCTGAATCCAAAACCATGCTTAGTTTTTTCCATGTCTGCTTGTTTATTCGGGGTTGACGTAAAAAGTACTGAACAGATTCTATTCAAATTTTGAAAGCACAATCTCATATGTCCGGATATAAGTTATAGTTTCCTTAGGACCTGAGTAACGTGTCTTTATGACGCTGGCAGTTTACCTACGGTTTACGATAATTGATAAAATAGAAAATAAAGTTATTAGCTGTTATGATAAAAATAATATAATATAATGTCATAACTTTGAATGTTGTCTTGGTTAAATTATCCGTTTTTTTTTTAATTTTATTTCTGTTGCAATTAATTTACGCAAACAATCAATGGACGAATAGACTAGATGCTGAAATTTTCACAAAAGTACCTATCCTAGCCGTCTCCGGGTTTCGTCAGGAAAGGTTATCTATTTTGATATTGTTATTATTATTTTTACAAACAATTTACTTAAACCAATTACATAAAATTAAAAAAAGTTGTAGGTGAAAAACAAATAAATAACAAATTGTTATTTTAATGCCTTCGTGTAATCGTGACCGGTTTCTTCTAGAGTTCAAAAATTTGCAGCTCAAAAAATTTCATTTCCAAACAAATTGGCCATTCTCGAAACAAATTGGTCATGGTCGTAAACAAGAGCTAATGACCAGTACTCTTTTTTTAATTGGCGAAATATAATGACAAAGGTAGACACGTGACGTCTTAATTAACGATTACTGATTATCTAGTCCATGTTCATCAGACCCTGACCACCAGAATGTCTATTAGTGTATTAGCAAACTCTTTGTTTCAGTCTACAAGTTTTACTTTCACAAAAAAAAATACAATTAACTACTGTATTTTTTCTAGCTATACAGCCTTTCTCATCCGTTCACTTGCATTGTTTACGACTAAATATCCTGCTTTCATATATTTATACAGTATCTAGGTAAAAACTGAAATCTTTTGGTATAAGTATGACGTTCTGAATGTGTGTTTCTTGGCTTTTTCACTGACTTCGAAGTAATTTCCAGAACAGCGATGGGTGACTTGATACGATTCAATCTATTGTGTTTTGTTCAGACTTTACGCGGCCGACAGTTTGTAAACTAACAGATATATAAAGGCACTCATTCTCCTTTCATAATGTCAGCTAACATAGTTTGAAACCAACGTATGCCACTGTAGGAACACACCAATGTAGGAAGATAAAAATATTCGCCGAGACCATTTTGACAAAGATATAATAGCATAATCTGACTCGCACAATATCGTACTCTAGATATACCATGTCCGGTCTATTTACAGCATCAATTTAATGTTAACCTGCGTCATATACAAGAGATGTTCTCAATAGATAGTTATTGTTGCCGCCTATCCGTTTTTAGCATGGATGCCGTAACAGCTACGCGGTTTTTCCAATGATGTCTCTCATCGTGTTCATATGATTCGATTACCAGTCAATTATTAGGTTGAATGTAGTAGCCGGTACTTATCGGTAGTGGGTTATCCTTAATCCTATTGTCGTATGGTCGATGGGTATTTCTATTAATCCAGTGGTTCAGGATGTCATATTACCACTCCGGCAAAACTCGTCTCAATTTGTAAATTTGGTTGCAGAAACCTAAAACAACATCTACAAAGCGAATTGATTGATTGAATTATTAACTCTTCATAGTTATATGAATCTTTTAATATTACTTGGGTACTTTTTCCTAAGATTAAGAAACGAAAAATGTAAAACCAATAAATAGCTTGTTATTATTATGTTCTGTTATTGAATAGGTATTCAAAGCTAGTAGACTTTTCGGCCTCTGCGTGTTTTGGAAAACATTAAAAGGAATTAATTTTTATAAAATAATATTATGTTATTAATCAGCAGCTAGTTCGTATTGTATGTAGTTAAAGTAAAAGAATTCTATTCTAGCGTGACCTTTGTACCTATCGCTATGTTTACACTCTGGTCACCATAGCAAACTCACGTGTCATTCAGAATGTCGCATAACTATAATTTTACTGAATTATTAATTTATTACTAACCATGCTAAACACGCATTATTTACTTGAACTTTTCAATTGCTGAAAACACGAACAGGTGACCTTAATTGAAAGAAAACGTTGCCGACAAAATTAAATGAGCTCCATAATATATTTCTCAACACCTTTCATCACAAGACACCTCTCGAGGTGGGCCTTCCTTAAGATATCTTATCCAATGGATCTGAAAATTTCGTCCACATTTTCCACTACGCTTCTAGATCCTCACTAGAGAGTTCCTCATTCTTTTCCCATGTAATATTATCATTTTTTAAAGGTTTAACATATCAAGAATTAAGTACCCAGTCTGCTCAAGTATTTTGGACATTAAGTGTCTACTTAATCTAGATTTCATCTCAAAGTCAGGTGCCCGATCTCGTCTAATGTGAAAGCAGTGTTTATTCGTTATGGCAATATCCTTCCTTTGATTACCACTTCAAGAAGATTCTCACGCTCAGCAATGATCAAAGTCCGGTTTAAGTGTCAAGTAAGCGAAAGTCCAGTCAGAAGTGACAGCCATTTTTTGCTTGTTATATCAAAATCTACATAATAAGGATGATGGAATAGAAATTAGAGGTGCTATACATCTCCAGTGTTTGAAATGTTTTATGCAAGTCAAACGAATTGCTGTTTTTTCTGGGTTTCACTGCAAATCAATGCTTTTTAGAGTATACATTTTATACTTTTCAGCTTCTTCTTACTTTTTTTAGACTTAGCGACTGATAGAGTAGTAGTAGTTAGTTGGATGTTAGAATAAATTCTTCGTGTCCTTTCAAATTGATTTAATATCTCGACCAGCAATGCAGGATTGGAACTGGTGAGGTCCGGGGTCCTGATTCTCCATAGTCACATACAATGTGTTATAGTATTTCTACATCTGTAGGATTGTATCTAACTGCTATCTGTTTTAATTAAAGCATATAAACAACGATAACAACTGACATTCTGTAATCATAATGACCATTAATATATTTTAGATAATTTCATGTTTGTTTATATTTCACGGACATCTGTATATGAGATACCTACTCGCACAAAACATGGTTAATTGTTTTATTTATTTTTATAACATAACAATTATTATTTCTGGAACATTATTTCCTGTAATAAAAAATAAGTAAACTGTTGAAAGAAGAATGGGTCCAATAATACTTTGATAGTATTTGAGCAAGTTCAAATAGCCAGACAAAATTAGCATACAATAAACACGAGTCTCATAGAAACGAAGCGGTTTTAAAAAATGTTCTCTTTTCCGCGATTCAAGCTCGTCATATGCCTAGTGAAAGTTCAAAATTCCGTTATCGAAGATTTATTTAAGTGCCTAGTAAAGTTCATTCTGCAGCTTTGTACTTCCAAGAACTGTCATATCTAACTGGTCTATTCTACGAATTCTCCCTATATTCTGAAGAATTGTGATATACAAATTGTAATGTCTTCCGCATAACTCAGTACTTTCTGGTCACCCTTATTATTTTTAAAGACAACATTCTACACGTACTTAAACTTGTAATCACCAAAGAACTTCCTACCATTGTTTTATTGGTTCGGCACCAATACCGATACGATGACGTTGCCGCTAGGTAACAGTGAAAGTGCCGGTACAGCTCCCAACACAATGTGCAATGATGCTAGTGGTCATTATAGTCTTAAAAGCGTATTGTCTTTCTTGTTGTTAGCGTTTGTTTGTTAGTACGTTGTCGTCATTAAAGATTAACACTTTAATAACAGCATTTTAACTAGCAAACGTTTTGAATTCGTATTTCATGTAAAGCATTTTTTTTTAAAAGATAACTTGCAATGTGTAATTGTGATCACACATTACTAGCGATCAAATACAAATTCATATATTTGATTGAAATAAGGGTTTACAAGCGTTCTTAAATATAACAATGTCCATTTAACCTTATACTACCTGAATAGGTGTGCAAATTGGAATAAACTTACAAAACTAGGAATTACATTGATAAAATACATTATTGAAGTTTGAATTCATTAATATTGTCAGTAAATAGTAAAATATATTATCTCGCATGTCAATTAATTATCACATAAGTACAATTAAAATTATCAAACACTCACTTACATAATTGGCTTTATAAAAAAGATCTAAGTGAGTTTTAACGAAAACACATATTTCTAAAATATACATTTCAGGTACAGGCAATATTCTAAGGTTTTTAAAATATGGTTTACAAGATTCAAACGGAGGAATACCAACTATTGCCCTGATACATCTCTTTTGAGACAAAAACACCCTATGGAAGTCTTTAGAGTTGCCCCCTCCAGCTAAGCTCAATGGCTTGTGTTAGGAGTACCCACTCCTAAGGCAAGCCATTGAGCTTAGCTGCGGTCCCGAAATCGTGAGGTTGTGGGTTCGAATCCTACCGATGATGTGAGGGTTCACATAGGTGGGATTCGAACCCGCAACATAAGACCGATAGCTTAGCCATTAGGCTACCGTCGCTTTTTGAATTGAATCTCTAAGCACAGGTGGTCATTTTACTCCGTCATGATATTCATTATGCACGTAATATATGGACATGAATAGATTTTTTAGAGATAACCTAGATCATAGCCCTGTCTGGATTTATTCTTTCAGTGAAGCCGATCTTATCAAACTGAAAAACCTGATTTCAATATAATATCTCGAAAGACTTTTTCGAAGGTTCGAAGACTTTATTAAAGGTTTTCGAGTGTAGGTGTGTAAGGATGTATATGTCTTTGGCACGCTCCGCTAAACGTATCGACGGGTTGTATCTTAATGAGATGTTATTACATTCGCCTGAATTGTGTAACATAGGACAAAAACTGTTATTTTTTTTCTGTCCTCTGATTGGAACTCCGATTTGTAGGAGAAGCAGGAATATTTTTCCCACATCTCCGATTGAGCATCGTATGTACAGTCTAGCGGTTAATATAAATAAAAAAAAATAAAAATGAACATATTTTATTTAAATGAAAGTAATCAATAAACTTCAATTATTGAATGAAGTCGCTAGTTAATAGTCGGGCAAAATATGGTTTTATAAAGATTAAATATAATAAATATTGCTAGTTTAGTACGATTTAAATTACTTACTGAATTTAACTACCCATAATGAGAAGTTTATAACTAAAAGCGTAGATAAAGAGCTAATGTGAGATGAATAGGTGAAATTAGTAAGTATACGACAGTATTTAGAAAGAGTAAAGAATTAAAGCTTAATTTTTTTTTTTTTTTTTGGTGACTACTTTTATTTAATTAAGCTGAATATAAAAACAAAGGGAAAAAATATCATCGAAGTTGCGATCGGAGGATATTGAAAACCCCACAAAAACCAGTAAAAAAATAGATGTTATTCTTATGGGTTCTTACTGCTTGTATACAAATTACAACATACCTAACATGCGTTCTCTTTTATAGCTTTCACAATGAAATTAACTATGTATGATTATGTTATTGAAACAAATCATGAAGCTGTATATTGTATGTTATCAACGTAGTACGACCTCATGTTTCTCTGACCCACAAGTCAATGAAGTCTGACTGATAACAGCGCACAAGCTAGAACTAGGTACATTTGAACTGATCGACTTCAGTTAGATATCGATTCTCAACTAACGTGTTTCTAGAAACTTTCTGGTTAAATTTGAAGTAATATTTATTATTTATATTATATGTATACTTACTTAGGTATTTTAAATGTCTTACTAGCTGTCCTTACCCAAAGTACGTTTGTTTTTTTTAAAGATATCTAGCAATGTTGGATTGTAATGGGTCCCACATTACTAGCAATCCTGTTAACCCCTCCAGCTAAGCTAAATAGCTTGTGTTGTGAGTTCACGTCAGTAGTATAAAGGGTAGGATTCGAACCCGCGACTCCACGATTGCGAGTCCTATGCCTTAATCATTAGGCTACCGCCTGTATTTTTTTAAATGTTATAATTCACTAGCTGACCCGCGCAACTTCGTCTCTGTCATTTTCTTGATGCTCAGTTTCTATTGGTCGTAACATGATGTCTATAGCCTTCCTCGATGGGCTAAATGGGCTATCCAACATTAAAATAATTTTTCAAATTGAACCAGTAGTTCTTTGGATTATCGCATTCAAACAGACAAACTCTTCAGCTTTGTAATATTAGTAGGTTTATATAAGTTTGTAGTTTACATTTTACTGTGTTTATTACATAATAAAAAGTAAACTACAGACTTCCACAAACGACGTCTTTCTACATTACAGTAGTGTGCAAAATAATTTATTTGGGTAATTTATTATGCATCTATCTATCGGTAATATCTATATTATTATATTACTTTCATGTTACAAAATGGTAGTTTAGATCATTTTAAGGTATCAAGCTACGTGACTAACTTTAATCTAGAATTGGTACGACTACTATAACACACGTATCGAGTTAATAGCCTGCTACCTTCCTGTCCATCGTTCTCTAGGGAATTTGCCGTAATAGCAGGAACCCGGGTCACAGAATAAGTAGGTACCTAATAGTACTACGTAATCAGGTATGAAATTAGTAGTAGACACTTTTGTAGCGAACAAAGACACATTTTGTTTTTCTCTGATGACTTTGGCTATAATCAATGATCGAGTGCGTGACTGAGTCGGTGTAAGTGTCTACTGTTTGTTTATCTCTGGCAAGTATCTACTGGAGTATAAAAGAGCTTATCTGCTTGTAAGAATAACAAGATTTCACCCAGAAGTAACACGATAGCGATAACCAAATGATAGCATAAAATAAACAGTGTAATCAGTTTCTCTTATTTTGATAAGTTTTTCTTTATCCATGTCATTGTCAGTGACTTGCGATTTAGAATATCTGGATTACTGAAGAAATGCAATTTATTTTTGTTTTATGTTGTCATTGTTGTTTGAAAATTTGTGTCATATAACACAAGACTAGACGATAACCTTAGAGATAAAATAATAAGGTTATGGAAAAACACATCCGCAGTAAATTCCGCAAAAAAGCGCGATAGCCTAATGGCTAAGGCATCGCCTTTAGGCACGATTGGTCCAATTCGCGATTGGTCCAATGTTCAAAAAAATTTCCAATTCGCTGTTTGCCAATTCGCGGTTGGTTCATTTCGCGGTTGGTCCAATTCGCGGTTGGTCCAATTCGCGGTTGGTCCAAAATGGAAAATATTTGGACTAATCGCGCCTAAAGGAGGTATCGGTCTCGCAATCGGCCCCGTTATACTACCGACATGAACCCACACCTTTTTTTTTTTTTTGTTTTGGCGGGAAAAATTCCTGACGAACACCTCCACCATCCGGGGAAGACGGTGGAGGAAGTGTGGGGTTTGCACCCACTAAAAAACCCGCCCTGTATCTCCCGCCACCTTCACGAACGGGCCGCCGGAATTTGTTATGCCGTCGGCGGCCCGCCTAGTGGCAATGCCCGGACGCGATGTTACATGAACCCACTCCTAACACAAGCCTTTGAGCTTAGCTGGAGGGGTTAACAAGATTGCTAGTAATGTAGGACTAAATCCCACATTGCTAGTTATCTTTTTTTTTTATAATTAAAAAATATATTATGTATGGATTATAAGGGGATATATATAGTAGTAGTAGTATATGTAGGTATTTAAAAAAAAAAAACGCAGGTTTAGCATAATTACCAACAGTAATATTAGAGACATTATTGTCGATTATTATGCTAAACTTGCGTTTTTCAACCAGCGTATGTTAACAATGACATCTAATCTGATTCCATCTAAATATGACTAGTCCAAAGTCGAGTACTGAATGGCATAAATGAAAAATAGTCAAGTAATTTTAGGAGGAAAATCTGCTGTATATCGTATTGTGTGTTATTTTAAAGAATATGTTACAGGCACATAGGTAATAATATGTTTTTTATGAAGAGATAATATTTGTACTTGTTTTATGAATAAAATTACTGGACCGATTTAAAAAAATCTTTCATTATGTTAATGCTATAACATCAGGGAGTAACATAGGCTGTTTTTTGTAAATAAAACAATTAGATCCTTACATAATTGGGTAGATATTTGGTAAAAAGAGGCCGTTTTGACTTCAGTCAAATACCCTATTGTGAGGGAGCAGCCGCAAAGGGAAGTGTAGATAAACTAAAAATAATAATGTTCTTATGAGAATTGCGCCATTTTCCTCATTTTTATCTTTAATTGTTTTACAGTCTAAAGAGTTAAGAGTCATGTAAAATTCGTTTATTTGGTAGGTAGAGGTTATTTCGGCCAAGGTTTTATAAAGTAGCTATGTTCTATGTACGCTTATCAGTTAATTAATTTCCGTTCGATATGCTCAGGCGCACTGGAAAATCTTTGTTTTTCTTTCTGTAGACAAATTGATTTAGGATTCACGCTGTTGTAAATACTTTATAGGTACATTGGCTACGACAATTTCTCGCAGACTTCCGATTTTCTCAATATTCCGAAATTCTATTAAATGTAAATAACAGTGATACAAGTTAAACATAAATGATACAAGTTAAACATGTCGTTATTTATTTTAATTAAATGGTCTGTCAGAAAGCAATATGTCATAAATATTTTTATGTCTTACCTATGGTCATAATTCTTACCTCTTCATCTGTTTGCCATAGATATAATAAGTGGGTAGGTACCTAAATACTTGCGATAGCTTGAATGTAGTACTAAAAAATCTTGTTTGGCTTTTTTACAGACAAATACCTACCGTTTAAGGTAAAACATAATGAGAGTTAATTTATCTATACTAATATTACAAAAAGAAAATTTTGTATTTTTATTTGTAACGAATAAACTTAAAAACTGTTAGATTGATTTTAAAAATTCTTTCACCTTTGGCAAGCTACTTTATCCCCGGGTGACATAGGCTACTTTTTATCCCTGTGTTCCCACGGCAACGGGAACTACGCGGGTGAAACCGCGAGGCGTCCGCTATTTGATAAATACAGTGATGAATATTCAAATATGAAATCATTATTGTTTAGCCCTGGTTTTTCCACAAATATTAAATGACAACTTCTACCTTTAGGGAAAGTAGATATTAGCTTTTATTGACGAGACATCGACCCTACATTGTAGTTACGGCAGATCTCGACAAGTCACCGATGATGAAACCAACACGTAACGATCGATGTGCCTCTACCTATCTCGGTCAATGCTGTCGTGTTGACACCTAACTGGTAACCCGCTCATAACATAGCCTTGCCTTTATTGCTTAGGAAAATTATTTTCATAACCTACATAAGGAGGGCTCAAATGTACCTAATAACCCCAGTGTTGGATATTTGAAGGACGGTTCTGTCTGACGTCATTACGTTACGTCAGTGTGGTGCATTTTTGGCCTTCGATGCAAAATAGTTCAACGCCTGCTTGTCTCTGGTATAGTACCTACCTAGATTCCAAAGCGCAAAGGTAGGTCTTATTTTTTTATTTCCCTAGCTCAATTTTATTTTCCTTTTTTTCCGTTTTACGTAACTACAATTACCGCACACTGAGTAATTATCCCAAGTACAAACTTGAAATCTATGGCTCAGACGATTTGCTTACAGAATCTATAGAAGCAAATTTGGCACAGCAGTGACAGAACTTATGTTGTACCTATCAGGAATTGGGTTATATAACTTAAATATGCAATCAAATATTTTTTATGGAAATAGACAAGATTTTTCGCAGTTTTACGTTAATTCTGTTTTCCATGGTCAATACATAATAACTTACCTAAGTCATGTTGTACGATTATTTACGGTCATAGTATAATGACTCATTCATTACGGTAGAACACGTTTGTTTTGAGTTTAAAATAACTAAAACTATCGTTAGTTATTAATCTTTTATGAACCAATTTTTTGTTTACCTACCTTGGTTTCTACTTTTCCGTAAGTAAGGTTCGATCGATCAGAAGGTCAGATTGAAGTACTGAAATTAGAGTAGGTATAACTGAAGAAAGATTATCACAAAGACCAGAATTTGTTTCTGCTATTAAAAGTTTGAAAGGCTAGTATGAGTCTATGCCATTTTATACGAAATCTTGAAATAAACACATCAACAAACTAAATTAAATTATCTATATGTACCTATTAATAGAATGACATTTCTCGCCAAATTGCATAGATTTTTTTTTCTTTTTCATCACCGGCGTCTTGGGTCGCCGTAATGTCGGTCAATGGACCAACATTATATCGGTCAATGTCGAACCACCTCGATTCAAATTAACAATGCTGATTCATGCCTCTGACCACAAACAATATGCTAAATACACGAATTTATATTAAAATCCTCATTTTCTCAATGACATTATTGATTACGATGTCGATTTTTTTCATAGTACCTACCTATCTAAGCCAGCGATGCGGATCACGCTTGCGCAATGAACGAGGAACCGGCGCCATGCTAGGCCTTGAGTTTAAAAACACGCTGTCTATGTTCTACATTTTGAAATACTCCCAAAAAAACCCTTTTTGAAGGCACATTTACCAGTCTGAGACGCTTTCACTCAAAGACTGCTAATAAAGTAACTATACTGATCCTAATCTAAATTCTTCCAGTTAGAAATGAAACGAGACCGAGCGAATCAGGAAAAAGAGTTAGGTCGCTAATACTATCCGCTACTAGCAAAAAAGTAATGTTGAAGTTGCAAATGTAACCGAAATTATTACAATAAAGTATCTTTCGATAATAACTAAAACAGTATTTATACAAGCAGAGAAGCGCCTATTCATAAATTAATAAGTATATCTAAGTATTATAGAGAGTACGAAAGTACGTACTACAGCTTCTTATATCATCCATGTTGATGGCACTCGTATAGATAATGTCATTTTTATCTTTAATATCAGATGTTTTAGTGGTTCTGCTTAAGAAGAATTCGCGATAGGTCACCAACGGATAAACTAATGGACCAGCTTATCTCTTTAGCCTTTATCACATTTCTCTAGACTCATTATGAAAAGAATGTCGTAAAACTTGATATTTTAAGTAGGTATATAAGGTAGGTTAACGATTTTATTATTTAACTTGAAGACAAATAGACGCTTCCGAATGATAACATCAAGTTCACTGAGACTCGTGAAGCCACTCACGATAATCAACGAACACTCCAAGGTCAGAACTGTCACTTGGGAGAACCTGCGCATGGACTCCTGCGCACCGTCCGCGGCCAGTCGCCGTGCGTACGCGCGCCTCTTCGCGCCCGCGCTCTTCCACCACGCGCTAACTTAAATCTCAACAATGCCTTCAGTCACATATTTGGAATCTATATAAATATTGATTAACATCTATTTATTTCCTACTACCGTGCAGATAATGCAGTGTGTTGAAAGACAATGTTCATGTTCACTTGATGATGTGATAAAAACGTTTTTGTTTTAAATGTGAAGTTTTTTGTATCGGAATAATGTTGCGGCGTCAGTTCTCTCACGAATCCGGAAAAGTTGAGCTTCTGAAAGCGAGGGAGGCTTATTTGGACCGGAGGTAGGTTTTATTAGTTTATTCGATTATTCTAAATGCTAACAACTAGTTAGGTACCTATTCACATCCACACGTGTTTCTCTGAAAATTAGTGTTATTTGAAGCATTTGTAGGTAGACGGTTATTAATATGGGAATTGCTTGATTACAGAAACCGTTTATTCATAATTATGTGCATAAAATGATGCAGCAAATAGCAATTAAAAACATAAAAACTGTATGTGAGTTATGTTATTGTTTATGAAATAGTATTTAAAAAGTTGGATGGTAAAATAATCTTAATTTCAACATAGTTTTGAAAAACCCTACGCGCGCATTTTTTTCGATTCACACATATCATAAAACAGTTTTGGCTTCTGTTGTCTAAGTTTTTAGGAATTCATTTATTTGTGGGACTTTTTGATTGTTTTTCTAAAGAGTAAATTTTCATTTTGATCAACCATGAACTTATCAGCACTTCATTTCCAGTGCATGCTTATTGTGATTGTAACAGCTGCTTATCTTTATGATATCTTTGCCGTTAATAGTGTTTCATATCTCTATATATGTATAATATGGATATAAGTACTTTACCTAAGTGTAGACTACTTCATATAAGTTCATTATTTACTTCTCGTGTTCGAAAAACCGGTTAAGTGACATTTTGGTATCAGAAAACTTGTCTAAAGTATATATTTACTGTTAATATCTACATATTTACAGACTGATGTACCTACCTACCTTCTTTAAATGTATATATAAAAATCGATTTTTATTCAATAGTCTCGTCAAAGCTGGTTTTAAAAAAATAGGAATAATCCAAAACATCGGATTATTCCTATATTTTAATAATTAAATTTTAAAAAACTGCCACGGATTACATTCCATTTTAAGTGGTGCGGAGTTAGCTGGGTCAGCTACTCTAATAGCCTACGTGTAACTGCAGTTACATGAGTTACACTGTTACACATATGGTAATAGTCAACAAATATTTAGCATATTTTGTTATCAATACCTACTCAACTAATTTGACCGTGTAATACCGACTTAAGAATAGTACCACCCCATCTCTTGCTGTTGGTGTCGTCAAGGTGACTAAGGGATGTCCCACCGGAGGACGGGCAGCAGCTGCGTCCTCTGCCTACTTTAAAGCCTTACTGCGATCACCAAGCGCGACGATTATGGCAATAACCCCCCTAGATCTACAATAAGTAAGTTCTACAGGGGAGTCCCGTGCCCAGCAGTGGGACATCATATGGATTGTTATGAGTACTCAACTAATAGTTTTACCTTAGACGACAAAAGGGGTTATAAATTCTGTACGCGGCATACCTCTTATCGAAAATCTGATAAATAAAAACGCATACAATAGTGATTGTTTAGTTTTTTTACATTTAATTTACCTAATTATGTAGGTATTATTTATTAGCGGATACCTTATTTATATAGCATCCAACGTACAGTTTATAATGAATGCAGATTAATTAAATTATAGGTACACTGTAATTATTCACACGCTGACGCAAGAACACCTTATTTTGATATTTCATGAATGTTCATTGTTTTTGTGAAACCTAATAGGTATTTTAATTTCCGAGGTTATTTTGAATCGAGTATTCTATTACTACATATGCATTGTTTTCGCTGTTCCTGAAAGAGTTGAATAAAATCTAAATAATAGGCAGCTTAAGTAGGAACATCTGAAGTCGTACGAACTATCTGGAACATTTATATTAAACGTACCTACCAGTTTAAGTGTATGTACGAGGGTGGATTGAAAAGTTCGCGGCCTCAGCAAGAAAACAATATAAAATATAAACAAAAGTAATTTTATTTTTCCACGTAATCTCCACTTAACTCAATGCACTTCTTCCATCTGGTTTCCAACGCCTGTATGCCGGTCATAAAAAAAGTTTCTTCAAGGCCTTCAAAAAAGTCACCCACCGCGGTTTCAACCTCCTCATTTGATGAAAATTTTTGACCTCCAAGGTGTTTTTTAAGGTTTGGGAATAAATGAAAGTCCGAAGGTGCCAAATCAGGGGAATAGGCGGGATGGGGCAGTAATTCAAAGCCACAATCACGAATTTGAGCCATTGATTCAACAGACGTGTGAACGCGTGCATTATCCTGATGGAACAACACTTTCTTGCTGAGTAGTCCTGGCCTTTTCTCTTTGATCGTTTCACGCAAATGACGTAAAAGGGTGCAGTAATAAGCAGAGTTTATAGTCTCACCTTTTGCAAGGTAGTCCACCATGATGACACCCTTAGCATCCCAAAAAACTGACGCCATCACCTTGCCAGCTGACAAAATTGTTTTGGCTTTTTTTGGAGTCGGTTCATCAGGTTTTTTCCACTGCTTGGATTGCTGTTTTGACTCTGGGGTGTAGTGGTGTACCCAGGTTTCATCCATTGTAACAAATCTGTCCAAAAAATCTTGTGGATCAGTCTCAAACATTTCCAAACTGTCGCGAGAAATCGTGAGCCGTATTCGTTTTTGTTCAACTGAAAGCAATCTGGGGACCCACCGCGCAGAAACCTTAGAAAATCCAAGTTCATTGACTATGATGTTTTGTGTTCGTTCATATGAGATGCCAATAGTGTCAGCAATCTCCCTGATGGTCAATCTCCGATCTGCCAATATCAGATCACAGATTTTCCCAATGTTTTCTTCAGTCGTAGACGTCGTAGGCCGGCCGGAGCGAGGGTCATCTTCAATACTCTCTCGTCCGCGTTTAAATTCTGCAACCCACTTTTTCACAGTCGTATACGATGGAGCAGATTCCCCCAATGTTGTTGACATATCTTCGTGAATCTCTTTTGGAGTCAGTTTTTTTTTTAAACAGGTATTTGATGACCGCACGTTGCTCAATTTTCTCCATTCTTTAAAAACGCTGCCACAAAATTCAGTCTAATTTAAAAACAGAATATGCTATTGTGACAGAATTTTACAATGTGACAACCAGAGAGTAAACAAATCGAATGAGGTCAGTTACATTAAAATAAGTCAAGTAGGTATTTATGTGGTAGGCCGCGAATATTTCGATCCACCCTCGTAAATGTAATTCTGTCTGTTTAAGTAGTCTACTCTAAGTTTAGAATTAGGAAATTAAAATTTAGACTAATTTTGGAAATTTACCAGTTAAAAGTGATGGATCCAGGGTGAGGACATAGCTGATGAATCCAAATTTTTGGTTATGGTTGGGCCTTACAGTACCCGCTGAGCAATCCTGAACTTTCGTTTGGGTAGAACTTGAACCCGCTGAGGGTAGTAACGTATTATCTAGGTAAACACTAAACCACGCAACAACTAGCTAATGGTTATACTGGGGTGGCTGTTTACTACCAGAATTCACAAATTGTTTTAAAATTTAAATGTCCCCGGGAATCCTCGGTATTTACTGGAGAATGTATTGGCATTCTGGAGGCATGTCTGTTCATTCAGGCCCACAACATTGATAGGAGCGTTATATTTACTGACTCATTGAGCTGCCTTGTAGCCCTAAATCAGAACTCTTTTAGGAATAAACTCCACAACACCTTGCTGTTAGAAATTTAAAAAAACTCTATTCTCATGTGCCAGGAATGACAAACTAATTCAACTTGTTTGGATTCCAAGCCACTGTGGCATCAGAGGCAACGAATGTGTTGATGCACTTGCTAAAAGTGCAGTTGCATCCCAAGTAGTGGATTCTAAGCACCTCACACATCATGTTGGGGATTTGTTAAACCTCCCTCGAAAGTCTCTCCATATATCTTGGCAGGAGCAGTGGAACAACACCGCTAAAATTAAAGGAAAACATTATTTTGCCATCCAACCATGCATCACTTCAAAACCATGGTTCAGTAAATATAAAAAAGTGTCCAAATCAGTCATATCAGTTATTAGTAGACTACGCTTGGGGCATTGTTGCTCACCTGTATTCTTGCACAAGATCCGAGTCCGGGACTCGTCCATCTGCGAATGTGGGTTGGACGAAGGTAGCTTGGACCACATATTTTTCGAGTGCCCTAGAAATAGCCAGTCCTTCGATTTATACCTGTACATAATGCAACTCAATATTCCCCTTCCTATTAATTTCTCTTCGCTCCTAACCTATTGTTCCCCCCAACTTTTTTCTGCACTGATTACATTTATTCGTCATAATTCCATCAGATTGTGAAACTCTGTCCATATGTCTATGTTGGTGTGGTATATATTATCTTAAATTTTTTTTGTCTCTAACCATTTTACTTTATTTATTTAATATTATGGCGACTAAGGGATTTCACACCGGAGGACGGGCAGCAGCGTCCTCTGCGTATTTCAAGCCTTACTGCGATCGCCAACCCGCTCGCCAAGCGTGGCGATTATGGTAATTACCCCCAGGAACTAATAAGTAGGTTCTACTGGGGAGACCCGTGCCCAGCAGTGGGACTTCATATGGGTTGTTATGTATGTATGTTATGTATGTAATTATATTTTTGTTTGTTACAGTTCACTAACAACACAAATAGTTCAACGTTAAAAATTCAAAATTGTTCCTCCATCGCACGTCTGACTTTGGCAGAATTGTCGACATCGACAGTAGTGCCATATTAAAAATAAAAAAAAATAAAAAAAAACAACTAGCTAACCCACGCAACTTTGTCTGCATCAATTTTCGCCGTTTTTGCAACATGTTTCATTGCTGCTCCGCTCCTATTGGTTTAAGCGTGATTTTATGTAGCCTATAGCTTTCCTCGATAAATGGGCTATCCAGCACTAAAATATTTTTTCAATTCGAACCATTCGTTCTTAAGATTATCGCTTTCAAACAAACAAATAAACAAACAAACCAACTCTTCAGCTTTTTAATAATAGGAGGATAGATTACCGTGCTAAGCATCAGATACTTTTGGAAAATCTTGAGCTCTTTAGTCCTCTCTCCTGGTTCTGCTGTTTCCAGCTAAAATCTAAACTTATAGTAAAAAAACATTACATTTGATAAAGTACTTTTTCAATAGACTTCAAATTATACTCAAGTATCAGAATACATGACGGCACATTGTCTACAATATTCTAGCTCATTAAATTTGCTTTTTTACTAACGATTAACGATCATCAAAAACTTCCATGTGATGACACAAAGAAACATATTAATTACGTCCTTTAGACGTTTTTGTAACATTTTTTACGTGTTCCGACTTATTCGTGCTGACTGTCATGTTTCGCTCATTAACAGTGTCAGTGAGGTTAACATTGAAGCTCTTGCGCATAATATTCTGTTACCTTCATTTAAATTTGATATAGGGTGTTGTTTTATGAAGTGCTAACCCAATTGAAGGAATCGTTATGTTGATGATGAGTTGACAACAAGTGGAATAGGGTAGGTATTTGACTAAAGTCAAATTAGTATCTTCTTAAGAAATATCAAAAATGAATCACTCCGTACTAATTTGTATGAAATACTAGCGTATGACGTCAGATATTCAATGATCAAATCAAATATAAAAAATACTTCAAATTTTATGATATTATTGCATGGTTAGTATAAAATAATGTGTCTACTGCCTCTGTGGCGCGGTGGGAGTGTATCCGACTGCTACGCAAGAGGTCGTGGGTTCGACTCCCACACGGGACACCACTTTATATGATCCACAAAATGTTGTTCCACGTCTGGGTGTACTTTGTGTCCGTAACTTGTATGTTTGTAAAGTCCCCCGCGACTCAGGGCTTGTACCCTAGTGCGGGAGTCGTCTTTAAAAAAAAAAAATGTGTGGCACTCGGGGACTGCCGTGGTAAAGCTATTGCATAGCATTTTTATCAAATTAAGCAATTAAAAAAACAAAAAAAATTTTTCATTATAAAAAACAATGTTTTTAATTTTTTTTTTGTTTAATTTTATTTTTAAATTACAAATTTTTTTTTTTTAATTATAACAAAACAATGTTTTTAATTATTTTTTTTTAATTTTTTTTTATTTTTTTAGTTTAAAATAAAGTCATTAAAAGTTGTGCTATTCATCGATAGATGGCAAAACTAAAAAGTATCACCGCTGTGCCCGTCGGAGTGGGGAGCGTGAGGTTTTTTCGTTACGGAATTTCTGGATTCGGTCCCCGCGCTCAAGGCCCGCGATAGAAGCTATGCAATAGCTTAAAAGATATATATGAACAATCCGCTATTGATCAATTAGCCTACGTTTAGAAGATGACCGCTGAACTCGTGTTGCAAGTTCTTCCATAATGTTCTAGGCGTTTATTTGATAATGCGCGTTATAAGTATAAAATTGTAAATGCGCGTCAAGCGCTCCTCATTTGAATGTAGGTTTTCATCAATATGATGGGACAATAACAAGTTGGGTCGTCTGTTAACTAACAGGTACACCTAAGTGTACCTGGTGGTGATAATTGGAACTAATGCGTTCAAATGGTAACAATATCAGGGCCGATCGCATGTTGTCGTTTTCATATGTATACTTAATATTATAAAAAGGAAAGATTTGATCGTTTGTTTGCATTGAATAGGCACCGAAACTACTGGACTGATTTAAAACAATCTTGCACTATTAGAAAGTTACGTTATCGGGGGGTAACATAGGCTATATTTTAATGTTAAACAATTAGAGATCCCTACGAAAATTACAATAATGTAACTCAAGGTATAAAAAGCTACTATATGACATCCGTGCGAAGCCGGGGCAGGCGTAATATTATAATATTAGTAAAGATTTTAGGAGTTCTTTTTTCCCAACTTTAATTTAAAGAATCTTCTTCGAACCGTAGGTTAGGCCTGACTTGCGACAAAATGCGTAAGAACATACATATTGTATGCTGGCTGTATCATTGCCGAAATACACTCACGCAATAGTAAATAATAAATTATTACGTTTATACACTCATTATTATTTATCCTGGTTTAACCAAATGTGACCTGCCTGTATGTCTATGTGAATAAACTTTAAATACATAATACTACAGCTATGTGTTGTGTGCTTAGTATGTGTTTAAATGTGAATGACTGTGGTGTATTTTAGTTCGTTATTTGGACTCGGCTGTGACAAACGTACATAAATGGAAGCTTTATAGAATCACGTTCAGGTATTTGATGTCTAATAAATTAAGATTTATGTAAATAAGTAAGATATTAATATTATTCCCTTTCGTCCCTATTAATGTAAATACACAACAGTCCCTTCCTAGTACGGGAGTCGTATTTTATATAAAAAATAAATAATAATAAATAGTTAGCATAATTATGTTCGGAAACTTTCGCGATTTGAGTTTAAAGATATTCTCAAAAAAGACAAGTCAATTACATGAGAACATAGTTTACCAAGTCAATAACTTATTAGTTTTTCATTTCACAATGTTTTAAATTTGTTATTGACTCATTCAATGCATTCAAACCATTTATAAACAGAACTATCAATTAGTGTAGTGATTTGTACACATTATACAATTTTATAAGCGATTAAGACCCGTAGGTCTTAATCGCGTAAATATTTTATTTTAAGACTAAATACCTTTGTTTAATGGCCGACGTTTCGACCGTATTCCCGTATTCACACACCGTGGTCACGGGTCGAGTCTACCCGTGACCACGGCCGTTGCAATACGGTCTAAAATAAATAGTTAACCCGGTGAACATTGTGCATCCAAAATGGGATTAATCCTAACTTGACCCGAATTTCTAACCCGGTGCCGGATTAGGTTAGGAATAGCAAAATATTATTAAATTTTGTTCCTAACTTTGACCCGATCTTACCCGACTTACTTATAGTACCTGGATGACTGAGCTTTGCTTGGTATTTTTTTTAAACATCGTTTTCTAAAAATGAAACCTAGCTAGATCGATTTATCGCCCCCGAAACCCCTTGCATACCTACCTACTTAATTTCATAAAAATCGTTGGAGCCGTTGGCGAGATTCAGATTATATACACATATATATGTATACACATACAAGAATTGCTTGTTTAAAGGTATTTGATAGATACCTTAAAATAATCATGTGATAGTAGGTAGGTATATATAATTTTGTATATCCCAACTCTGCAAACTTATGATTTAAATAAAATCATACGGACAAAGCCACGGGCTCGGATCGTGTTTTAACGAATAGCATTAAAACTGCATAAATTAGGGCATAAATAACATGAATTAATTTTCCCTACAAAAAACAAAACTATGCAAATATATTATATCAACAGGTATTTTTATATGGCCATAAATCCAATGTACCTATTAAATAAAACTTGTCAACCAAGTTTAATAAAATATATAGATTTTTAACATACTATTGGTATACTGTAGGTACATTTTAGGTTCAAAAACATTTTTTTTTAACTTTGTAATGTTGAGGTATTTTCACACCGGTTCACTAGCATAGTTAGCATTAAGTTGGACTAAGATGGGGTGTCGCTTGCATAGTGACTGTCTGACTAGCTACCGTTCGGTGACTGCTAGTGCTTAGTCATTACTTTAACCCTAGGGCAACGACAGCTCTAAATCAGGCCCTAATTATAAAGATAGTACCTAGTTTATTAAAATAAATTAAAAAATAAAAATACTCGCCTGCGAAAAAAACATGTTAATCAGATCCCCTACATATAGGCACAATACTAAATTCTTCGAGATTCAGTCATGCGTTCGACTGTATGATATTACATAGGTAGATTAAGTAGGGGTTCTAGTTTGCATCTTTTTTGCCCAGGTGGTTTTTTTTTTTTTTTTTTTTTTTTTTTATTCTAATAGCACTTATTGTGGGGCAATGAGGTGTTTTGTGGCTTATATATATATTTTTTTTAATACTTTCTAGTGTAGTACCTAACTATCTTTTAGCACAGCTATTATAGCCAAGTATTAAAAATTTAAAAAAGAATGGTTGCTAATTGACTTATTTAGTATTAGTCATAATCATGTTATACCTTTTTGAAAGGCCCTTGATTGATAAGCCTTTAATTTGATACCCATATCGCAGTTATCGAAAAAACTTTTTTTTCACAACCGCCATGTTTATTTTTCAAATGTAACTTACCTAAGAACACTTGGGCGGTCAAGACAAATCCAACGACGTCTTAATTGTTCAAGTCCGTCTTGTGGTTTGAAAGATATGAGGTAATAAAGAATATTACATACATACATACACACATACATAATACATATGTCATACAAGATACGCGCGAAAAACATAACCTTTCCTTGCAGTTGGGTAAAAAGGATCGAAATTTTTCATGACTCGATAGGTACACTACACTATGTGCCTACTTTGTTTGCATCCTCTTTTAATATAATTATGTAGATACTTTTTATACGAAAGAGTATGCTTATGCATGCGAAATACGGTTGCTTGTTTTAATCTACCGTCTAATATGCTAAATGTCATCGAAATCTACTTTAGGATTCTGACATGATTGAGAAAGCATTAGAAATTAGTATAAAAACGAACAATAGATATCTGTCACATCTATACTAATGTTATAAAGCTAAAGTGTTTTTTGTTTGTTTGAACGCGATAATCTCAGGACCTACGGGTTTAACTTTAAAAAATATTTTACTGTTGGATAACCCATTTATCAACAAAGGCTATATAACATCGCGCTACGACCAATGGGAGCAGTGCAACAATGAAAAATGTTGCAAAAACTATAATCTGACTGTCCATACATACTAACTCTATTTAAAGAAAATTAAAAATAGCAATAAGGCAAGGAGTAGGTACCGCACTTACATAGACAAAAATACCTAAAAATGAAAATAGTTATGCACCATGCACATCTCTATTTTTAGTGAATTAAATATAGCAATAGGTATCACACATATTTCTATTTTCAATTATCGTTAATATACGCACTTAATATGCACATATTTTATCGATTTTCGAAAATACCTAAACACAATATAAATTATGTAAAATGCATTATAATTTTATTCGTTACATTGCACACTTGTGCCACTGTTTATATCTACATAAGTACTTATATGTATATTATGTATATTAATAGTCATGTATGTTGTTACAGGAGGACGCGGTCCCTGAACGCACCATCGCCAATACAACAGTTTGGACCATGCGGCAGAATAATGAAGAACTCGGCTATGGTTATGTAAGCATTGCCTACTTTTGTCTGTATATTGTATTTTCTTTGTATCTGCACTTTAACAACTGCACACATAATCCTTAAAGAGCAAGAACCACGACACCCAGTGTAGGTACGTTATTTTATAAAAGCTGAAAGTTTATCTGGGCATAGCCCTAATACAAGTAGGAATGAATAAGTAACTATGAAGTTACTTATTCATCCTAGGTAGCTGTGGTGTCTACCACAGCCACCATGATCCAAATCTTTGTTGCATGCTGTAATCCAACCTCAATAGGATATTTGGCTAAAGTCAAATCAGCCTCTTTTTAAGAAACGTCAAAAACGAGCCGCTCTGTACAAATTTGTATGGAATGCATGGAAGCATATGACGTCACGTTTTCTTTGGTCAAATGATTTACTTTCAGTGTTTCTCTTTATGATTATTAATTAAGTAACACATTAAATTAATAAATGAACAATATTTTTTAGAACACTTTATGACATATTTTTACCTGGTTATTTTGATAGCAGTGAAATACCCAATTACGTTTAAGTATAAAACTCAGTTTTTTGGGCTCCATAGTCAAATGGCAAAAACGGAACGGCTGCGGGAACCCTACACTGAGCATGATCCAAGATGCTCTCCGGTGAAGATGCGATTCTAAGATCTGGGCGATAACAATTTTGTCTAATGCAAACTTGACAGTTTAATCATCATCTTTTTTAATAATCATCATCAACCATCATTAATTTGTAACAAAAAGTCTATAAAATATACGAAAACGCGTCCATACTTCCATACTACTATTTAATATTATAAATGTGAAAGTAACTCTCGTCTGTCTGTCTGTTACGCTTTCACGCTCAAACGGCTTAACCGA
This sequence comes from Herminia tarsipennalis, assembly GCA_945859575.2. Classification (NCBI taxonomy): domain Eukaryota; kingdom Metazoa; phylum Arthropoda; class Insecta; order Lepidoptera; family Erebidae; genus Herminia; species Herminia tarsipennalis. Next base: position 6,334,847 of record OX243846.2, on the reverse strand, counting down.
TTTAGATGAAATTTGGTATGGAGATAGTTTGAGTCCCGGGGAATGACATAGGATAGTTTTTATCGCGATAACCGACATCCACGCGGGCGGAGCCGCCGGCGAAAGCTAGTTATAAATAAATTTACTACAACTACCGGTACTAAGGTTAAGTTATTAATAATCATCGGTAATTATTTTCTTACTTTTACCACGAATCCCGGTAATTATTAATAATGATTGACAATTATTAATAATTTTTAATTAATCACACTTACCGTTACATAGACATAGGACTTGTATCTTGTAAGTTGTACCCTCGTCCAGTTGTCTAAAAAAAGTACTAACTATTGTATTATTGACCTTAGTACTTAATATTGGCCTTTAATGTTTTTGTTACCTTCAAGACATATAACCTCATTCTCAGCTTTATTTATTGCACTGCAAGGTTTTTATTATAATAGAATGTTTATAATTTTGCAGAATAATCTTAGGTATTATAATTTTCTGCGCAAAATCAACATTGACAACAAGAAATAACATTACGCAACGTAGGTAGGTATACAATATCCGCTTTCGTTAATACAATCTCAAGTAGGTAAGTAGATGGTTTCTTACACGTAATTATTTTTTTCTTCTTAAACCTATCCACTATATTCGTATATCAAGCAAAAATTCACTAATAGATTTGGATACGATAAATAGTCTTTTAGGATCGCGATTTTCTGCTGTAGTTCGATTAGCATGAAACTTATAATCAACCTCGTAGCTCATGCTCACACGATGAAAGTGATTGATAGTCTGATTACCTGAAGGAATGAAACAAACAACATAAAAAGGGTTATATTGTTTCATGCTCATCTGGTTACCGGAAGAAATGAAACCACTACTTATAAGGGATTTTAGATATTTCCAGCCTGGCTGTTAGAATCGCAGAAAGGCAAACATAAGGGTGCCTTTAAATTTTACGCTAAACGCAGCGCGGAGGTATCTTGGCTGCAGCGCTGCTGTCACTAGTCGACCGATAAATTGATGCGCGACCGTAGTGCAGGTGCAGCGCCTGCAGTCGCGCATTTTTTATTTAAATACATTTACAAAACAGTTAGGCCGTAGCGCTGCAGCCGTGCCGCCGCTGCGCGACACTTTTCTGCGATTCTGACAGCCAGGCTGGAAATATTTAAAAGCCCTTAAATGTAGCCGTTTCATTCTCTCCGGTAACCAGACTTTAACTTCCGTCGTATGAACATGAGCTACGAGCTTGATATATTTACTACTACTGTTATTTATCTATAATATGTATGTATTTAGAAATATATAAGTATGTTTATCAGTTGTCTGGTTTCCATAGTACAAGCTCTGCTTAGTTTGGGATCAGATAGCGTTGTGTTAGTTGACCCAATATATAAAAAGATTTAAAAGAAATCTTTTTAACTGCCTAGGTGACGCAACTGCTCAAGAGGTGGTGCGTTCGACCAAACATAATATCACGTTAAGTGATTTATAAATTATTTTTCCGAATCTCGGTGTAGGTACTTTGTGCCTGTTAATTTAATTGTTTGTAAAGTCCCCGCGCCACAATCCCTGTTTCTGTACACTAGTGCAGAAGTTGTTTTATAAATTAAATAAATACACAAAAAGTATGTACCAAAATACGGAAGTTCGTCGGTCTATCAGGGTACGGTGCTGCTTCCGAACAGAGTATAGTCGTCATAAAGGGGCATCATATCATATCCTGAGAAGGGGCACTACTGCCTACAAAATCTTGACGATTTTGCACATCTTTTGGTCGTTAAACGACGGATGCGTGGTGTACTTTAATGTTCATTTTTACTTGTTGTCATTTAATAAAAGTCTTAAAAAACTCGGCTAACCGAACCGTGTAAAAAAAGGAAATAAATGAAATGTATAATAAAAAAAATCATTAAAGGCATTCATTTGGATTTTAGACCCCTTCAAATTCATCTCATAAATGTTTACGAAAGATGAATAAAATAGAAAAAAAATATAAATAGGTTTTATAATTTGATTAAATAATACAGTTACATATCAACCCATATGATGGCCCACTGCTGGGCACGGGTCTCCCCAGTAGAACCTACTGGTATTTAGATCCTGGGGGTAATTGCCATAATCGCCACGCTTGGCGAGCGGGTTGGCGATCGCAGTAAGGCTATAAGTACGCAGAGGACGCTGCTGCCCGTCCTCCGGAGTAAAATCCCTGAGTCGCCTTGACGACACCCACGGGAAGAGATGGGGTGGTGCTATTCTTAAGCCGGCACCACACGGCATAAATAATACAGTAGTAAATTTAAATCTATTATGCATTTTCCCAACTTTTTTGTATGATTCTTTAGTTTATTTTTAAATTGACATATAATTCGTAAAATTACAGGCAAATCCAAGACCCCGCGTCGCAGCGGCTGACGTGGTACAAGCCACCACTCACTGTGCTGGTGATAAAGAAGGTGCACGATGCCACCATCCTGGTGCCCTTCGTGCAACTCGTCCATTGGCTAGTTCATGTAAGTTGTTATACTCGAGGAATGAGTAGAAAATATAATAAACTAGCTGTCCCGCGCAACTTCGTATGCGTACATTTTCCCCGTTTTTGTAACATTTTTCATTTTTGCTCCGCTCCTATTGGTCGCAGCGTGATGTTAGATAGCCTAAAGCCTTTCTCTATAAATGGACTATCCAACAAAAGAATTTTTCAAATCGGACCAGAAGTTCCTGAGATTAGCGCGTTTAAACAAACAAACTCTTCCGCTTTATAATATTAGTATAGATATAAAACACACGCCTGTTCTTTTGATTCTAACTAGCACAAACCTAGTGTTAATGTATTTGAAATCGTCTCAACTATCAAAATAAAAAAAAATCGAATGCGACTTTAATCACGTCTGACGGCAGCTATATTGTTTTAAGAACAAAATAGCCTATGTTACCCGGATACATTTAACGATTCTAACAATACCCCAATCACCTATATCCGTTTAGGTGTTTGGAAGACTCATTAACACATTAGGTAACCTTGCAAAACATCAAATACACTCCTTTTTTGGGGCAGTCGGGTTAAAAGACAGTCAACTTGATTATGTATGACCGTTTTTGCAGTTTTAGGCCTCAGATACGGAGACGCGAGGCGTCGCGCGTTGCGTTAGGCGTCGTGGCCCGCACTTTATTCAAACACTAGCTGTCCCGCGCAACTTCGTATGCGTAAATTTTCCCCGTTTTTGCAACATTTCTCGTCGCTGTTCCGCTCCTATTAGTCATAGCGCGATGTTATATAGCCTATAGTCTTCCTCGATAAATGGGCTATGCAACAAAAAAAGAATTTTTCAAATCGGACCAGTAGTTCCTGAGATTAGCGCGTTTAAACAAACAAACAAACAAACTTCCGCTTTATAATAACTAGAAATAAACACTATAAAAGGTGAATCAACTACGACCTATTTTGTTTCCAGAAGTTGTTCAATCTCGGCTGTTGTTAATTTAATTTCCATGAATATTTACAATAAAATGGTATCCTAGTATAATAGAGTTTATTCCTAAACACTTTTAAAAATTCTGTTACATTGAGCCCCAGATTTGGAATTATACCGTCTAACAATAGGCTAGTTTGCTATGTAAACAGAAATCCAAAAGTCTAATTAGTAAATAAAACTAGCATATAAACTACCAACGATTAGATCCCGATAACATTTTTGTACTTATTAATTTAATCATAAAAAGAAATGATTTGACTAGAAAAAATAGTAACGTCATTCCGGCATTTGTATTAGATCACCGAAATGAACGAACGGAGTAATATTAACAAATAGAATTACATAATTCCTGTCCACTGTTGGTTATTATTTATCCGTTTCTCCGCTCCGCAGTCTTGCTCGGAAGTTGTAGGAACAATGTTTATATTGTCTCAAAAATTCGGCCTAAAACAAGGATCTCTAACTTGCACAAGCCACGTTTAACAAAAACAATTATTTAAACATTATGTGAAATTAAAATTAATAATAAAAAACAGGCACTAATTAGGACATAATCCGCGGCCAACATTTTTTTAACGTGATTTTTCAATTAGTTATTCACTACTTAGTTAATTAACAATACTTGTAAATAATAAACTGAAAAATATTTTTTTACTATTTATACTACGGAGATCTACTCTGAAGCCTTTCAAGAATAGCTCATATACCTAAAGGAAAAACATATCAAATTAATAGTTTATTTGTTTTTTTTCTTTCCTATATCTCATATGTAATGCACCACCCCCCCCTTTCGTGCGCGACATTTTTATTACATAATTAATACCTAAGTTATATTTAGTGTGACGTAACAATTGAAAAAGAAATAAACATCGAAGTGGTCGTGACCTTGGTTTATTGATCGAGTTCATACAATTTTAATAAGCTGGACCCACTACGCACGGGTCGTAGCGACCGTAGTGACGCAGGTAGCCAAAACATGAATACTAACATTATACCTACATGATAAAATGTGTTTGTTGGTTTGTTGTTGCAGATACTTTGTAGGTTTCTTTTAGCACTTAAAGTACATCATAAACCACCACCGAGGGGGGCAACTGCCTGCCTAAACATTCTGATCCAGTGTCAAAATTGTCAAATTTTCAAAAAGAAGGTCATTCAGACGAGTCTGGTGGCAACTGGGCAACGGTCTTGTTTCGAACTGGTCAAAACCACAACTCTTTTAGAAATATAAAAAATATTTTTTTATATGGAGATCATACAAATAGCGGTCTATGAAGTCACAATTTTTTTCTTGTCAAATCGCTTTATTTTTATGATATGATCAATGATAAAAATCCAATTTAACACTAAATTTAATCGTGACTTTGAAAGTTTATATATCAGGTTTATTTACAAAGTTTAGTCTTTTGGATTTTTTTGTTTCCCTAGGAAACAAGCCTATTGCTACCTGCCCCCCCCTCCCCCTCCCCCCCCTTTACATTCCTGTAGTATCTAATATCCGCGCCTGTACATTCTTCGTACACCCTATGAGAAATCGCGTAGGTGTTGTTAACACATACTTACGTTAATGCGCATTTCTTTAGTTCATTTTTTTCATTTAGTTTCTTTATCTTTTAAATTATTGTGTTTGCTTTTACCTATTTAAGAGTAGCAAAATATTTATATTGTATAGTAGAATAGAGCCTTCATTTTGTATACCTTAATAACCATGCATCATGATGGACACCTCTATAATAGTAATGATAGTTTTTAAACTTTCGCGATTCTTATACATATTAGTTATATTTCGGGACTTAATCGCGTGAATTATTTAAAGGTACGAACCTTTTATTTACCCGACGTTTCGATCGAATTGCACCGATCGTGGTCGGAGTCGACCCGTGACCACGATCGGTGCAATTCGATCGAAACGTCGGGTAAATAAAAGGTTCGTACCTTTAAATAATTCACGCGATTAAGTCCCGAAATATAACTAATAGTAATGATTGTATGAATTTATAAATTATGTGTATTTTGGTATTATTTGGCCGTTTGCCAGTAAACACCCATCGTAATTATTTATAAACACATCAGATTTATACATTTATGGAACAATCACGTATCCTTAAAGCTTCTCAAACACACATTCCAGAGCGGTGTTAACGTCTGTTACATGTTACATAAACTACCCCGGCAAATTGTGTCCTTAAAAAAAAATAACATAATTGCATTTCGTTGAAGCTACTTTAAGTAAACATCTCTTTTTCTTTTGCAATTGGTCTGGCAATATGGGTCTTAATCGCGTGAATAATTTAAGGTAAAATACCTTGTTGTTACCGTCGAAACAAGGTATTTTACCTTAAATTATTCACGCGATTAAAACCCGTAGTATATATATTTTCATAATGTGTAGAAATCGCAAAAGTTTATCAACATTTATAGCAATTGATACTAATCAATATATATAGAATAGTATATAGATAGTTGTGGAATACCCTATACATTCGTTCTAATAAGCTTTCTACTTATGACACTTTACAGGACAAAAGTATGGTGGTATTTGTCGAAGCAGCAGTCCTAGATGACACATTACTAGCAGAGTATGGTGACTTTACATCGGTCAAAGAGCGACTAATGACTTTCAGAGCGGGGCAGGATGACTTGACAGACAAAATCGATTTTATCATATGTCTAGGAGGCGATGGCACGCTGTTACACGCTAGTTCATTGTTCCAGGTAAATATTTAAGCCCAGTTTATATAATTTAATTTACCAGATTCCAGAGATTAAAATCAGATCTATCTACTAGAATAAATTAATAGGTACCTGGATTGAAGAGTTCCAGTGAGCATACAGTCTCAATAATTTAATCTCCACTTAAAGAATTGAATTCGAACAGAACTGATATGGGAATGTTTCACCAAATCTTGTCTTAACCAAACGGAGATCCTGCAAAAGTCTCGTTCAAACTTTTGATCTAACTTTAGTAGGAATTATTATTAAGTGTAGGGTATGATGGGACTGACATACGTTAAGCGTAAAAGTCCCTTAATAAAAAGAAAAGAAGAAAAAAAAACTTAATATTTATTAATCTTTCAAAGCCCATACTAACGCAACTGGAAACGTGCGGAGATGTACCGTCTCAGTCTAGCATCAAATGTTGGAAAAAACGCCATCTGTAGTATTTATTTATTACTGTGTACCTATATGTAATCGTCTACTCCAAGACTTGCAAAAACCAAACCATGTTTTCGAAAGTTAATACTTCATAACTTCTTCTTTATTAACTTCCATAGAAATTATTCTAAATCGATATTATTACATTTTTGCAGCAATCGGTGCCCCCAGTAATGGCATTCCATTTGGGCTCGCTGGGATTCCTCACGCCCTTCGAGTTCAACAATTTCCAGGATCAAGTCATGAATGTATTAGAGGGTAAGTATTCAAAAATAACATATTTCGAATATGAAACGATTGTCTTAGGTTACCCACCCGTACAATAGGCAAGCCACTTCAATGTGTGATACAATAAACTTCTTGAACGCCTAGTGCCTAGTTTCTTTAGAATAAGAATTCATAATCTGTTGAAAAAAAACATTCCGGAAATTTTCATTCTATTCGCGATGTTGGTATCTCTTTTATTTAAAGGCTAACCGTATAAATTATTAATTTTATTTTTACTGTAGGAAAATACCGATTTTTTTATTGCCAAGTTCTTTTTTCACGGCTTTACTCTTGCGAACTTAGCATTAAATGTAGAATCATTCTATTACAAATTTTGTCTGACGTTCATAAACGTTGCATTTGTAACCTAAATAAATAAAGTATTTTGACTTTTACTTCTGTTATTTAAGCCACCACTTTATTATCCATTTATATTGTTACATATGACCCCACGATATTTTCAGGACACGCAGCCCTAACATTACGGTCACGTCTTCAGTGTGTAGTATTACGCAAAACAAAACGCGACGACAAAGACGGCAAAGAGAAGAAGAAGCCTACTACGATATTGGTGCTAAACGAAGTGGTGGTAGACCGAGGACCTTCACCATACCTGTCTAACATCGACCTATTTCTAGATGGAAAGCATATTACTTCGGTGCAAGGAGATGGTAAGAGAAAAAATGTTACAATTAATCTGGTAAAGCTAGGGATATTTTAAAAATAAGTTATTTGTACTGAACGGCTCCACTTACAAGAACCTTGAATATTGCTATATAATAATGCTATAGAAATGTCACTGACGTCCTTACATATATCCTTAAACACCTACAAGTAAATCAACTTTTTCAAACTTTGTCATAATAATTTCAAACAAAAACATATGCCCTTGTTGGCCAAGTTTTAAATGAATTGTATAATATATTTTCAATCACTCTTTAAAACGACATAATGTTCATCAGGACTTGACCTTCCTTCCAAATAACCGTCGTTAAAAATTATTAATTTCCAGGGTTAATAGTATCAACGCCGACCGGTAGCACAGCGTACGCGGTGGCCGCAGGTGCGAGCATGATCCACCCGTCAGTACCAGCCATTATGGTCACCCCTATTTGTCCCCATTCGCTATCCTTCAGGCCTATTGTTGTCCCCGCTGGAGTGGAACTCAAGGTAAATAAGAATGATAAAAAATAGTACTATTATTATGTATACCAACAATTACAATATTAGATTTTTTTTTAGGATTTTCACTGAAATTATAGCCGAGCACTTGTTTACAATTTCTTTAGTCATTTACGTAACACAGTGTCTACGAAACCGGCGTCGTGCGAAGCTTGTTTTTCAATCAACCGTGATAATCTCGATGTTAACATTACATATCTACAATGTAATAGGGTATTTGACTGAAGTCAAATCACTATATTTTTAAGAAACGTCAAAAACGACCCGCTCCGTATAAATTTGTATCACGTTTTCTATAGTCTTTTAGTGTTTCTCTTAAAGATAACAAATTAATAAACACGTTAAATTATTAAATGAACATATTTTTCAGAACATTTTATGACATATTTTTACATGGTTATTATTAAATATTTTATTTTGATAGTAGTCAAATACCCAATTATGATCTCTTGAAGTTATTTTTAAAAATAATAGAGATAAAATTACTTTCAAAGAATCACTCTCGTAACACCGCCTGTTTGGTTCGACACTGGATTCTTCAACTAGTCAAAATCTCGTCAATAAGTAAAACATTGTAACATGCCTATTTAATTTATTCTTGTTTTTATTGTGTATTTTTCCTCACGGCAGTATATTGTATAATTCCTCACGCAGAGTCTAACATGAAGATATTTCTAGATCGCACTGTCACCGGACGCGCGTAATGCCATGTGGGTCTCCTTCGATGGACGGAACCGACAAGCATTGCACCACGGAGATAGGTACATTACACCCCCGGGTGGGGTCATTAGTACCCAGAATGGGGTCCATAGTACCCAGTAATGCATCTGCTATGCACGCTCGCAGTAATTAGCTTTGTAAATGCGCATGTACTTTTGTCTGTAATAGTAATCAGTCTTACTTTAACACTTCGTGTTTGTATATATTTTTCTTTTAGGTTATTTTTTCAGATTTTCATGTACTTTTATCTTATACTAGCAGTCTCGGCCAAGTTCGTCCGCCCTGTTATTTTATTGCGTTATTTTTTTTACGTAAGACCCTTTACAGAGTATTAGAAAACTGAAGAAAAAAGAATTCATTCATTCTTTTTCTTTAGTTTTCTATCGGTAAAGTCGTTTTTTAGTTGTGCATCGACCAAGGGAAACAGGGATTAATTTTTATAATATACAGATTGGTAAAAATTGGGATCACTTCACTTCACTTCTTATTCAGGCAACCCTCGATTAAAACCTTCATACGTGTTTACGTGATTTTTAGGGTTCCGTACCCAAAGGTTAAAACGGGACCCTTTTACTACCAGACTTCGCTGTCCATTTGCCACCAGGCATTATCTCATGAACCGTTTTGTCTCATGAATAGTTAGACAGTTGAAATTTTGCACAGTTGATGTATTTCTGTTGCCGCTATAACAACAAATATGTACCAAAAACTGAATACAATAAATATTAAACGTAGGTTGCAGGTGTACAGCAAACGTGATTTTTTTTGCTCGTTTTTGCTCGATATTGATAACGGCAAGAGGTAGATGCTTCAAATTTCACAGAATATTGAGTTATATTATTCACTTTTAAAATAGATAATTAAATTAAAATAAAATTAATATTTAAGGGGGCTCCCATACAACAGACATGATTTTTTTTGCCGGTTTTATAGATAACTAGCTGTTCCGCGCAACTTCGTCTGCATAAATTTTCCCCTTTTTTTTTTATAATCCTTCTAATACCTCCAAGAATATGTGTAGAAAGTTTCATGATGATCGGTTGAGTAGTTTTCGCGTGAAAGCGTAACAAACAAACTTACATTCACATTTATATCACATTCACTCTTCTTGCGCGAGTCCGACTCGCTCTTGACCTATTTTTTAACATTACAATAATTTAGGTCGCTCTTCTCAGGGAATAATATTCTTTTAACCTACCTTAGTGACAACACTATAAAAATATAAGAAAGTCATAAATAAATTCAATAAATTATCTCAATCAATTGAATTAATTAATAAACATAATGCGGCAAGTAAAATTGAAAACAAGCAGTATCTAAAATTATATTTAACAGATTTTGGTCTGATGTGACTTATACAAATATAACATGATTCAATTTAAAATATCACGTTTTAAACTTCATCAAAATATAATCAAATCAACTCCGAACAAACAAACGGACATTAAAAAAAAAAAAACAAAGCCTAATTTCGGATTAAAAAACCCTTCTTGATTTATGTTAGTTTTTTATATCTTCGATTGACAGATACAGCTGCATCAGTAAAGATACAATTTACAGGAAACAAATACATTTTTAGAAATGGCCTATAACATTTTTCATTTAACTTCAATAAACACATGAGTTGAGTTTTGAGGGCTTGTTTCAGATAATGCCCACACTAGAAGCGCGTAGCGCGGCGTGTGTTTCGTTCGACGGACGCTCGCAGTTGACTCTCAGACCTGGCGATAGGTAACAGGATATACAATACGTTTCTAATTACGTAGAATGCAATGACTCCTTGTACCCAGAGGTTGAGCCAAGGCCGATTTAGGCTTAGGCATGCGAATTGGTTTAAACTTGAATATAAAAATGAGAAAAAGAGTGAGATTATGGGGTATTAAACCAGTAATTACTTAAAAAAATGTTATAACAGCTTATGTTTCAATATGTATCATTACTTAAATGAATTCATTATATGCTCATACGCTAAAGTATCGTATCGTGCCACAAGACCCCCTTATTGAAAAAAGAAAGACACCTAATACTTTTGATGGTTATGGGTATACCTTGTGTCTGATTAAAATATAGTTGCAAAGCATTGTACGTTATTTGAATCGTATTTTACGAAAATACAACATCATTTGAGCATAAGACGAGGGCCACAGAAATATTATTTTTTTTCCATAAACATCGAACTTCCTTTTTCGGTGATGGTTTATAATTCTAAGTAAATTTATTATTGGTGAAGGTTACTTTAGTTTCAGATAGATGTATCTTAATGATAGATATACTAATAAATTTGCGCTTACGCTTGGCATATTTCTTAACATTTTGTAAATATTTTAAAAGTTGGTATTTTTGGTAGTGAGTTGCATGATCCTAACTAACTATACCGCTAGAATTACTTTAAAAATACTAACCATACTAACCAGAAAGAAGGTTTCGGTTTAAGTTCAAGTTAAATTCACGTGGTTTAGTTATAGTAATATTATTGTAAAGCTGTTCATCACCTGCACGTTGCAATTCTCTACAAAGTTCAATAAAACAAACCTATAACTGATAGAAGTACTTATAAAAAAGATAGTGAATATCACTGTACTGTACAACATTGAAAAGCTATAGATACACTTTATAATTATCTGCCGCTATCAGTTACACGTTAAGCGTAATTCAATATCCAACCAACTTTATATAAAAATGTCCATTTATATCGCACATGCACAAGTACCTGATAAAGTGAGCTTAAAAGATTGGCTATGTGTTTGTTTGCATTATAAACGCCCTAAGATTATACTTCATATTATGATATTTAATATTTGAAAACCACCATTTATATACAGAAATCATTATTTCAGTCTTATAGTCCGTCATGTGTTGGACAGATTCTTGACCAAAGACTTTTTAAAAACCTGATTTAAATTTCATGAAATCATTTATAATTATCCTTTTATTATTTTCAGCCTATACGTAACAACATCAGTGTACCCTGTGCCATCAATATGCGCGCAGGACCAGATATCTGATTGGTTCGATTCCCTAGCAGAATGCCTGCATTGGAACGTTCGCAAGAAACAGAAGCAAATGGACGAACTAAGCGACATGACCCATTCCTCAAGCGATACTTTAGAAGAACTTGATAACAACCACCATGACGATAGACCAACCGACACATGACCTAGGTCTATAGAATTAATAAGTGTTAACTGAGTTCAGGGTATAGACGTATTTTGTGAATGGGGTCAAACGTAACATTTGTGTTAAATAGTTTATTTAAGGGAAATGAACGCCTTTGGTCTTTTATTACGCTTGTTGTTATATGAAACTACTTATAATGGTAACGGTCTAGGTAATGTTAACATAATAAAGCGAGTGCATATCGAAGCATTGGGGGTCCAATGTAACAATCGATGTTTGATGTACTAGATCAAAGTATTAACCGCGAAGCATTCCTTTCTATGTAGTGTGGAAGCTCGCGGGTTCTCTCCTCAAGGTACAAGGGCTTATTATCATCGAGCAAAACCACAATGGTCGGTAATCGATTGCTATGAACTTGAAATAAGACCTACGAGGACCGACCTAAGAGGAAGACATGGTAGTGTACTAAAGCAATAAAGTCAACGAAACTTTTTCTCTTAAAAATTTTAGATGTAGGTACGTGTGTTTTCGTATACATATCGTGTTCGACCCATAATGGCGGTATAAGAATATTCCTTAATTGTCGGTAATGTGATACGGATTCCGATTCATATTATTTTCTAACATTCCCTTGGACAATAAAAATATGGTGTTATGTCTTTCTCGGGTATGTTCGGTTTTTGTTTGTTAAGTGACCAATTAAATTGCACTTTTTTTTCATCGATTGAATGTAGGTAAATGTGAAAATGACTTCATACAGCAAGAGATAACGTGACATTTTTTTTGTTGGTTCTGATGTATTTATCATACATAAACATAATTAAATATGTTTTAAGTAACTGCGAAGGTGCTAACTAAAATAAAACAGTGCCAATGTAAAAAAAAAAATAGGGCGGAATGGCTACTTTTTTAGCTTACGCCAATGGTGTACGGTAAAAATAAAAATAAAACGCTTTATAATGTAAAAGTGTTCAATAGGGAGCACAAAATGTAGATAGTTATAGATTTTTTACCTTCAGTTGTTGAGAGTTTATAAATAAATAGAATTTGATAAATATTAAGAATGTACAAAAAAAAACTATAAATTGTGGCATCACCGCATGATGGAAGTTCCTTTGGCTGTTTGTATTGTAAATATTATCATAGTAAAATCACCTGATGAATTTTATAAATGTTAACATTTTATAATACTTCGTAAATATTCTAGCAGCAGCTAAATAATGTGGCAATAATAAAATTAAAATATTTGGATTTATAATACAAACTTGTTCTCTTAAATGGACTTGTTTTGGTGTCCTTTAAGATAATTGTATGTATATAAGTTTACTCTATAAATTATATGAATGCGAATTCACTTATTTGTTTTATTTATCAGAAAAAGTGCCCGTGAAAATATTTGCCCATAATTAATTAAAGGTCAAAGCACGCTGAGTCACTGAGCAACTAGGAACGGGATCGTCACCGTAACAGCGGTTCGTGAGTTAGTCCGGCGAGGCGATTACGTTCCTAATCCGATTAGTGCGCGTTGCAGTAGGGAGTTTCATACAAAGAATATGCATAGGTACCAGGGATGTTGCGAATGCAGCTTTTTTCGCATCCGCGAACGCGGATGAGGATTTTTTAAGGTAGGCATCCGCGGATTCGGATGCAGATGTACAGATCGATGCATAAGCTCCACGATTGCTGATTTGGACGCGAATACTCGCAACTATACCGCAGCTTCCCTGCGTGAATGTCCAATATTGTGACATTATTGGACATTCACGTAGGGAATTTACCTACTTAATGATATTTTTTCGATGAACGGACGATTTTTTGACATCTGCATGAAAATTAGCATTGATTATTGCGGGTGCAAATGTCCAGATCTATGCGGAAGCTCCGCAATTGCGGATGCGGATACAAATATTCGCAACATCCCTTATAGGTACGGTGCTAATCCCTTTTTAAGTTGATCAGTGGGCTTTGACCGTGTGCGTTACGGCGTTACCCCAGCAGAATGTGGTCTCCGTTTTCGAGTTATTCAAGAAAAATAGATTAAATAATTTACACAAAAAATTCACTGAAAAGGAATAACTACCATTCATTTAACCGTTAAATCGTTGATAAGGAGTTAATTTTCAGTTCAAAATAACTTAGTCAGTTGAAACAAAATATCTATACCTACTAATATTATAAAGCGGAAGAGTTTGTTTGTTTGTTTGTTTGTTTGTTTAAACGCGCTAATCTCAGGAACTACAGGTCCGATTTGAAAAATTCTTTTTTAGTTGGATAGCCCATTTATCGAGGAAGGCTATAGGCTATATAACATCGCGCTATGACTAATAGGAGCAGAGTATCGACAAGAAATGTTGCAAAAACGGGGAAAATTTACGCATACGAAGTTGCGCGGGACAGCTAGTTCTTTATAAATCATGTAGGTATGGGTTGCACAAAATGTCATAAACCTACTGTTTATGACATTTGTGGGATTATGAGAATAAATGAGAGGTATGAACAAAAACCATCAATGGGTTTCTATAAATTCTAATTCTAATTCTATAGATCTTCTAGTTTTAAAAACTAGAAGATAATTTCCTTTTTAAAAATGTGTCTCATAGCTATTAAATAGTGTAACTATATACGAAAGAAACAAGATCCAATAAAGAGCACAAATTATAATATTTCACTAAGTAATTACGCCAGCAAAAACTCAAATAACATGAAAACATTATGCACAAATTAAAATCTTCCTATCTATTTTATATCCAAAAAGGTCCATGGCAAAAAAAAATCTGCTGGAGTAGCGTTACTGCAGCAGAATCTATTTTTATTGAATAACTCAAAAACGTCTGGATGCACAAATTTAAAAAGTTGCGCACTTTTCAATGGCATGTTGCACTAAAAATCTGTATCATTCATATCCTGAAAGGAGACAATATTCTGCTGGGATAACGCACACCTTTGTCCTTATTACAAATTCAATCGACAGTCGTTAAAAAGTTTAGTTCACAAACAATATCAGAAAAATATATTACAGACATTATCTTTGTTAAAAATCTGAATAAATTAAAATACGGTTTTTTCGTTGAATTACGATTCATCACATTACTAGCGGACTTCAGTGTCTATGGTATCTATGATGGATCTATGGATATTATATCGTATCAATGTCATTTTTTTTATTGACATAATTCTAACCTAAAAACAAATTCAAATAAATACAATAATTTTATATTGAGGGCAACATGTCTAAAATATCAGCATTAATTAACCATGTAACTACAAGGAGCATTTCATTATCTGCGCCTAGGGAAGGCAAGCGGAACTTTAGGAAATTTGTGATCGCTAACAAAAGAGGTTCTCGTTTTCACAAGCAAAGGCAGACTACTGAAAATAGGGAGCTACCAATTGATAAACAAGGAGTTCGTGATACAGGATACTATTTAAACGGACGCTTTGTGCATGTACCTGAAATGATACCGGAATTAATAGTGCCTGACTTGACAGGTTTTGATTTAAAACCCTATGTATCATACAAAACTGAAGATGTTATCCAGAGCGAATTCACACCTCAACAACTATTCGATGCCGTATACAGCAAGAAAATTGTCATGGACTTTAAGGGAGGCAAGCTAGACGCTGCAGGTAACCCATTAGAACCCTCAGAGGAAGAGATATTACAACCTGAAGAAGCAGTGGCCAAAGCGAAAAGAACTGGATCAGATATATTTTAGTATTCTATAGTTTATGTAGTTTAGTTATAAATTGATAAGATTGTTAAAATAAATGTTATATTGTAGTGCTTATGATTCCTTATTGATTTTATTTTAAAAACTATTGGCTTGCTCTGGCTTCACATAGATTTTTCTATGAAAACCATAATAAAATTATAAGCATGGTTTAGATGAGGTTAGTGGAGATACAGACAGATGAAAAGTGATATTACTTTATACTTTACAAAAGTTAAGTAGTTAGTTGTGCCTATCAGCCTGTCACATTGCAGTTCACAATTCTGTCAATCCCAAACTGTTTAATAGTTTACTCAGGTTATATAAAATTGTGTCTCTCAATATTTCAAACTAGCTGTCCTGGGGAACTTCGTACCAACTGTTTGTTTTCGTTATTTTCTTTTTTACATAAGAACCTTCTACAGAGTATTAGAAAACTAAAAAAAAGATTGAATGAAATTGGTAGTATTTCTTTAGTTATGTCGTAACCAAGGGAAACAGGGATTCTATTGTCTAGACTAATATTATAAAGTTGAAAAGTTTGTTTGTTTGTTTAAAGTCATTAATCTCAAAAACTACTGGTACAAATTGAAAAAATGTTGGATAGCCTATTTCTCAAGGAACGCTATATAACATCACCTTATGACCACAGATAATATAATACTATACTAGTACTATGACCAATAGGAGCAGAGCAACAATGAAAAATGTTGCAAAAATGGGGAAATATTATGCAGATAAAGCGGGTCAGCTAGTATATAATAATATATAGATATAGACTAAAGACTGGATAAAGTCTTTGCAACCTAAAGATTTTCTAGCTGTCTTATTTTTGAATATAATTCTAGTATAGTGGATTAAAAGTCACTACAGCCCCTGGTTTCTCCAACCTCTGTGCACAAAACGGCAATTAAAACAGGATAAAGGGTGTATAAGACTCCTCCGCCTCTCCCCATTGTTCAAGCAATTCTTGGCTGATGTTGGTGGAAGCTTTTAAAGTAAGTAAAAAGATCAAAAAGGTTTGGAGCCATTTTTCCTATATGCTGAAGTCTACAAAATAACTAAAGAAAAGGCCATGCAAGCATGCAACATTGAGCCTGGTAACAATGTGCAAGATAGATTTTATTTAGACCTAAGCTGATTATATAGTAAATAACAAATTAATAGCTAGCTATAAGTATAATTATACCTATCTACATACACACAATAACATAGAAACAAACTTGGAACCAACTGGTTTATCCACTTACTATTCATATGATATCCTATACCTACATTTCTATATTTATTTATGCAAATAGGGGTCCATGTAGGTGTACTATGTTTATGTCATAGAGATTTGCTGAAAAAGATGCAACTCTTTAATTCATCCAATACCACCATAGTAAGGCTTCACTTCTTCACTTCACGCCTGCGTTTTTATGAACATTAAATTTCTCCAGAATTTACATTTTGCTCTGAAAACACTTGAACACACACTTTGAATTGGATCTAACAACACATTATTGGACAGGTTTTTAATATACACCTTGTATGTGTTTTAAAAGTAAGAGCTACTCTGCAAAGTCAGTTCAAAGTTTCCGGCCCGGCCCTGGCGCTCTGCACCACCGTTTTTCGGTATACGGTAGCTACACTGGCACACCGACCTGAAGCAGCCACTGCTTCAGGTCGGTGTGCCAGTGTAGCGTGTTGCTGCGACGCGAGCGCTGAGTTTTTTCTTGGTAGCGCCGATCACGAGCATTGCCCGTGCAGAAAACAGAGAAAGTGCCTACCCAAGGAAAGCTTCCTGCCAATGCTTATCACATAATAATAATAATAAAAATCATTTATTCACTTAGGAAGCAAAATACTACACTTGTGAAAAGTCGATTCTACATTTACTGGTAATGCCTGTTCGCAAACAATAGGTAAAGCCCGAGAAAAGAACAGGCAATAAAAACTCGTGGCCACTCTTTTCAAATTGCCAATGTTTACAATGTTTCTCTGTTTATAAACTGTATATGCAGGTAAGGTGCTGCCACCATTATATTATACACCATATATTAGAGGACTGATGCAAAAAAAGAGGTCACTAATATTAGAAGAGTACACGAGATCGGATACATCAGCCTCAATGGGCACAACATAGTAGGAGCATCCACTTACGATGTAAAAACTTTATGTGCTTAAATATTGGCCAATTTACTGCTACTTAATGAATAAGTATACATGTTTTTCAAAGGAAAGAAAAGAATGGCCGTAATTTATCACGCAGAATCTTTACTTACAAAAGTAAATCGTTTTCTTAACTAGTACCTAAGTAACATTATCAAACTGTGACAACAATATTCACCTAGTAAAATGCAATAAACTATACAACCCAATACATTAATAGGGAGCAACGAACTACATCCATTTATCTTTATCAGTTAATAGATATGGAATCTCGAACCAGCTTGACCACTTTGTTCTAAAGGATTTATAAGTAGAGTAGTTATAAGTAGTGTAGCTTTCCCTCTGAAGTCTGGACTCTCAATGGTTTGTGGACCAAACAATCTAAAAAGTTCTCCAGATACTGAAGGGTATCCGCGGATAAAAGGCCTCCTCCTTGGATCCGCGTCTGGAGTATCGGTCAGGGTAGGGAACAGGGTCATTTGAATTTGACTGCCTCGGTGGGCAGTGAGAATGCATACAGTCGTACGACGACGAAGAGAGAGAAGATTCCCACACGAAACAACACTGTGTGATCTGATCCACAAACAGTTCCTTCAAGAGTTTTTTTTTTTTAATTAAAAATATGTAATTAGTGTGGAATTATGCGGTCCAATCAAGGTAAACCCCTCCACCTAAACTAAATTGCTTGTCTGGACCACCCCTAAGACAAGCAATTTAGTTTAAGTGGAGGGGTTCCGAGGTACCGACGTGAACCCACGTTCACATATGTAGTTTAATATGTAATTACTTTTGTGTCCATGTTTTTTTTTTTTTTTTGTTTTGGCGATTCTGTTATTTCCGCCACAGACTTTTTGAGTGTGTCTCTTGCTTCTTTGTACTGGATCTGGGCTGTGGGAGTACAAGAGAAACTATGTAGGTATCAAAACTATATAGAATAAAACTTAAGAATGACTTTTATGATACGGTGAATTTTGAATTTAGGGACAATTACATAAAGCATAAAAAGCAGCGGGGTTAGTTTATGTACAAAACAGTTAATTTTACAGTGTTATATTATTCGAAATAATGAAGTTACATAGGTATTAGATAAATTATAGGGGAGAAAGCATATCGCAAAAGAGCATTAAAATTAGTGGGAAAGGGAACAAGGTCAGTAGGTAACATATTGTACAGGGAACCATTCATTCTAGGGCATTCAAAGAATATGATAATAATAATAATAATAATAATATCTTGGGACAACTCACACAACGCTATCTGGTCCCAAACTAAGCAGAGCTTGTACTCTGGAAACCAGACAACTGATAAACATACTTATATATTTCTAAATACATACATATTATAGATAAATAACACCCAGACACAGAATAAACCATCGTGCTCATCACACAAAGTTTTATCCTGGGTGGGGATCGAACCCACGACCTCTTGCGTAGCAGTCGGATACACTCCCACCGCGCTACAGAGGTAGTCTATATATGATTTGTGGTACCCTCATCCAGTCCACATTCACAAAGAGAGCTGTCCTTAACCCGTATCTTGGTTAGGAAGACATTTGTGCAAGCATGTCCTAGTCTTAGACGGCAGATGACCGAAGTGGCCTGTTTATTTGCCTCTTGTGTCCAAGTTTGTAAAGTCCCCCGCGTCAGCCCCCGTGGGTACCTACTAGGTATAATATTAATAAGTATAGTGCGGGAGTTGTCGATACTATAGAAACATGGTGTCCCAAAACTATGCCTCATGGAGGGAAAGTAGGTATCTTAAATATATTGTAGATAGAACATTTTACTGAAAGAAGACTTAATTTTGATTTTAAATATAATAATTATTGTGACATCCCTTTGACATTTCTGGCGCTTAAAATGCCTGCCATACTGTACCAATTGGGGTCTACGACTAAGCCCTGCGGTGTGATTTTCCGCCCGTGATAGGGATGAGCTCAGATGACACCCTAGTGAAATGTGAGGATGCGGCGCGCGCGGTGAGTTACGCGCTTTGCTCAGTGAGGCTCACCGGGCAATTATGACCCGGTGGCGGGGCTGGCTGGAGGCTCTACAGGCAGGTGTACGAACTGTGAAAATACCTGCACGGTCGCTAAGAAAGAATTGAGTTCCGCCTGCCACCCCTGCGACCTGATGACTCAGCACAGCACACCTTGCCAGTATTGTCCAGCTTAGAGAGGAGGCGGGGGGAAAGACACCGTCGAGTTCGGAAGTGACCTCTCGTTGCTCATCTGGGAAGAGAGCCCTCTGGCGCTTCGTCGACAACGAACCGGACCGCGTCGGCGGGCTCTTCTGCGCCTGATGCCGCCTTGCGTGGGGCTGCGGATGGGCGAACTGGGTAATCATCAGTATCTAGGTGCCAACCCCACACTGCCTTCACCGTCTTCCCCGGACGGTGGGGTGATCATCAGGAATTTTCCCGCCATACTCTATAAAAGGGCAATACCTACCAATCATAATTTAAAAGGCATATACTAAATCGATGTCGATACAAAGGGTAGTATTGAACCATTATAAAACAAAAAACATCAAATTAAAGCAATATTAGACTGCGTTAATTTGAGTATAACATTTTTATTATAAGAAGTTGCTTGTTGTCGTGCTTAGTTTTCGAATGATATGTTGGTCTGCTGTTAAACATTCGCTTGTTCAAACATTTCGTGAAAATTCACAAATGTATGTATAATTTACAAATATTAGGTAACTCTCACTATATCTCACTCCGATTTGGACATGTCCCGGTGTACCGGGGACGAATGGCAGCCCTAGCCTAGCATCGTGATTTACTATACAGATTGTATTTTATCTTTTATAACCTACTCCTCCGAAACAGCTTGACCGATTTTTATGAAATTTTATATGCATATTCAGTAGGTCTGAGAATCGGCTACTATCTATTTTTAATACCCCTAAGTGGTAAGGGTTGCCCACCCCTAACATTTATAACTATACTATAATATTTTAAAGCAGAAGAGTTTGTTCGTTTGTTTGAACGCGATAATCTCAGGAACTACGAGACTAATTGAAAAATTACTTTACTGTTAGATAGCCCATTTGTCGAGGAAGGTTATAGGTTTTATAACATCACGCTACGGCTAATAGGAGCGGAGTAGCAAGGACAAATGTTGCAAAAACGGAGAAAATTTACGCAGACGAAGTTGCGCGGGTCAGCTAGTTAAATGTAAAATTTCATAGCCTTATCATAGCATAATTTATGATACTATGCTATTTAGAAAAAATAATCCCCATGACTGACTCTTTGGATTGGTGACATAAAAATATGGAATGGTGTTTTTCACATTCGGAGGATTCGATTCCCAGGTTAGACAGGCGATAATGAAAAAAAAATTGAATGCAGTTCGATTTATTTTAAAAATCAAAATGAAGCCTTCTGTCAGTAACATGTTCTTTCTATCTACAATATTTAGGGTACTTTCCCTCCGTGTGGCATAGTTGTGGGACACCCTGTATACTGAACTTGTACCCAGTTCTATTTCTGCCCTAGTAGGTACTGAAGTTATCTTTTATATGAAGTTATAAATACGCAGACTGAATGCGGAAATCACGAAAGATTTATATAATGCAAAGAGAGGAAAGATTTGATTGTTTGTTTGCATTGAATAGGCTCCGAAACTACTGGACCGATTTCAAAAATTCTTCACCATTAGAAAGCTACATTTTCGGGGAGTAACATAGGCTATATTCAAAAAATTTGTCAAAAAATTAGAGATCCCTACGAAAATTGCAATAACTTAAAATTAAAATGCTAAAAAATGCCGGCTTCGCATGGGGCAGGCAGCTAGTAATTGATATATAGATCGGTCTTACTTTATTTTCTACTTTACATCGTCATTGGCCAGGACTAACTACCTCAGGAGGCCCACTCTCTTTCTCTCAAACGAATTTATTAATTTTCGTAGGCTTAGGTACGTTTCTTAAGTTTTCAGAAACTATTCTAATTATTTTTTGTATTTTGTGTAAACATTCAAACGATTTTCGAAAACAATTGCTGGCTCTGTAAGTATATAAAAGTACCTTACCGCCATTTTTCATCGAAATCTATCGAAACTTTTTTAAATTTAATGACAGTGCCAGAGCCTCCAGTGATCCACTTATGTGGGCCTTCATCATCATTCATCCAGGTGTGTGCAACCTGCCACTTATTTTTCTATCAATCTTTCATAATTTATCAATATTTCTGAATTATCAATAAGTATTCCTAATAGCTATCTCCATTATGTAAGCCTACGTATCATTCATAACTTACTATCATAACAATGTTGTAAAAAATAAACTTCCAAAACATGTGGAAGAGATAATGCGATAGGCGGTATCACGGTAACGCAGGATGTTATGCATGTGAGGGTTGGATGGCAAAGTGGTGGTGATGATAAACATTGACCCACCCCTGCGCCTAAGACTGTTTTACCCACAGATATTGTTATTCTTCATCAAACTTATTCATTACCCTTGGCACTTGATATTTATGAAATCTACAGGGTTTTTTTAGGTCTACATAGATAAGCCCTACCTAGGTACCTACTACTTGACTTCTTTTCTCAAATATTGCCATTAACAACAGACATATAAACATAAAACAAACATCAATATCTAACCAATATCTCCATTGATTAATCTGACCTGAGTTTTATCTAAAATGAACTCGTCTGGAAGTCTATATAGCAATCAGTTGCCGTTTATCATTTAAACTAGTGATATCATTTCGCGCGGTTGTGAGGCGCATGCGCACTACGTACCGGTTTGACAAATCAACATCTACATAAATATAATGGGAGGTAACTATTCCGCTATGGATCCGATGGAGGTTCCCGTGCCCGATATCGCGATTTTATTCGAAAGAGATGGTTATTTAAAGCCATACGAACGTGAAATTCGTCGCAGGTGAGTCTTAAACACTCCTAATTCAGTTTACATTGAAGTTTCAGTGAAATGTTCACCAAAAACAGTGTTTTTGAGAGATATTTTGAAACATTTTAAGGTTAAGTTAGCCGTGTTTACGATTTGTTGTCAAAGAAGCGATAAAGCGCTTCAATCACGCGTTTCAGCAGCCACTAAGTTTATAATATATTTGGATTTAAAGAAGTATTTTAACATGTATTAAAAACAATCGTAATCTTGTAACTTTAGAGTTTAGATTGTTGTAATTTTCCATAGCGTGCGTTACAGAAAGTAATGTCTGGTTTTGTTATACAGCGCTAGATGCGCTTGATTTGTGTTGTGATTGTGACATTCCCAATGTCAAACATAAGGTCAATTGAATTGATACTGGAGTGGAAACGAACTTCTGAAACTGCAAATAACTTTAATATTAAATACAGTAATAGATATAACATTTAAATGCTAATTAAATATTTAGGTATATGGGTAATAGCACAAATTATTATTAATAAATAGTAGGTAGGAAGTAGACGAAGTAGGTAAGGTTTATCGTCGATTACCCTCGTATACACCGACCGATTGCACCGTTTTCAGCCAATAGTTGTTGTACATATATACCTATCACATTATTTACTAAGTACTTACCTATAAGACTTATAGGTAAGTACTTAGCTTGTAGTATATGTGCTTACCTACTACCTAATATAATGTTGTATAATATTAGTAGGTAGTGCCTACATAAATGACGGCCGCGAGATTTAGAGCGTTCCGTTCCTAAACCCGACACAAAAAAGAGGTGTTATTGTTTGAAATAACTTACTTATTTAACCTTGTTCAAATAAGACGCACCTATCTAAATGACTTTTATGTAAGATTAATCGGAAAAGGTTCGAATAAAATTGTGATGATTCCTAGATAATAGGGTAGGTAGGTACAGGCAGTGCCGGCTCGACACCAGATATAGGTAAGAGAGAGAACAAATTTTCAAGTCAAGTGTGAGTCGCACATAAATACGCCGGGGGGTAGGTACGCCGCCTAAGTAAGTAAGTGTGGGTACTGAGTCCAGGGCAGAGGTATCAAACATTTTACAAGCTTTTAGGTACTTCGTAATTCACATATAATTTCAAATGACAATATAAAAGTTTTAACTCATAAAGAAGTAGTTTGTAAGTGAATAAAATATTATAATAAAATATGCAAAAGTTTACAAAATTTTGTTTAAATCTTTGGCCTTATTTATTATGAAGGTACGAGATGTATCATTTTTACGGACGTGTATTTTACTAAACTTTATATATATAAGTATGATGATGTTGTGTGAGTTTTCCTAAGGTGTTATTATTATAGATTCCTTAGCCGAAGGACACTTTCGGCGCCCGCTGACCTAGGTATAGGTAACCTACCTACCTACCTACCTACCTTCCCACCTACTTAATGATATCTGGCAAGCTCCCACAAGAAAGGGCACGAAGGGGCAACCAAAGTCCTTAGCCTCATTTGACTCTCTCATTAATTCTTTATTTCGCCCGCGCTTCCGCGGAAGTCTACGTACCTACCTAAATTCTCCACGCCATCCAAATTGCAAACCCGTTCGCGCGAGCGCGAATGACAGTTGACTGCTCGCGCTTGGCTGCTTTTCGTTTAGGGGGGATTATAAAAAATATTGAGGGCACCACTCGATAGTCGCTTGATACTAAAATCGTCGGGTATCGTAAATTTCCGTAGCCTTGTGTACTGAAATTATACTGAGACAGTCGTCATAGTGATGACTGTCTCAACTATTATATACTTATCTATAAAACAGTATAATGTCCATCGTTGGTTTATAGATATAACAGTTATTATATCTATGAACCAACCAGGCAATAAGTTCAAGTACGTATTCACATAAATTACTATAGCAACAATAACAAACTGCAAATAACTGAGTTGCATAATAAATAGATAAACAGCAACTAGGTGAAACTACTGCGTATATAACTACATATAAATGATAGTAATGTAGATAACTAAGTTTATATTAAATACCTAATCAGGGAATTATAATATTATGCGCGTTCGAAGATGGAAATACACTGTCTATGAGACATCTAGCTGTTTATATAAGTAAAATTGTTTTATAGAGATTATCGAAGAATTAGCAATGGCTGATCCAGGAGCGCCCCTCTAAGTAAGAGTAAGAGTCCTCGTGTGTATGTGGATTATTACCTATTTATTTATAATACATTAAATAACGGTATTTTAACTACCAAATGTTTTGTCTTCTATACCTACTAATATTATAAAGCTCATGAGTTTGTTTGTTTGAACGCGGTAATCTCAGGAACTACTAGTCCGAATTAATTAAATCTTTTATTGTTAGGTTGCACATTTATCGAGGAAGGCTATAGGCTATATAACATCACGCTACGGCTAATAGAAGCTGAGCAGCAATAATAAATATTGCAAAAACTGGGAAATTTACGCAGCCGAAGTTGCGCGGGTCAGCTAGTCATCTATAAAATGTTGAAAATGTAATAAAAAAACAAAGAGAAAAATTTTCCTATTTAAAATGTTAATAAATTATTATGAATTGGTAAAAATTAGGTACCTGTTAAGCGTCCCAAAAATAATATCCTGGATTGTTCAGCGGGCTCAAGATTTTTCTATTCGAAAGTGTGGTTTGGTTCATGCTAGAGCTGCTGTTGTTATTCCTGTTATTATTTTGAGTTGATAGAGTAAGACTATCTAGTCAAATGTTTAGTTAATTTCTGCTAGTAGAAACTCATAGTATAGCAGATTCATTGTACACCCATTGACAACCAATTTCGTCGTTATTTTCATAAACCATCTTCTGGTGTTTTTATTTGTTTACTCTGCAAGACTTAAGTTAGTCTGTCTGGATCATATGTCACACGGTCGAGACTCGACTAGGCCAGGCTTTTAAATTTATTTTATGTAGGCCTAGCCCAGCTTAGGGGAAGAAAAGTAATAGCGGCTTACAGAGACGGAAAGATACTGTGATCGATCGCTACTGTGAAGATTCCTTCGAAACTAATTTATGTGGTTTGAAATAAACAATGTCTAATTTCAGATATGGCTGCTTCAAAGACCTTTGGGAACGGATCGAATCGTGGGAAGGAGGTGTGGATGGGTTCACACAAGGCTACAAGTACTTCGGGCCGCAGTACAACTCTGACGGTTCCGTGACGTGGCGGGAGTGGGCGCCTGGAGCTCATTCCTTGCACTTGCAGGGAGAATTTAGTACGTATAAAGCATCCTTATAATGTTCTCACTGCAGGAACACAGACCTCCCTTCCAATAATGTCGATTTTCCAAACCAATTTTGAGTAACGAAGAGAAGAAACAAATCACAAAATGCCGGTTTGTCCAATTGTGTTTTGAACCCGTGACCTTTTTACGAGTACCTAAGTCTGAGTCGTAACCACTAGGCCACTACTGCTCCCACTGCACTTAGAAAGTATCTACGCTTTCTTTGTATTTCTTACATCAGAGTCTGTCTATAAAGAAGAAATAATAAGAAATATTTTTATAAGACACATTATGCCCCAGTAACTGCGTATTTTAAGCGGCATTGATTTTGGATATTTATTTAAAAAAATACTCATACAACGGTTTTTGTTACTAAACTGTGTGTGGACAAAATAGCCGGCTGTAACTTGTCCGCAGGGCTCCTATCTATTCAATATTCGTACTAGCTCCACAGCAAAGTATACTATTTATTTTTTCGACATCATGATTTAAAACTACCTATCTATAGGTACAACGTGTATTAATCTTAATGCAATCAACTAGCTATGGCACCATGGTAGATGAAGTATTGATAACATAGGTATATTCTTTTTAAACAAGGTATTTTACCTTAAATTATTCACGCGATTAAGACCCGTAATACCTATATATAATAATATTTTCATAATATTCTTTTTGTCAAATTTCAGTAGCTAAAGACGTTGGCATAAGTATTATATTCCCCTGGTACAAAATTCGGATTGATTATTATGGCATAGAACTTTTAACGTCATTCTTTTTATAATTTATAACTTTTTCATACTTATATAAACGATTTTGATAATATTATGTATGTGCACTCAGTATCTTGAGCACATAAATAAAATAAAATAAGCCTTTATTGCTGAGTTTACAAGAGTTCATTCTTAAGTATCACTATGGATCGGTACTTTTTTCCCAGCTTGTCGTACGACATAGGCCTCCTCTAAAGATTTCCACTTATCCCTATATATCCCTGTCCCTTGAGCACATACCAACCCTTAAATATGACCACACCTTTCTGTTATACGGTATAATCAGCCTAACATAATTTTATATCTTTTAAAGACGGCTGGAACTCAAAAAGCCACCCATTCAAGAGACTGGAATACGGTAAATGGGAGGTGACAATAGCGGCCAACCCTGACGGCTCCTGTGCGTTGAAACATGACAGCCGAGTGCAAATCATCGTGAATGATCATCTCTACAGGATGTCTCCGTGGGCCAGCTATGTCAAGCCCTTCGAAGGGTTCACCTACCAGCAGTTCATGTATAGACCTGAGCATGTAAGTTTTAATTTATTTTGATTGTAGTTAATTGCATTGACTGGCTTGTTGTTATAATGCAGGGATTCCCAAATTATTTTGGGCAAGAGACCCCATATCCTTTATGAACTTAGCAGTTCATAACTCTCAGGCCTCCATAGGCAAAAAAATACCTTATCTACTTATTGAGTTCCTACTAAAATATTAGTCATTCTCATAACAACATAAGTTGTGACACAATTTACTTAAACAGTATTTACTTAAAAGTTTCAAATAAGAACTTGTGTTAATTAATAGGGGTCGATTTTTAGACCTAGTCGACCCCTGGGAATGCTTGGTCTAATGGTTAGTAAAACCTTTTTGGGTTCCATTCATATCCAAGTTAAACCTTTGTATGATGAGCACGACTGTTTATAAGTCGTCTTTTTATTTATTTTCATTTTAAAACTAAAAGCTAAATACTAGTTTTTAAAGTACCCACTTGCAAAATCGGTGGATTTTATAAACAACCAACTGGAGATTGTTTTATCTCCTTAGGAAATATCAAAAAATCTCTCTATATATATTTAAGGATGCTCTATTGCTTAATCGAGCATCTATCCCTATCATATAACATGCGAAAATGCTAGAGGACATGAACAATCATGGAGCGATTTTTTATTGTATTTGTTTTCATTACAGCCCTATCAATTTAAACACAGCAAAGTACCAAAGCCGAAATCCCTCCGTATATACGAGTGCCACGTCGGTATCGCCACACCAGAAGGCAAGGTCGGCACTTACAATGAATTTAGGGAAAATGTTCTACCTAGGATTAAGAACCAAGGTAAGCATACTGTTACGAAGAGAAACAGCAAACAGTTCTTCTCATTACCTACAGAAAAAAAAATGTATCGTCTAAACTAAAAATGAACCTTGTGACGTGTGTCCAAGGTTCATTTTACTTTGTAAGCCTGTGGCGTGTTTCGAACCTTTGATTTTTTTGTTTGAACTTTGTCCCTTATTTATGAAAATACAGATAAATACCTGGTATTTATATTATTTCAGGTTACAACGCGATACAACTGATGGCTATAATGGAACATGCATACTACGCATCTTTTGGTTACCAAGTCACAAGTTTCTTTGCAGCTAGCAGGTTAGTATTGTGTTTTAGGCTGATGTCACGTTACCTCCTTAAATCACAACTATGCCACGTTACTAGCTTCAGTAACACAATTAAAGCTATAGTTGAATACCTAACACTTGCCTTTTCAGTCTTTACTTACGAAGCTTAGATACAAACATAGCTCACTCTAAGGCCTCATTCACACGAGCGTATTTTTAACGCGCGTGAAAAAATCGCTCAAATAGTACAAATGCATTCCTAAGCACACGTTCACACGGCAACGCGACGTATTTTTATCGCGCAGTGTTGTATTTTCATCGGTGGGTGTTTCTTGGAAATAGATCACATAATCACATCGAGAGGCCGGGTCGCCAGTTTTTTTTACGCGCGTTAAAAATATGCTCGTGCGAATGGGGCCTAACTCCTCTTCGAGATGCGTTTCACTTCACTAGTACAATTCATTCTATTACCACTTTGTTACGGAATCACAACCATCAAAGTTACTAGTAACCCCTTTTTTTGCCAGTTTTTACCCGACTGCGCAAGGCGGGTTATGTTTTTCGAGTGTATGTTTTTATATATGTATTTATATTTCTTTGGTACACTCTAAACTAGAGAGCTATCGTTAGATTCATCTCAATTGTGAGAGTGACGTTAGGCAGGTCCCAGTAGGTCCTACATCAAAATTAGAAAAAAAAAAAATTTTAGCGCCAAAATATTTCTGTTATTAATTTTAAGCCGGTATGGACTTATGGCATCCAGCTATGGGGCTGTAACAAAAAAAGAATGTTGAAATTATCCAAAGATTTCAAATAAAGTGCTAAGGGTTATTGTAAATGCCCCTTGGTATATAAGAAACGAGGATCTCCATCGTGATCTAAAGGTAGACCTTGTTGCACAAATTATTAAAAAGTATGCAGAAGCTCATGAACGACGACTCCTTAAACATATGAACGTTGAGGCTATCCAGCTCCTTGACATCACGGACATAGTAAGAAGACTGAAGAGAACTAAGCCGTTCGAGTTAGTTTAGTGAAATTAGTGTAAGTTAGTTAGTGTTATTTACAAAGAACACAAGAACAGAGTGTCTTTTCATTTATCATAAACAATGAGAAAAGTGTCAATGGACAAATTCTTACAGTGAAATAACTTAGCAGATTAAGATATAACTAAATTACTTATATGTCTTAAGACTAGATCATAATTTTAAAGAAGGAGCCCAATGGATCCACAACACAACACAAAAAAAAAAAATTAAGCAGTCGGGTTTTTTGCTTTGTAATAATTTAGCTTGTATCTATATAATCTTCAGAGGCGGATCCTGAGTTTTGGCCTCGCTGACTGTACTTACGTTTTTTAAGGAAAAACACAAATACAAAATAGGATATTGACAGGAGGGAAAAGGGCTTAAGCGACTTAGCATACCTTCCCCCTTAAAATAAATTCATGTCTGTTCTGTTCCTCAGTCGTTACGGCACCCCATGCCAACTAAAGCAACTAATAGACCGCGCGCATGAGATGGGCCTCTACGTGCTATTAGACGTGGTACACTCGCACGCCTCCAAGAACACACTGGACGGACTCAATGAGTTCGATGGGACGAACTCGTGCTACTTCCATGATGGCGCCCGCGGGACGCACTCGCTTTGGGATAGCAGGCTGTTTAATTATTCTGAGTAAGTTTATATTTGACTAGCTGACCCGCGCAACTTCGTCTGCGTAAATTTTCCCCGTTTTTGCAACATTTCTTATTGCTGCTCCCCTCCTTATTTCTCCACTATTTAATGGATGTTATTATACATATAAATCTTCCTCTTCAATCACTCTATCTATTAAAAAAGCCGCATCGAAATCCGTTGCGTAGTTTTAAAGATTTAAGCATACATAGGGAAATAGGGACAGAGAAAGCGACTTTGTTTTATACTATCACAGATAATATAATACTATACTACAGTAGTAATACTATGTAGTGATTATATCTTTATAAAAGTATTTACCTAATTCTTTATATATTTTGCACTGAATTTTTATCTAAAAAAAAGATAACTAGCAATGTGGGATTGGGTCCCACATTACTAGCAATCTTGTTAATCCCTTCAGCTAAGCTGAAAGGCTTGTGTTAGTGGGTTCACGTCGGTAGTATAATGGGTAGGATTCGAACCCGCGACCTCACGATTGCTAGACCGATGCCTTAGCCATTAGGCTACCGTCGCTTCAAATGACTTGCAGAACAACGTGTACCTAATCTCTATTATACCAGTTTTTGGTATTTGTAAAATTTATAATGAAGGTTTTTTTTATTCCAGGACTGAAGTTTTAAGATTCTTGCTGTCAAATCTAAGATGGTATCAAGAAGAATATCAATTTGATGGATTCCGGTAAGGGATTTTTTATTTTATTTACTAGCTGAGCCGCGCAACTTCGTCTGCTTCAATTTCCCCCGTTTTCGCAAGATTTTTGATTTCTGCTCGGCTCCTGTTGGTCATAGCGTTATGTTATATATAGCCTATAGCCTTCCTCGATAAAAGGGCTATTCAACAATAAAATATTTTTTTAATTCTACCCAGTAGTTCCTGAGATTTTCTCGTTCAAACAAACAAACTCTTCAGCTTTATCCCAGTAGTTTCTGAGAACAAACTCTCTAGCTTTATAATTTTAGGTGCTACCTTTTGATCCCGGCTTCCCGGCAAGAGAGACCAATTGACAAAATTTCATGAATCTATTAATTTAATCTCTGCGAGGCCTTCAGCAATTTTGATAAGGACCCAGTCAGTTCATAGCCCTTACGACTCCTTGGTCTTACCTTAACAATAATATCATAGACATCATTCTAAATTTTTCATTCCCAGGTTCGACGGCGTGACCTCCATGTTGTACCACAGCCGCGGCATCGGCGAGGGTTTCTCCGGACACTACGACGAGTACTACGGGCTGAATGTAGACACTGAGGCGTTGGTGTACCTCATGTTAGCTAACGAACTCATACACAAGACTGATAGCAGGGCTATTACTATTGCTGAGGTAAATGATCGCACTTGGAAACAAACGTCACTTCACAGATTTTAAGTAAAACATAGAAAGCTTATAAAGGCCCGAATGTGTTGGATTCTATCCTTGACATGACTAATGTGGGCATGGTAAGATCTTTAGCAATTTTGCACAATGGAAAATTAACGTTGACAAAAATTACTCTCATCCTCTCCCAACTAGATCTTGTATTCTCCGCGTGGCAAACCACAGCAAAAAACAATGTCCTGTATCCTGGTGTCAAAGATAACAAATGGTTACCTAACAGTTGGCGACGTATTTTCATTTCCAGTTTCCTCTAAAATGACTTCTAAGGCCATGTACAGAATCACATTTTTCCACCCAGGATGTATCAGGCATGCCAGCCTCCTGCCGTCCAGTCAGGGAAGGCGGTACCGGGTTCGATTACCGACTGGGCATGGCGCTTCCTGACATGTGGATTAAGTTACTGAAGGAGGAACGCGATGAGGATTGGAAGATAGGACACATCGTACATACTCTCACTAACAGAAGATGGATGGAAGGAACTGTGGCTTATGCAGAGAGTCACGATCAGGTTTGAGTTCTAATTATACTTTTTTAATGTAGTTTTCTTCGAATTATAGATTTGGTTTTAAGCTAGGATACTTTAATCGCCTTTAGAGCATAGCTCTCATAGAAAATCATGCTTTCGCAACCCACATCTTGTGCAAAATTATAGGCGCTTTTAGAGGCTGTTATATTATACCAAGTTTTCTGTTTAGTAGTTTTCTATTCTGGTAATTTTCCAGTCAATAAGTTTTTTTTTTAAAAGACGACTCCCGCTAGGTTACGAGCTCTGTATCGCGGGGGACTTTACAAACATACAAATCACGGACATAAATTATACCCAGATTCGGAACAATAATTTGTGGGTCACACGTAGTGTCCCGTGTGGGAGTCGAACCCACGACCTCTTGCGTCTCAGTTGGATACACCCCACCGCGCCACAGAGGCAGTCATATAGTATATGTCTCTAAGTACTTTTCTATTCTGATTTTTTATAAGTAGTTTATTTATTTTACCATTTGGTGGAAAAGAGCACATCATGGTGTTATAAATGATAATTAATAATAAATACTGTTAAAAGGTACTAGGAAACGATCTATAAAACGGTAGAAAGTTTCATTAGGGTGCTATTGGTTAAGGCATCGGGCTCGGGATCGTGAGGTTCGAATCCTACCCATTACCTATTCTACCGACGCGACGTGAACCCACTTCTAACACAAGCCATTGAGCAGCTGCAGGGGTTAATAGAGTTGCTAGTAATGTGGGACCCTCAACTTCACATTGTTACTTATCTTAAAAAAAAAACTATAATAACTCTTATTATAGAATATTATAAGCGGGACTTAATCGTGCAAATATTTTATTTTAAGGCTAAAACCTTTGTTTATTTCCCGACGTTTCGACCGTATTGCAACGGCGTGGTCATAGGTAAGTAGCCTTAAAATAAAATGTTTACGCGATTAAGACCCGTAGCTTATAAAATTCTATAATGTGTACAAATCATAAAATTTTACGAACATATATAATAACTTTACAAATACAATAAATGCATTTTTGAAAGATAGAAAAATTTGAAATCCAGACTCAGGAATCGAACCCGAGACTTCCGTAGCCAAACCGGGGCCAGAAGCGAACCACCTATCTGGACTATGTTATTAGATTTCGAATTTTTCTATCTCTTGTTGCTCGCGAAATTAAGGCCTTCGCAGTGACATCTAGTCGTTAGTTAAGGAACTATCACGGCTTTTGTTATTGCTTCGTTACAGAGAGCATTTTTAACAAATTATGATGTCGCAGGCCGAATATTGAAGTAATTTTTATAGGCATTTCTTGCCAATAACTTTACAAATACAATAAATGCATTTTTGAAAGATAGAAAAATTTGAAATCCAGACTCAGGAATCGAACCCGAGACTTCCGTAGCCAAACCGGGGCCAGAAGCGAACCACCTATCTGGACTATGTTATTAGATTTCGAATTTTTCTATCTCTTGTTGCTCGCGAAATTAAGGCCTTCGCAGTGACATCTAGTCGTTAGTTAAGGAACTATCACGGCTTTTGTTATTGCTTCGTTACAGAGAGCATTTTTAACAAATTATGATGTCGCAGGCCGAATATTGAAGTAATTTTTATAGGCATTTCTTGCCAATAACTTTACAAATACAATAAATGCATTTTTGAAAGATAGAAAAATTTGAAATCCAGACTCAGGAATCGAACCCGAGACTTCCGTAGCCAAACCGGGGCCAGAAGCGAACCACCTATCTGGACTATGTTATTAGATTTCGAATTTTTCTATCTCTTGTTGCTCGCGAAATTAAGGCCTTCGCAGTGACATCTAGTCGTTAGTTAAGGAACTATCACGGCTTTTGTTATTGCTTCGTTACAGAGAGCATTTTTAACAAATTATGATGTCGCAGGCCGAATATTGAAGTAATTTTTATAGGCATTTCTTGCCAATAACTTTACAAATACAATAAATGCATTTTTGAAAGATAGAAAAATTTGAAATCCAGACTCAGGAATCGAACCCGAGACTTCCGTAGCCAAACCGGGGCCAGAAGCGAACCACCTATCTGGACTATGTTATTAGATTTCGAATTTTTCTATCTCTTGTTGCTCGCGAAATTAAGGCCTTCGCAGTGACATCTAGTCGTTAGTTAAGGAACTATCACGGCTTTTGTTATTGCTTCGTTACAGAGAGCATTTTTAACAAATTATGATGTCGCAGGCCGAATATTGAAGTAATTTTTATAGGCATTTCTTGCCAATAACTTTACAAATACAATAAATGCATTTTTGAAAGATAGAAAAATTTGAAATCCAGACTCAGGAATCGAACCCGAGACTTCCGTAGCCAAACCGGGGCCAGAAGCGAACCACCTATCTGGACTATGTTATTAGATTTCGTGAACCACCTATCTGGACTATGTTATTGTTATTAGATTTGTAAAGTTATTGGCAAGAAATGCCTATAAAAATTACTTCAATATTCGGCCTGCGACATCATAATTTGTTAAAAATGCTCTCTGTAACGAAGCAATAACAAAAGCCGTGATAGTTCCTAACTAACGACTAGATGTCACTGCGAAGGCCTTAATTTCGCGAGCAACAAGAGATAGAAAAATTCGAAATCTAATAACATAGTCCAGATAGGTGGTTCGCTTCTGGCCCCGGTTTGGCTACGGAAGTCTCGGGTTCGATTCCTGAGTCTGGATTTAAAATTTTTCTATCTTTCAAAAATGCATTTATTGTATTTGTAAAGTTATTGGCAAGAAATGCCTATAAAAATTACTTCAATATTCGGCCTGCGACATCATAATTTGTTAAAAATGCTCTCTGTAACGAAGCAATAACAAAAGCCGTGATAGTTCCTTAACTAACGACTAGATGTCACTGCGAAGGCCTTAATTTCGCGAGCAACAAGAGATAGAAAAATTCGAAATCTAATAACATAGTCCAGATAGGTGGTTCGCTTCTGGCCCCGGTTTGGCTACGGAAGTCTCGGGTTCGATTCCTGAGTCTGGATTTCAAATTTTTCTATCTTTCAAAAATGCATTTATTGTATTTGTAAAGTTATTGGCAAGAAATGCCTATAAAAATTACTTCAATATATAATAACTCTTATTATTTTTTAATTAGGTATTTCTTTGGTCAATATTGACCGTATAATTTTGTTTGTTCGCAGGCGTTAGTAGGCGACAAGACGATCGCATTCTGGCTGATGGACGCAGCGATGTACACGCACATGTCCACACTGAGCGAGCCCAGCGCCGTGGTGGAGCGCGGCATGGCGCTGCACTGTATGATACGCCTCATCACACACGCGCTCGGGGGAGAGGCGTACCTTAATTTTATTGGTAAGTTATTGTAGAAAGGGAAATCATTATCCCCCCCTGCTATCCCCTCCCTTATTGGTAAGTAAACGTAGATTTCGGAAAGGGAAAATCGTGATTTTCCCCTGGGCTAGGGCTATAATAGGTCGGGATATTACCGACCTTATCCATAATCTTACCCCTGACCTGAGACAAGGTTTTAGACCTTACGTAGATATTTATTTAATTATATCAAAGGTGGGAAGAAGGCTATGATTTTCTCCCGCCCCATTCCTAGACTTGGTCTAGGTATAGGTACAATTTTATACTTATATATATACATATATATATAAAATCTGAAGCCTGACTTGGAAGAATATAGAGATGACATGACGTTAACTAAACTTCCTTTTCCAACTATTTTTATTTTAAACGCAATTTTATCACCGCAAAATTGCAACTCTCCTCTCCTCTCTACTGCTGCTCTCTCGCGTAGTGGCTTCTGTTGCACCTTTTAGCAATTGATTGTTTACTTCTTAAGTTGCCTAATAGTCTAAGATCCCGCTATACAACGACCTTCACCGAGATGTTTATTTCATGAAACGTATTTTATATTTAATTTAATATGTCAATAAATATATTGCATATGGGTTGCCTAACAAATTTTAGTCCAGAGTATTTTTAAATAATAATTAAAAAAAAATTTTTTTTGAAACATTCCACCGGTGTGATTATTAGATACCAATCGAAAGTATGAAGCCCATAGAATATGCAAACGTTAGGTTGCCTATTTTTTCCGGTCACAACTATCGGGTAGCCAGGTATAAACAGGTAAATCTATACTAGCATTTTGCAACGCTCTGCTTATTGAATTGAGCTTAAATAAAATTAAAGATTATTTAATTATGAGCACGGTGGTATAGGGTTGCCTGCGAAAAATCAATCTCCTATTCCAGTTGTCGAATTTTAAAAAGTAAAATATCGCTGCGAGTGAAAGTGTGCGACTGAGAGGTCCCAACCAACCATCCAATGCGATAGAAGAGGACACAGCATAGCAGCTGTTTAAGGTCCGCCCATTTAAAGAAAGAGAGTGCGCATGCTATTTGTGCTTGAAAATGAAAAGGATAGCGATAGACGCGTATATGCTGTGCATCATTTTGGAGTATTTTATTATTAAAATAGAGAAATAGTCATTGATTTTTTTATTTTTCAATCAATTAATTATTTATGTGTGTTATTTTTTATGTGACACTAAAGTATATACACATATTTACTGAAGAAGAAGGTTATATTAATACATATATATTACTAATCTTGCAAATTTTATCTCTATTATTAGAAGACAAAATAAAAAACAACAATTAAAAAAAAACTTCTATTTATTGTAAAAAATTTAAAAAAAAATATTTTTTAATTATTTAGGATCCGAGTCATCGGACATATAACTGTAATCTTCAACTTCTGAATCTTCTTTGTCATCACACTCTGTTTCAATTCTTTCGACAATGTCTTCTATCTTTAAAGGTGTATGATCCCCAATGAATCCTACTAGTTTAAAATATTCATCTTAGAACCAGATAGAAAGAAGAAGATGAAATTTGACTGCCTCTGTGGCGCGGTGGGAGTGTATCCGACTGCTACGCAAGAGGTCGTGGGTTCGATCCCCACCCAGGATAAAACTTTGTGTGATGAGCACGATGGTTTATTCTGTGTCTGGGTGTTATTTATCTATAATATGTATGTATTTAGAAATATATAAGTATGTTTATCAGTTGTCTGGTTTCCATAGTACAAGCTCTGCTTAGTTTGGGATCAGATAGCGTTGTGTGAGTCGTCCCAAGATATTATTATTATTATTATAACCAACCGCAGTTCTCAGGCTGAAGTTTCACGCGTATACGAAAATAGTTCGTAAATTTTTCTGAATTAATGATATCCAGCATGGTGGTATGGAGTTGGAGTCGAAGCCTTTCATTTTTTTTTAAAAGTGCTCTCCGTCTTCTTTTGCAGAGTAATTTTTCATAAAAATGCGATGTCTCGCATCATTCACACTAGTGCAGTTCCTGATACCATACATACTAGCTGTAAATTCTTGAACGGCCTTCATTTTTTCATCAATGAAAATATCAGCAGGATCTGTTAATGATGCAAAAACTGTTTGATATTTTTCATTTTTCGAAAATAGCTGAAAAGGTTTTACTTTCCCTTTATTGTAAAATGCAGCCGTGTCATCGCAACCAGTAAATGCATGGAAGGCTGGGAGACTTTTGCATAATTTAATTCCTAACTTCAACGCTAAATCGGTGCAATTAATGCAATCAACAGGTTGATTATTACTCTTTTTAGTAGCTGAACTGGCAAGCCAAATTTCTGATTCGATAAGTTTGTGCATATTTCCTAACAAAATAATCAAAACGTCAGTATCAGAGGCTTTAATTAAAACTCTTGAGCCTGGTTCCGCTTTAGAAGCATAAAAGCAAAAATAATCCTTGTATCTGCTTTTTCGTGATGACATTCATAATTAGTTTCTTTAGTTTTTTTTTACGGAATTTTCCTGAACTTGATAAGAGTAGGAGTGATGGTCGACGGTTAAAAAGATTGCTCCTAAAAAAATTATACCTGGCTACCCGATAGTTGTGACTGGAAAAAAATAGGCAACCTAACGTTTGCATATTCTATGGGCTTTATACTTTCGATTGGTATAGAGTTTATCTAATAATCACACCGGTGGAATGCTTCAAAAAATTTTTTTTTTAATTATTATTTAAAAATACTCTGGACTAAAATTTGTTAGGCAACCCATATGCAATATATTTATTGACATATTAAATTAAATATAAAATACGTTTCATGAAATAAACATCTCGGTGAAGGTCGTTGTATATCGGGATCCTATACTATAAAGAATGCTCAAAGAAAATAAAAATTAGAAACTTTCATCATTGTCAGTGGCTGATCCAGGGAAGAGGCGAAGAGGCTTAAGCCCTCCCTTCGTAATGTGTTTTTCATTGTTAAAATCACCCTCGGAGGGAAGAAAGAAAATCTTGGATTCCTCAGTGTCATCAAGCCCCTAATAAAATACTGAACCCTGTATGTAGTAAGTGTATATCTACATTTTTTACTTAGTAACTAATACCGTCAATATTTCCTACACAGGTAACGAATTCGGTCACCCAGAGTGGCTTGACTTCCCTCGTGCTGGTAATAACTCATCGTACCACTACGCGCGACGACAGTTCAACCTCGTCGACGATGATCTGCTCAAATACAAGTTCTTGAACTTATTTGATAAAGACATGAATGATTTGGAGAGCAAGTATGGGTGGCTAGCTTCAAACCCGGTTAGTAATTCGATCACTTTTTCGATGTTTATGTTTTGTAGTTCATAACCAAAGAGTGCTAATGGAGGTTTTTTTTTATTTATACGTAAAATGTGTTTTTCGCAAAATGTCGCTTGATCCCAAAATGTCTCTGTCGCAGAATGTCTTTTTCGCAAAATGTCTCTATGTAACTTAGAATAAAAATACAACACTTTAAAAAAATATATAATATTTACACTGAAAAAATAAAAAAAAGACATTATTTTCATGTTCTGTTTGTTTTATAAATTAAATCAATAATAATAATAATACAAATCTTATTTTTTTTTAAAACCAATGATTTTTATTTAAGATGTTATATTTTATTCTAAGATCAAAGTCAAAGAGACAATTAGCGAAAGAGACACTTTACAAAAAAAGGGCTGGTGGCCAGGTGTTATAAGTGTAACTTGTGTATCTGTAGCATTATAGCACGCGTAGGGATAGACAGATTTAAATCCGTTTTTTTATTAAACCTGGCTTAGCAGGATCGTTGTTACGTTTAATGAAAAATTGAAAATCCGTTCAGTCGTTGCCAAGCTAATCAACTTTTATCTCACATGCCAGGGTTTTCTTGTAAATGTGACAACATGGTAAAGTTGTACAGGGCGTAAATCGCGAAGCTAGGTCTAGGTAGCCAGCTGAATATTCGAGTAATGGCTTCTAGGCTAGAAGCCATTACTCTATAGCAGCTACTTACTTTCATGCTATCCGTACTAACCAAAATGTAATTATTTCTAGGCGTACGTATCTTGTAAGCACGAGGGAGACAAAGTAGTTGCGTTCGAGCGCGCCGGCCTGCTGTTCGTGTTCAACTTCCACTCATATCAGAGCTTCACCGATTACAGGATTGGAGTCGATGTTGCCGGCAACTATAAGGTTTGTAATATACCTACCTACATTATTATTTCCATGGTAGTTTTCATAAGTACAACTCGACCAAGCTAAGTTTGCACCTCTCGTCGATTACGTCATACTGACGCTTAGGTACGGTCTGCAAAAAAGGGTTCGCTATGACTTTAAAAGGTATACAAATGTTTGTTGGATTTTACTTGGCATTTTACGCCGCATTCTGGCGATGTGCAAACTTAGCTTGGTCGAGTAATAAATCATTACTATGGAGGTTTATTGAATTGAAAGAAAGATTGGGAATAGTTTGTGGATTTATTTCCCGCACGGGAAAAGTTCCGAATCTGGGTGTCAATATGTTGTGTTTTTTTAAACTTTTACAGACAAGTTTATTTGCCATCTATTTCACTATTCACCTGGGTGTCCACAGGCAATACTGTACAATTTCATCACCAATGAAAATTAATACTTAGGCGATCATAATCGACGGTGAAACGGTTCATACGACTTATGTCCAACTGGAAAAATGTCCAACACACTAAAAACGTCCAATCATACATGTGTCCAATTCTAAAAATGCCCAATCATAATAATGTCCATTCATAATAATGTCCATTCATAACAATGTCCAATCATAAAAATGTCCAACCAGAAACATGTCCATTTAAAAATCTCGGTTCGCTCGTCATATCAGCCGTATCAATGATGGCATGCCGCATACCATACATCCCTGTCTTACAGTGAGGTGTATTTTGCTCTGAAGAGTTTTGCAATATTTTCAACATGGCCCTACGCATTGTAAAAAATCAAAAAGGTGCATATTTACTTATTCAAGGCGGATATCGATATAATTTGAATACAATTAATAAAAACAAAACAACACAATGGCGTTGTGTTAACCTGAATGAGTGTTCGGCTTCATTAACGTTAGACAAAGATAGGCAAAATCTAATTCGTCAGAGCAAACATACTTGCGAAGAAAGTGTTTCAAAAAATGATGTTTATTTGGCTTTAAATGAAATGAAAAAGGATGTTTGCGAAAACCTGGCGGCTATACAGTCCATTTACGAAAAACACGTAGATGTTTTGAAGGAAAAGGACAAAGACAATTATAGAGATTTTTTGCCAAGTTTAAAAAATGTGCAAGGCGGATTATACAAAAGGAGAAAAAGACATTTAAAATGTGACAATTTACAGTTTAAGAATGTAGCTGATGTGAAAATACCAGACGCTTTATCCAAGGACTTTTTAGTTTGTAATCATAGAAGTGAAGAAAAAATTTGAATATTCTCATCAAAGCTTTCAAGAAGAATTATAAAGCAAAAACGTGGATTCTACATGATTGACGGCACATTCAGAACCTGCCCGAAGCCCTTCTATCAGCTTGTCAGTATGCATTTAGACTTAGACTCTAATGATAAAACGAATAATGTAGCAGTCGTTATTTTTGGGTTATTACCCAATAAACGCGAAGAAACTTACGTACGTTTTTTCACTTTGCTCAAAGATAAACTCGGGATGACCATTGAGTTCTCAAAAGCGACTACGAAGTCGCCATTAGAATGCAGCCAAAGAAGTTTTTCGAGATGTAAAGTTATTTGGATGTTTTTTTCACTATCAACGGGCAATTCACAAAAAAGCTAGAGAAATTGGATTCACCTCAACAAGTGAAAATAGAAAGTTTGTAAGAATGATATTTAACTTACCGCTTCTACCAGGAGACTGTATTAGAAGTTGTTGGGTAGATCTTTTAGATACTAGTAGAGCAAAACTATTTAAAACCTATTTTGAACGTCAGTGGCTAGCAAACTTCTCAATGGAAACACTAAGCTGTTCCGAAACCAAACATCGCACCACTAACCTCCTAGAAGGATGGCATAGAAGGTTGGCGGTAAAAATACCAAAAAAACCTAATATATTTTTGTTTTTACAAAAAAATTGGAAAGAAGCGATACGGAATGACTATAAAATTAAAAATAGTTTATTTTTATCGACCAAAAAGAACAGGACGAATTCAGATATACTATTTGATACAAAATATAAAATGTTTTGGAAGAAACTTGCTGAAGGTGAATGAACTCCATCGCAGTTTCTTAGAAAAATGTTTTTTAGCAGATTAAATTCATTAACCACGTCTATATGAAAAAAAAAAATGTTACTTACCTCCTATTAGTCGGGGAGCTTAAAAAAATAATTTGATTTAGTTTTACTCCCGTCGTGGGTTTCTTTTTAATTTTGTAATTGAAATATTAATTCAACTTCATTCAATGTAATGTTAATTAAATTATCAAATTTTTTTTTTAACACACACACACACACGCGCGCTCACACACACACACACGCGCGCACACACACACACACACGCGCACACACACGCGCACACACACACGCACACACACACACGCACACACACACACACACACACACACACACACACACACACACACACACACATGCGCGCGCGCGCGAACGCGAACGCGGACGCGCACACACACAAAGATTGTATTTAATTTATTAGCCAATAAGTCGGGCAAAGCCGTATGTTGTGTGACTTTGTTTATGTTAATTGAATAAAATAGCTATTATTAGTTCAAGCGTATTTAACTTAAAAAAATAGTGCTGCAGAGCTCTTCTTAATACCTGCCAACCCTTTAGATCGATATTGACATCTTTCCTAAAATGACCACTACCCGGATAAGATCCTTTGTCTTTATTAGACTCTCCACATTCCGAAATTCTATCTGTCTGTCTGTCCGTATGTCACAAGGATTTTACCCAAAGATGAAAAGGAAGACCCAATTTGGTGAAAAGGTGTCTTGTAGTCGCCGCTACTTAGTTTAATAGCTAAATAATAAAAATAAATATTTTTAAGGATCCATACATATACATAACAGACGCTATTTTTTTTTATCAAACACATGTGGCACATCATTCAACAGGTCTTTCAAAAACTTTTAAACAATATTGACAATATTGTTCTTGAATATTGTTGGCCCACCGCCACAACGAAAACTGCCACAGTAATCCAAGTCATTTTTTTTATTTGGACATTGGACATGTAAACCCCCAAATCACTAAACTGGACATTCTTATAAACGGACTTTATTACGATTAGACATTATTAGAAATGGACTTTATTACGATTAGACATTAATATAAATGGACATTATTATGACTGGACATATTTCGAACTGGACATTATTATGACTGGACTTATTTCTAACTGGTCATAAAACTAAATGGTCATTTTTGAAATTGGACATTACATAACGAAAGTAATGTGTCGCCTGTGGACATCCACGTGATATCACCTAGGTAAACAGTGAAATGGACCCGTTTATGGGAATTGTCTAACAAAATAAAAGTGTCAGAATCATTTAATCTAAAAAACCCATAAACCCCATTTTTTTTCTCTGCGATTTCTACAATTATGTAATTATTGTGTATATTAAATATCTGCGATCTAACTTAATTATTTTCTTCAGGCAATCTTGTGTTCGGATAGTAAGAGGTATGGTGGACACGGTCGAGTGGAGCCTGATCGCGAGCACCACCCTACACAGGGCATACCTTGGGGCAACAGGAATGACTCCGTACAGGTATTACAATAGTTTTTTTTTATTAGGGTAACCCCCCCCCCCCTATCTTTCCGTCGCAAAAAATATTTTTCAGAAAATGAAAAATTACAAACCAAAGTAAAAAAAATATATATTTAAGCTTTCTTGGTGGCTTGATCTTTCTGTGGTCATATAGTGCAAAACCTAAACAGATTTTAGACAGCATTAACTTTCATATTGGCATACTTGTAGGTGAATATTGGCATAAGATATAATGAGCACAACTCAAATATTGTTTGAATATTTAGAGGGTAATTGCATAGATTTTTTTTGGCACCCCAATCTTGCCCCAAATGAGCCTATAAATTGTCACAGGCGTGACCTGAAGTTTATCAAATATTACTTTATATAACTAAGTTTATTTCTTTAGTGGTTAACATAGACTAAAAGAATAAAAATTACACAATTGAAACAAGCTCTATATTCATACACTAATAATAATATGAAATTTCTGTTTATCAGGTGTACATCCCCTGCCGTACAGCTATTATCTACGCTCGAATGGATTAGAATTAAGGAAAAGATTAAATTTTGATACTTTTAGATTCTAGAAGTATCATTAATTTGATGATAATTATAATGCTTTAAAATTGGTTGAACATATTGTAACTAGTCTGAAGTGTTTGTTGATATATTTTTATAAAAATAAAATTTTGGGATGGATAAAATAAGTTATTATAATAGTACAAATGCTATATTTTAAAATAATGTTAGAATAAAAATTGATCTGTTATTCTTTTTTTTTATTTATGATGGTACTCCTATAAGTAAGTTGTTTTTCGGTGTGCATGTGAGAGGTTTTAATCTGGAGAGGGTAACTTTGTACCCAAACTCTTCAGCTAATCGGGCCCTGTCTGAATCTATGACAGCCATACACCTTGCTCCTCTTATAGCTAGTGGATGCTCCTCATGAGTTTGATCAGCTGCATGTCCAATACACAAATATTGGTCTATTGGCACATCATTAAACCTGCTACTTCTTGGATACACCAATCTGTCTGTAGCATGCAGGGATCCATAACAGCAAGGGCACAAAACAAACTTTGCATTAGCCTTCAAACATTTGTCCAACACTAAATCACTGGCTATCCCACAAGCATGTAATCCTATTCCAATATCAAACTTTCCATTAAAGAAATCTAGATTACATTGGAAGAAATACACATTTTTTAGCCCCATTTCATGCACTCTCAATCTAGCTCTTAGCAAAGACTGTTCCTTATTTTCTAGCAATATGATAGTACATTTAGGCAACAAGTGAGCTAGTAGAATGCCTAAATGACCGCTTCCGCAGCAGAAATCAACTATTAAATCTCCCTCCTTAGCTATGCTGAGTACAGCCAAAGCTAAGTTTTCTAACTGCTGTGATTTCCTTGTCACTCTTTCATCTGGCAGATGACC
The DNA here is from genome assembly GCA_945859575.2 of Herminia tarsipennalis. Classification (NCBI taxonomy): domain Eukaryota; kingdom Metazoa; phylum Arthropoda; class Insecta; order Lepidoptera; family Erebidae; genus Herminia; species Herminia tarsipennalis. The sequence continues at coordinate 6,290,442 of OX243846.2, read as the reverse complement.
AGCAGTTGGGTTAGCACCATCGGGAATATCATTCCAGTTGAATGTAGATTCTAAATTATTACTACAAATTGTGAGTTCCATGTTGTCTTTGACAGAACTTAGAGCCTTTTCTATGTCATCCTCTTTTGTGAATAACCTCTTCTTAGGGTTATGCCTCTTTGGGTCACATTTGTAAAGACTTACATCTTCAGCTGTAGGCATTATTATGTTGTCCAGAGTCAATAGTTCAAAATGGAGTTTACTTAAAAATGTGTACAGTATTTGTACTTCATTTATTGATGTGATACTCTTATACCATTTATATGTGATAGGTAATAAAGATTCAAATATTAGTTCACCAAATGTTTGTATTATTAAATGATATGATGGTAACAAAACCAAGTCAGCCAGAGTTAGGAATGGACCTTCCGCAAACTGATGACTTATGTTGAGGTCTTCAATTTTTATTGAACAGTCTATTTCAAGGTCTTTAGTTTTGTTTGATTTCCATTTTCTTGTCTTTGGGATCCTTGATTTGACAGATTCTTTCTTTTCCTCTTGATTTTCTTTAGATATATTGTTTTCAGTACTTTGCTCATTATTAATAAAATCTTTTTTCAATTCTCTGGCAACTTTATATACATTATGAACTCTCACAGGCTTCTTTAAATGATTCTCAAACCGCACCAAGTTCTTAGGTACTTCTTTAAGCTCTGTATTCTGTATAATTTCTTTTACAGTTTTTACAATATCAACTTCACAAAATTTTGTCCATATGGATACTTCATTTGGTGCTTGAAGACAGCTTTTACGAAAACCTAGTAATCCTTCTTCATGCTCGTGTAAATTTGGCCCGGAATTCTTGTATTTACTGATATGTCTAGCAACCGCACATAACCCTGTTATAATTGTATCTTCGTACATAACCACAGGATAAATACATGAAGCTACTTGCCATGGCACATGTTCATCATTTAAAAAATCAAGATTTTCGTCACATATGTTAACAAATTGTGTTTTTTTGTCAACAATTTTATTTGAGGAAATCAATTTCAAACTTACTTGTTCAGGTGAGCAATATTTGAAAATGCAGTAAGTGATTAGCGATTCCAGCGGCAGTTTTGCTTCAGCTACTTTTTGGTAGTCTTCGTAGTTAGAATAGGCTTCTAAGAACACGATGTTAACCATTTTAGGTTCTTATTTTTATCGTTTCTTAAAATAATAACCTAAGAATGTTTACATGTAAGTTTATGTCAAAATTGTCAAATTAACCATATTGACAGAACATTAACTGTCATAATTATGTTTTTGAGGGTTCCGTGCCTCAAAGGAAAATATGGAACCCTTACTGCATCAATTTGTTATGTAGTCCGTCTGTCTGGCAATACCTACATCTCGGGATCGCGTGGAGGTACCTACCGTGTAGAAATTAATTTTAGGAAATCATTTTATAATAATCCTTAGTGCATATTAAGCACATTACAATAATATTTCTGGGATATCTGCGGTATTTCATATTATAAAACAATTTTAAAGTTTAAATTTTCACAACCACGCCAAAAACGCAGTTTCGTAATGGCGTCGGCCATATGATAGATGTGACGTCATCTACAAGTAAACAAATTGATTCACAACAACATAACTATACAGAAGCAGGGGATTTCATGTTTTTACTTTAAATTTATTAAATAAAATGGTGTATAAATGGTGTGTAGTGCCACAATGTTTTTAAGTACGTCTATAAAAACTCCAGACAAACAGTTTAGTTCCGTTCTTTCACAGTGATGAACTTCAAAGCAGTCTCCACTCTGGATAAAGTAGGCTTTTTTTCCAGTAGCACTCTATGGAAGTACATGAAGGTTCCTCTGTGCGACGATGGTCCCACATTAGAAATGCAACTGCATGCTTGCAACCTCCAGCGAACGCAGCACAGTCGTGGCACTGACAGCTAATTATCTCACCGTCATTTTCGTTTAAGACAATGGTCACACTGTATGCTTTGGTTCTTACTTTATGCTACGGACACATTTTACATTTGACTGTGCAAACCCCACTTTCCCGGTGTAATTGCACGTAACCAATCGCATCGTCTCCATAGGATTCCCTTGTAGACCTGTGAAACAAAGTAAAGTACATGAACCACAAGAAATATGAGTAAATGAAATGTGTATGTGCAACATAACTTAGGAGATACAAAACTTATGAACATGCATGTTTACAAGTTTCGAAAGAATGAACTCTTACGTGTACTTACATTGCTGTTTTAACATTTTTGAGTTCCGCAGCATAGAAATCATCGTTATTACTAAAGAAAAGTGCTACCATAAATGCGTCTATCTTAGATAGAATGCTGCTATCTGCTTAAACAAATTTTGTTTTCATGTCATTCGAAAAGAATATTATAACCACTACTAGTTTTATATTTAAATAAAATAACAGAAAACTGCTTCAGAATAGCTCAAAGATAGAAAATATCACACCAAAAAGTCGAAACGCTGAAACTTGGCTGAAACCGCGAAAGACAATCACTCAAAGAAGTTATGTTTACTTGTAAATGACGCCATTAGACTTGCAACCAATCACAGACCGTTTTCATCACAGATAAAATATCATTAATTTAATTAATTTTTAAATTAATCTTAATTCAAGTAATTTGCAAAAAATAAACTTAATTTTGTACAAATTTAAGTGAAATATTGCTTTTTAGACTATTAACTGTTAGGATGACCACAATTGGTAGTGTATTTTTAATGTTGTCAAATAGCCTATTATAATATGTTATTATCATACATATTATTGTACCTACAACTTTGTACGGAACCCTCAAAGGCCGAGTCCGACTCGCACTTGTCACACTCTGACACTGGTTATTTTGCTATGGGCAATGCCAATTTTGTTACCCTTGCGTTTTGCCTTCTATAATATTGTACATTGTACGTACTTTCCTTGCTTTATTCATCGAGTTATTCTTTGTTTTGGAATCGTTCCATACATTCGGTTTTTTGTTCTAAATTGCTGTAAATTGCGCCAGGCTGGAATCGTTTAGAAACAATAATGTCACCACAATGTCATTGACTAATTTTGTTTGACACTTATGACAACTGTTATTTTCGTCGTATTTTTTCATAGAACAAAATAAAAATAAATTCTTTACTAGTTATTTTCAGCAAATTTAAATTGATTTGTGATAATTTTTATAGGACTAGAATTTGTTTACTCTCGTGCACGCACTTGATAACTTTATAACAGAACAATGTTGGAGGTTATAAATGGATTCCTTATGGTATATTTTCTAATTTTATGTTCACTTAGTGTCTTGGTTCCCCACTTAGTAAAACCAGTAAGTAAATAATAGTATAATTATGCCTTATTTCCTTTATTATGTATATTGTATTTAATGTTATGTATTTGTTGTAGATAGCGGCATGTTTCGCCAGACCATCCAATGAAGAACGCACAGTATGGGCTGAATTATTGAAATTAAAATCCGAACAAAAGTCCATATCTATGAAGGATGAGTTTGCGGCGTATTCCAAACTACAGCGCAAAATAAACAAGCTTGAAGGCCAGCTGAAAGAGGGCTCACAGACACGCATCAGCAAAAGTTTGGCTTTAAAAAGTACAATCCAAATAGTTTTACAAGCAGTTGTAGCATTTATGACTGTCATTTCAGTGATTTGGTTTAGACGGGAACCAATTGTAGCATTTAAAGAAGATTTGTTTCCATTGTCAAATATGCTGAGATACCCAAGTGATATACCTAATGCAATCTCAACCCATGTGTGGGTAGTTATAACAAACATTTCAGTTAGAACTCTTTTGAGACCCATTACCTCATAAATATTTTATGCAAATGTATTTATTTCTTGTGTTGTGTGTGATGGTGATAGCAATTAAATAAAGAAATTTTGATGTTTTTGAGTGGATGTATTTTTGTAATATTACCCAACAGCAAGGAGGTTGAATTAATGTATAGATGGAATGGGTAATAATAATATCTTGGGTAATAATAATATGCCCTCAGGCACTATGCATACAATAAGAAAGGTAATGAGTGTACTGGTAACACTCAAGTGTCATTCTCATTATTTTAAAGTGAGTTACTTTAAAATAATGAGAATGAGACTCTCAGTTTGCCAAAAATCTAAATGCACTCCTCATTAGACTGCCTCTGTGGTGCGATGGGAGTGTGTCCGACTGCTACGCAAGAGGTTGTGGGTTCGATCCCCACCCAGGATAAAACTTTGTGTGATGAGCACAATGGTTTATTCTGTGTCTGGGTGTTATTTATCTATAATATGTATGTATTTAGAAATACATAAGTATGTTTATCAGTTGTCTGGTTTCCATAGTACAAGCTCTGCTTAGTTTGGGATCAGATAGCGTTGTGTGAGTTGTCCCTAGATATTATTAGAGGCATTAGTTCATAAGTCTCATTTGCACAGTAATTACTTGCTACAGTGCCCATCAACCGAAACATAGTTATATGTTAACATAATTAATTCACAGAAGAATTACTGACACGGTTGTGGTACTCACCAAGACAGCCCATGGCTTAGACCTACCTCCAGTTAAACTATCAAAGTTTCATTATAAAAATATATATATTACGGGTCTTAATCGCGTGAATAATTTGAGGTAAAATATCTTGTTCATTGCCCGACGTTTCGACCGTATTGCAACGGCCGTGGTTACAGGTAGACTTCAAATTATTCACGCGATTAAGACCCGTAATATTTATATTTTCATAATGTGTACAAATCGCGCAAGGTTTTTCAACATTTATATCAAAGTTTCGTCTTTTAATTTGTATGTTTTATATTTTGTGTATGAAAGTATCAACATTTGTTTTTATCTATGATCAATTTTCCCCGTTTTTGCATCATTTTTCATTGCTGCTCCACTCCTATTGGTCTTAGTGTGGTGTTATATACATATCCTTCCTCAGTAAATGGGCTATCCAACAGTGAAATATTTTTTCAATTCGAACCAGTAGTTGCCAAGACTATCGTATTCAAACAAACAAACTCTTCAGCTTTATAACAGTTATTTAAAGATAAGAAAGGAACTAATGTGGTCACAAATAAAAAGAATTGATAGAAATGTTTTTTTTTTTTTTAATAAAAAGGACTATTCCCGCAGTAGGATACAAGCCCTGTGTCGCGGGGGACTTTACAAACTTACAAGTCACGGACACAAAGTACACCCAGACTCGGAACAACAATTTGTGAATCACACAAAGTGCTGTACCGTGTGGGATTCTAACCCACGACCTCTTGCGTAGCAGTTGGACACACCCCCACCGCGCCACAGAGGCAGGCAATTTTTTTTTACTTTAATGTTCATTCTTTATTAATTTCATATTTCCCCCTATTCTATATTATACATATATAGAATAGGGGGAAATAATATTAAAATTAGAATAAGTTGACTGGCCTGTTGGTCTAGTGGTTAGTGACCCTGACTACTAAGCCGGAGATCGTGGGTTCGATCCCCTCCCAGGATAATACTTTGTGTGATGAGCACGATGGTTTATTCCGTGTCTGGGTGTTATTTAACTATGATATGTATGTATTTAGAAATATATAAGTATGTTTATCAGTGGTCTGGTTTCCATAGCATTTGTTCCCAACGAGTAACACCCTCAAATGTAACACTGTTACTCGATGGGATTTTTTTCTGAAAAAAATCCCAACCAGTGACACTACCAGTCACACGGAAGAGGATCTCTATGTGGAAAATGTCCGTCGAAATGCGTGAAATAAGTCTTCCCTCACACAATGCAATCCGTCTCCAACTGCTTTATTTTACATATATATATCTACGCTAGCGCCACTTCGAACTGTAGGTACCTAACCGAACTGCTATTTACAGCTTAAGCTGGACAATTTCAAATTATTCCTCGTATTTGATCGTCTTCCTGATAGTATAATGTCTTTATTACTCCATGCTATGGGCACAGAGTTATCAACTACGAACAAGTCCTGCGCAAAGAGATTATAAAACTTCGTAATAACCCCGCGTTTGAGTGCAGTGTTGCAAAGTTGAAATAAAAATAACCCTATATCGTCAAATCCTTGCTTTGTTTCTACTGAGGGAAAGACAAACGCTAATACGCGTAAACGTTTCCCTCTGTATATTAATGATGTGTAGTTTGCGTTTAAACTGAAAATGTAGAATATTTTTAGGTATTATTTTTATTTCAACTTTCGAAAATAAACATGATTGCCTGCATAGAAAGGACAGCAAGAAAACATGTTGGATAATTAAAGTTCTCATTTTATTTGGATTATCATCAGTTTGGCGGAGTCCAAAATGGACAAAATTTTTATTTTGTAAACTTGTTATAAAAACATAACTAAGTATTTAATTATTTTTAAAATTTATCATATAAAGCTGTGCCCGCGACTTCGTTCGCGTGGAAGTCGGGTTTATATTATGGTAGTTTATGTTACAATATAACTTCTGTGTAAAACATATTGAAAACACGCTCCACAATGCTCTGTGGCATCTATGATATGTCTCTTCTCATCACCTTGCACCACTTTTTCTTTTTACTTGCATCTTTCGGCTTTTGCAAATATACTTTGTAAGGTGCAGCTTTGATGTTATTTTGAATGGGAACGACACAATATTTATAATATGCTTTTCCATATTAATAAACTGATTTTATCACTCACTTTTATAACTTTGTGAACCGAACAGTTGTTGATTCGAACTCGTGTAATCTGACGTCACAGAATAATTGCGCCAAAATGGCCGAGTTTAAGTAGCCCGAAAATGATAGTGAATATTATTTTTTACCATAATGGTTTATATTTTTGGTGGGTTATATATTTTATTGGCAGTGTAATAACTAGTAGAAACGTATAAAACAATAAAAACAAATATGTAGGTACCTACCCATTTGGTGAGTGTTCCGTTACCTATGTTAAAAGATTAGAACTCAAATATTTTGACTTCTCTAGGTGTCATAGTGTGGACTCCGTTTACATACCTACTATCTTCGTGTATGCAATTACATTTTGTTTATTTATAAGCATAGCAAGCATAACTAACAACACTGCATATCAATGATTTTCCAGTTAATTCCGGTTAGATCTCAAATATGCTGATAATGTTATCAGTAGGTATTCATTACACTCCATTTATTAATATGTATTATTTAAACTTGTTAGATAACACGACTATCATCTTACTATGGTATATTATTATTTAATCTTGGGTACCTTGTTTATATTAAGTCACTGCAGTAAAGTTCTATAAACATTTAAATTAATGGAAGCCTGTGCCTGATAGATAAATCCAGAAGTATTGTATTCATCTATGTCGCAGTCAAATACCTGCCTACCGGTAGGTATATTGAATGGCTGACCTATGAAATGGCATCACCTGATGAGGAAAATGACCCTCCTGAACTGGTATTTAGAGTCCGTAAGAAGGCCCACAACTCCCAGAAAGAAGGATCAGCGCAGGAACGCGTGCCAACACACCGTCGTCCCGCCCACAAATACCTGCTAAGTCAAGGTCTGCTGACGACATCCAAACCCGCCCTGGAACGTCGTCTGTATTCAGCAGACAGGATGCCTACGTAGGTACGCACTCGTGCGGAGGGTGAACAGGTGGCGGAGAAACAAGTGGAGCGGTTGAAGGATGGAAGGAAGGATAATGCCCTAAGAACTGGTTCGGATCTTGTCCGAGCGAGTTCCGTCAATGTTGCCACTAAGACCAAGAATCTTAAGGGCACATTCGCAAAAGACCTGCGTGAGTCCGCACAGATCTTGAAGGAGATGGTAAATGCACTATATGAGCCCGCCGCAACTGCCAAGGCGGAAGCACAGAAGCCGCGGGCGAACAGTGTCCATATGAAAGAGGAGCTGGAACAACTGCGTGCTGGAGTCACTCAGCTTCAAACCGACTTCGTAGCAGCGAAAATCGATTCTGTCTCGACACAAGTTCTCCAGCCGTATCAACAACGAGAACAGACACTATATGTGCAGAGGCAGCCCTCCGCGTTCTCAGACGCGCAGCTGAGGCAGCGCACTGACGGAGTCCAGGCCGAAACCCTCCCAAGGGCAGGCTTTGCCCCAACACGACTACCCGCCACGGCTACCTCTGGGGCAGCACAAATCCCGACTCAAGCGGCACAGAATGAAAGAAAATAATTTTATTTGTCACAGTGTAGAGACAGATCAAACCTTATACAAAATAGGTACCTACTTAATTGTAATTTTGTGCCGGACAATTTTTTTTTATATTCATAAACGTGGTATTAAACGAGCAAGCGCACCAAGTGCCTCGACTCGGCCTCCTTAAATGAGGTGTAGCAAACGGCCGGCGCTTCTCCGCGGCGAAAGTCACCGTTCTCGACGCGAGACCCACGAGGTGCTGCAGTTTTGATGCAGCGGACTTTGTTTCCGTTATGCCGCGGCCATTTGTAAATGGCGGTATGTAGGTAGGTACATAATGTCTAGTTATATACACAAAATGACGACAGTTTACATTCTTTGTATAAGATCCTTGTTATGCAATTCGACATAATTTTTTTTTTTTTTTTTTTTTTTTTTTAAAGACGACTCGCAACGCGAAGTGGCGCTGCGTAAGACTGATCAGCTTTGATGAGGCCTAGTTCAGCAGTGGCCATCTATTGGTTAACGATGAATCTAGATGGTTCTTAATCTTTTCTTAAACAGGGACCACTTTTAGTCCTTTGTTGTTCACTTTCATCTTTATTATTGGAGTCTATACTAACTAAATCAATTCGAAAACAAAAACATTTTTCTTCTTTTAATAAAGAAGTATCCCGCACTAGGGTATAAGCTGTGTCGAGGGGGACTTTACCACAAGTCACGCATACAAAGTACACCCAGACTAGGAAGAACAATTTGTGGATGACTCAAAGCGGTGTCCCGTGTAGGAATCCAACCCACGACCTCTTGCGTAGCAGACGGACACGCTCCCAAGTCCCACCTCGCTACCGAGGCAGTCTTCTTCTACAGAATTTATCCAAAAAGTAATGTAACTTGCTTGCTTACATTATTTTAACAGAAAACATACCTACTCATTTTCTTTTAATAATTGTCAATGTCATTGTTGAGCTAGTGAACGTGAAATTTTAAATTGTTCGCGGACCATTTTTTTATTCCTGTGGACCACTGGTTGGGAAGTGAAGAATATACGTTAACCAAATTGAGTGGCTAGTTCAAATAAAACGATACAATGTTTAAATATTTAATTTATTAAACAAATTATAGTACTTTATACTCAGTCCGACAAAAGTCCAAAATGTGTCCTCTAAATTAACATAACCATCAAAGATCTACTTCTTGTCTGGAAACCTTATTATGCTTAATTATATCTTAACTTCAATATAATTCGATATTAATTAACAAATATAATATTGACAATCATGTAAATACGATTGACATCAATCCAAAAATTTGTTTCCAGACTGAATAAAAATCTATATAAAAATTAACGCAATAGATTTTGAACAAGTGATCCATTCGTAATGAATTATCATACCATGTTTTACTTCGAGTATAATAGAAGTTCGAGACAATAATTGTAAAGTCACATAAACAATCTTTTCAAGTACTGTTATGGCACAATGACAATTTTTTTTATATATATAATAAGCTTATATTATTCAATTTTATATGTTATATAATGTACGCAATCCATAAAATATACTTAAAAATATTGTTTATATTTGTAACATTGACAAATTAACATGTATTTATGTAAACAATGTTGAGATACAATTTTTAATTGCTTGTATGACGTAGGATAATCGCGAAAAAAATATTTCTGCGAAATCCTAGAACGATGGCAAAAGAACAAATTATAGAAAACTAAGTTATAAAGATGTTATAAATCGTATCATAGATTAGTCCTAGGATTTTTACAATTATCTTAAAAATACTAGAACGGTAGATAAAATCTGTTACTTTTCTATTAACCGTTCTTTTGCAATTAACCTAGGATTTTAGCGAAAATTATGATTTCGCTATTATCCTACAACATACACATATTTAATATGGAGAGCATCAAAAACATGAATTACACCTTAACCCTGTAGCCAATCCCAAGATTCGTTGAGGCCACAACCTTTATAAGGGACAATAATCAGTATAAATGGACCACTCAATATATTTGTAGTCGGAAATGACGAGCGCGACTGTACCTATATATTTAATTTCAATAACTAATATTTACAAGCTTCTATATCACAGCTTACGTTTAACTATTTTGTGTGCTGAGTACGGAATATAATGATTTAAAAATAAAAATAAACTCTTGTGCATCAACCATTGTGGTAGCAATATATACCTAAGTATGAAATATACAGGAAACTAATGGACATTGGCTGACTAGTCCATTAGAGTTAAGTCCTATTTGACCAAGTATGTCTGCATCGGTAAATATTCGCATATTTATTTTTGTGTTTTGGTCTAATGGTAACCATAAATACACCATAGATACAAAATATTCACATATTTTGTATCTATGGTTGCATGGATGGCATGCATCTGCTTAGTAATTCTATCAAAATCTAAATTAATTTAAGCTACCCTCAATGTAACTCAATAGTAGTTTTTATTTTAGGATGGCCTGATTTACAGATGCTAATAATTATAACTAACTTTTTTACTATTAATTCATCATAGGGTATTATCGTATTTAGGCAAGATCATTCTCAATGAACAAAGAACAACAAATATGTATGTATTAAGTAACCGATGCGGACACAAGTGGTAAACGCCCGGTTTCTGAAATGCAAAGCAAAAATCAATTGACAGCTGTCAAATCTATAGTTTTATGATTTTTTTTTTTTTTTAAATGGCACTACTGCCGATGTCGACAATTCTGCCAAAGTCAGACGTGCGATGGAGTAACAATTTTGAATTTTTAACGTTGACAGCTGTCAATTAATTCTAACTTTGAAAATTCTTTTAGAATCTAGGTAGCGATTGCAATCGTAACAGTAATCACAAACTAGGTACAATGTTATTGCAAAAGCCGATTTGACATTGAATTAAACAGATACAAAAATATATTGACAAAGCAAGTTCTAACCATATTTCCCAAAACAACATTTAACTTTTTTTTTTTCAACAAAATATAGTTGGCACAAATGTCAAAATGGTCACTCTTGACCAGATAATCTTAAAAAAATAACTATTTTAACTGATGCCAGTGAAACTACTAACGTAAACAATTATGTTTGAAAGACTTAATGAGACTAGAAACTAATGACTAAATGAATTCAGCATGTTGGTATGTTGATTATTCGAAAATTACTACTATCGTATCTTCAAAAATAATCTATATTCAAAGTTTTTATTACGTTCAATGATTGTGTCAACAAAATTTCTGATAAGTTTCAAATATATCGTGATTATCATCATTTTTGTTCGTGATACGACTACGAAACCGGCTGGTGGTGGTTTTATGAATATAAAATATTTAATCTCAGATTAGTTCGAAGTCTACGTTCGCTTATGTTTACTTCGCTAACCAATGAGAATATTTTCAGTCAAACGCTAATACTATAGTGAACAAAACAGGAAAATTGCACCATAATAATTAACAAGCACTGTCGATAATGGTTGTAAACAAACCGGTGAGACGCAATAATTTAAAAGATAGCAATTAAATATGTATCTCAATCTCATTTTTGAGACGCTGCGCCGTTTACTCTCATGCTGTCACTATCACTTAAAAGCGAATAGTGGAGACAGAAATACATTTTAGCATGGCTCAAAGCAAATTTTTAGGTGTTTAGGTGTTATAGGCTGAATCCGTAACAGCAACTTTGCGCAGCACTGCTAAGCCGATTTGAACCTTCAGCTTAAGCAATTAACGTTCATATTTAATTGCTAGTTTAACGTGTAAATAGCCTGTGCGTTTTGACACTTAGTTTATTGACTGAACTTGATGCAAACAAAAACCAACCTTATTAACAAAATGGAAGTAGGAAATATTAAAATTGAGTTTGCTTTAAGTAAAATTAAAGAAACATAGTGTGCGTTGGGTCGTTGTTTACATAAGTTCAGTTACATTATAAGTAGGTACATTGTTGTTTACAAAAAAATATATTTCTATAAAACTGACCAATCAATGGCGGATTTAACTCAATGATCTCATCTCCGAGATCACTTCTACAACAGAATTAAAAGGAGAATTAATCAACCAATTTATTTAATAAAAATACAGACTGCCGAATTACGGGCCAGTACGATAAAAATTCGCGAACAAAATGGCGTCTTAACAAAATGGATGACTGGTGGGTTCGGATAGGTTTCGCGTTTTCTCAGCCCCATTTTCACTCAACGTTTTCTCATTGCTCGAGAACGTTTCTCATTTAAACATTGGCCTACGAAACTACCGTTTGACGCTCATCGCGGTCTCTAACACCTTTGACAAAGAGTTTACCAGTTTGCTAGGTGTTTTCGTAGAAGGAACTATTAAAATGTGTTGTCAGAAGGTACACAACCGCTTCGTATGTTGACATCATGATGGCCGTGTTTGGTATCTGACGTACTAGCTGTGTACCTAAGCCCCTGGAAATATTACAGTTATTATTAGATGATTGATGTATGTTGTCGACTTTCTGAGATATTTTTTTATAGCATGAAGGAGGTAGACAATAATATTGTGGGCAGTTTCCATGGTAGGGGTACTTTGAGAGGCGGTGCGTAGGCCTACTACGTTATCAATTTCAAGTGAGTTTGCGTTTCCGATCCCTTTTTAACGTTAACTTCCGCAAGAATCCAACCCGCAGACGACTGCCTCGTTGATGCAATGAGTACATTTAATAATGACTTTAATAGACGCTTACCTATAAACACCTCGGTATCCCTCCTCTTTGAAAACGGTGTGTAGTGTTTGCCAGAATTTGCGATATTTGTCGCCCTCCTCTCTAAGTCGTGTTCTTGCCACCTCTGGAAATAAAGTAGTGCAAAATCAATATAAATTCAGCAACTTCTGAAATAAAAACCTGACATATGGCAGGCCGGTAGTTTAGAAGACGCCAGAATTTTTGGCAATTCCATCTCTAAGGGGAGCAAAAAGAGCTCAAAGTTAAAAGATGCGAACGAAGTCGTGACACATGACTCTGTAATCATAAATACTTAGTGTTATTCCAAGCTGAGAATAAAGAAAGTATATAACCAGACTATCCGATGTCATGAGGAATGCTATAGCTATGTCCAACATTCTCAAACGAGTACGTACCAAGACGCATAAGTTGGCAATGAACTGCATTATTCAGCCAAACTATCATGGGACCTTCTTCAAAAAGTAACATCATTATTGAACTTTCGCGTTATTTGATTATTGATTACACATATATAAAAAATTAATCATTATTTACGTTGCTATATTTCAACTAGGTTGCAATGGCTGTGGTCACAAGGAGACTGTCAATCCTGGTCAGCCCGCTTAATACCAGTATTTGTAAAAACAAACAAATAGATCTAATAAAGATTTTAATTTCCATGAAAATTGGTGACACTAAAATAACGTAAAATAACCGGTGCAGACAGCATGTAGTAATTAATTTGTTAATTTAGCGAAGTACCCTTCTATACAGCCAGGGCAGTTCAAGGTCAATAGTCTAAAACGTCAACAGTATCAGGTAGACAGTGAAAAATGTTAGATAAGGTGGTTGACACACATCGGTTTATGAAAAAATCCATACATTGCTCGCCTGTTATTGACCTGCTAATGTTTCATGTTATCATAATCAGTTTATATGCAAGATTGTGTACCGTACGTATGTGATATTCGAGCAAAGAAATCACTAGATTAGGTATGACGTTTGTTAATTATTCCAGGATATGACCTATCAGTGTATTTTATTGGAATCTGTTTTGGCCTGATTACATTTGCCTTGATTGCACTGAATACACTGTTAACAAACATCCGTTTTCACTTTTGTAAGTGCAATGCCCAATGAGCTACTCACTTGCAGAGATGCAGAGAAACAAAATGAAGTTGTTTCAATGCAAGTGAAGATACGCACCAAGTTGAGCAACATTGTTTTTAAATATAATACTTTTTTTTTTTATAGTTCGCAAATTCTTTTGGGACAATGATGAACCAAAATGATAGCCAGATTGTCCTGGATATATTTCTTTTTCTTTCCTTTTTCATTAAAGGTATTTAAAAATTCTCCTTAATTTAGGGGAATGAAATTTATTTTATAATATTATTGTCTAAATGCTGCTATTTTGGTCTAAACTCCATATAGTGATATTATTATAACATAAAATACATAATAAATAGACAAGCAATAACTTAACAATATGTAGACGAAGGTTGAAGACAATTGCGTAATAGTTACATAGATAAATGTATATATCTCTTATTTATGTAATTTACTCTGTAATATTTAAAAGTTCAAGCCTTGGAAATAAAATAAAACCGAAGACTGCGGAAACAAATAAATTTGGTTGTAGCCGGTCGTCATCAGACCAAGGAAATGCTGACGACCTGAACGCTTTCTAGTCAAAATGGCAGGGGGAAAGTTTGCAAGTACAAGAGGAAATCATTTAGCCGGAAATGGGACAGATAAAGAAAAAATATATTAAACACTCACCATGTGGATACGCAATGCAAGACGCGACCGTCTTCGAGAAGGCCCCAGCGCCCATAAACTCAAGGAAATCCCTTGGAGACCTTTGATCGCTAGGTACACCGTCCACACTCCTCGCCGCCATCAGTCTGGCTTTGACACCCTCGTATAATACAAAGTGGACGACCGTCTCACTGATGCCCATATACGAGGCTGTTATACCCTTGTAGAAACCCCTTATACCCTGGAAAATACAATCAAAAATCATTAAAAAATTCTTCAATTTCCAAAGGCCCGACATTCAAGTTACCGTTCTAAACGATGTTTTTTTTATTGTCAGTTGGACATAATAAAGATTTATCTAAAATGGAGTCCACATTACGAAAACCTACTCGAAGACATAACTTTGGAGGTCTGTCTCTATCGTTCTTCGTCGTTGGAAGAGAGATGGGTCTTTAAAAGCCAAATATTTTGACGATGTTGTGGTCTCTATATTTTAGATACACCTTCTTGGTTGGACATTCACTACATTATCTAAAACAAATAAGTTCAAGTACCGTCTTAGTATATATCCTTTTTATACACTGCACAGCCGACACATTTTGTCCATCCAACTGCAATCTCGTCTTAACGAACCAAATCGGATTGGTCATTGTACAAGACACAAATCCTGAAACATTTCGGAACGTATAGCTGTTGTATGACGACCTCCACAAATTGGTATCTTAATATGGCCAAGTATGAATAAGGATGTGAGAGAAAGACGATGCGTTGATATGCAATGTTTATTGTAGTCTACATTTACATGTCTAATAATATGCATTTGTATAAATGAATAACAGTGTTCAATGACATTAGGCATTTGTCTCACAGACAGGTGTGGTAAGCGATTTCGCGCTCCATAACTTTACTGAATAAAGACAAGTTCTCAGAAGGAATCTGCTATATTCTTTGTACTTTGCTAATTTAATTGGACGCGAAATCAATCAAAGAATGAGATTCGGTTTAAGGAATTCTTAGGAGTCGTAAAAAAAAGAAGATGCGGATAAATATAATGTAAAACGGTTATCTACTCAATTTCAATTTATTTATTCCATATTCCTAAGATAACAAGATATACTTAACAATTATTAAAAATGTTTAATTAAATGTCTAGCTTAATACTTATGCTTGAACTAGGAAAACCTGTGTTTCAGACGATTAAAGCTTTATATTCTTCGCACGAGACTTATGTCCGGAAAAATGACGATTACACTTAAAAAATTACCTTTAGCAATCCACTAATTTAAATTAGTGGGTTTCAATAGATTTTTTTTAAAACATTATCGGCAACTATTTTAGCTTCACAAGAGTCACAAGTTTATCGCTTGAACCGCTGTTGGCGAGACAAATGCCTTTTATTATCGGAAGTATTTCATGAACGGTACAAAATATGTTTTACCTGCAGCACTCGCTGCGGACAGATGCACGATTGGAGTGTCCGGTGAAATGTTTTGATTCAGTATCGCCTTAGCTTGTGAATATGTGCAGAAGTATATGGCCCTAGACGGAGCTACGCCAACTATGTTGGGTCCTAGACCTTTGAATAGCGCTCTAGGCCCCTCAGTCTGAACTATGTGTCTGGAAAAAATAAGTTCTTGTCAGTAATTCACCTTTGCACCTCACGACGATGATAAATATCGACTCGTACATGTATGACGTAAATTGGTATCTCTTCCACTGAGATAAAACCTTAATGTCAACATTCAGCTAAAAATATTCTGGTTGAGGTCAAGTCACAACCTCGAGAAAGTTTAACTCCAAATTATTCTCCTGAGAAGGCAAAAGATCCGTTCCACATCGGAGATAACATACTAATATGAAAAGCAAACTGATAATCTATCAGCCGGCATTGGCAATTGTCAGCTAATCTGCAAACAGAACGCCCCAATGGGGTCGCGTTGGCGAATCCTTACCACGTTCGGTTGTCGTGATACTTGGGCATCATAGCTCTTATCTATTAGCGCACGGTTGATAACCAGGCCATTTGGTTGTGATACCAACATCTTCTGTTTGCCGCTGCTTGATAAATACACAGCGAATTAATTTTTGTGTCTTCATTTTGAGATAAATATTTTTCCATAGTTTGCTTGGAGCGTTGTATCGTTACATCACTAAGGTCATTGTAGTTGATGTGAGTAAGTATGGACATTGTAAATAAGGTAAGCGAGACTAGGCTACACTTAGCATCGCAATAGTCACAGTCGTACGCAGTGGCTGTACGCCAAAATGACAATACACACAAAATAACACGGATAGCAAACACTTCACTCTCGGCTGTGGCGTACTTGTGTCGGAAATTAAATGTATAAATCCAAGAATACGCAGCACGCTACTACAGCATGTTGGGAGAAAATTGGATTGCATGAAGGCTCATCATCATAATTTAAAGTCGATTAATACTTTAATTTCAGTACCCCGGTAGCATTTGTGACTTACATGAGATTGGCACTGTAATTTGCCTATTCAACGACTAATGGCCTCCAGTTAACAACGCAACACATTATTCACGCATGAACGAGTAACAATGTCAAGGTCTTACCTGATACACTGTATAAGGCTCATCCTGGATGGAGTCCTGGCGTGTCCCGCTCTCGCACATTGCTGTACCTGACAATTGTACGACATCAGCATGCGATCTGCTTGCTTGCTGTATGCGAACATCGCGCCCATCGTACGTCTGTAGCCCCATTTGGCCTCCTGCATTATATTACGGCCAAATTATGATAACCATCGCTTGTGTTAAGCTTATATGCGATGATACATAAGGGTTGTAAGCTTAGTTTATGAAAAGCAAATGGAAAATAAAAAAAAAAGAGTTAATATGATTTCTTTTTAACTAAAAGCTGACATCGAATATGTGTGATTTTCTGTTTGCGCCTCTGTGTTCGTGAAATAACAATAACATAGAATGTGTAACACTGCTTACTAGTCTAAATAAACGTAAAACAAAAAGCAAATAATTAAGTGCGCTTTACACAAGTGATGGAAACAATGGGACCTATGCTAAAGTTAGGGCCAATGTTTCCATACTGCCAGCTCCCAAGTTAAAATATTTACGTCGTCACAAAATTTCTTATAATATAGCCTGTTCTTTTCAATTGGGGATAGTTTCCTAAATATTTAATAATATCAAAATTTGATATCTTCTTAAACAAGATTCATTCAGACTTTAAACACTCAAGTATGTTAAAGAAAATAGTGTTTTTCGAAAACATAAGAAAACATTATGTCTGACTCATGTCAAATGCCAAATTAAACTTGTAAATATTTTCGTGAGTCAGTAGACCGTTGCCCGTTGACAGGAATTTTGAAGTAGCAAACACACAAAATGTCCTTCTTAATTGCATTGTTTCACAAATCAATTTAACATACATTGCAAATATTTTATATCAATGCTAAAATAGTTTTAAGGTAAATATTGGCCAAGGATCAATAACACTATTGCATATTCCTATTTAGACTTATATAAATACATCGTACATGTGAGCCACGTACCTAGCGTTATCTTATATACTAATATTATAAAGCTGAAGAGTTTGTTTGTTTGAACGCGATAATCTCAGGAACTACTGGTCCGAATTGAAAAAATATTTTACTGTTGGATAGCCCATTTATCGAGGAAGGCTATAGGCTATATAACATCACGCTACGACAAATAGGAGCGGTGCAGGAATGAAAAATGTTGCAAAAACGGGGAAAATTTACGCTTATGAAGTTGCGCGGGACAGCTAGTCATTAATAAAATAACTTCATTATTTTATTTTAGCCGTAATTTATGAAGAATAAACCATTCAAAACATTTGCTATCATACATCTATGTTGGCAAATATTTGAATACTTGAATTTCATTTGGTGTTCACTAGAACATAAAATTCAAAAATTCTTCCCAGTATTTTCTAAAATAAGTTCTGCTATACTGGCGTTAACCTCTTTTATTTATTTACAAATGTCTGACTTGGCATGAACGCGGTAATTCAGTAATTGAAGTTAAAGATAGAAGTTCTGTACAAACTAGGCGCTTAATTAGACAAGAAACATTGCCATTCACCCAACACGCATTTTTATTACAAGAAACCCATGAAGTGATAAGTGGTTGTATCCACCATCAGAAGTGCTAACAAAGTCTGCGTATATAATATACCTATCTAGATCAATCAAATTGCGGAAAATAACTAAGCAATCATGTACGAAGCCCTGTCAAGATGATCAATTTTAGAAGACTTCGGCTATCTTTGGCCCCGTTCTTTGTTATCTCCAGACAAGTGAAAATGCATTGTTTTATTGTAATTTTAGCGTAAAAAAATATCCATTGTTGTTTAAAGTAACAGCTCTGTTTCACTGTTGTTTTTAGATCGAAAGTGCATAGCTTAGTGTGCACTCCGTAGCCAATTAATGTTTATTGCAATTCCAACTTGGTATGTACGGTTCTACTTATAGAACAGCCTTGAACGTCGTTAGCTTCAACATATCTTGACATTGTACAAGGTCATTATTAATCTACAATTGACTACGCAGAAGTTAATGTAACAGTGTTACACAAAATGTATAATCTGTTACAGCCGTTGTGATAATAATATTAGCTGTTAAGGAATTATTATTGCTATATCTGCGATACAGTTTCTTTTAGAGATACATATTGTAAACTAAAATTAGGTGTCATGTGTCATGCTTAGGTTTTGCGCGCTTTGGATTAGGTACAATAATATGCCCCAGTATTTCGAGATGTTTTGCCCGATTAGTTTGATGTTTACAATTATGACTCCATCGCTCTTTTAGGTTGTAGCGTTATTGAACAAATATGCCGCAATAAATAGTTAATTTATTGCGAAAAAGCATTTTCAAATCGGGCTGGAAGTCCTTGAGGTTGCGCGTTCAAACAGCGTACAGTGTGTGTATGTTTGTATAGATCACACGTGTATTTTCAAATTGTTTCAATGGTATTGAAAGAGAGTAAAACAGGAAGATTCAGTACGTCATACTCGACCTACATTTCAATGAATATTTTCCAATATATATAGAACCCAACTCTGTTAAAGAAAACTAACATTGTTCTTAGTTTTTCGAGATTGTATTGTTTTAAATAATTTAGCCGTACCACTGTGTAAGTACTATTATGTATTCTCTGGTATCATGTATTATTACGAATACAAAAGTATGTTATGATTACAATTTTCTTCATTTGCTGTAGGGGTATTAACCTATGGTGGAATGAGACATTGACCTATGTAGACTATAGTAACATCACGAGCATAATTTACACGTTATCGAGAAAGTTTTTAAGAAGAAGTTATTGTACAGGAGACAGGATAATGGACAATATTCATGATTGAGATTCTAGTTACTGTACAAAACCCTGCATCAAGTTGCTACATTCATAAATGAGACACCGCTCAACATGAGCTAAGAAACTTCTTGTTCTCTATCCCTCGGGAATTTTGTGTCATAACACTTTCACAAAGACCAAAGGCACTTCTTATTTCACGCATTTAATAAACAAGTTTTTGCCGATTCTAGATAAAATGCTAGTCACCGTATCATAAACATATTTATAAACGTCCTTGAAATATTTTGCGTATGTAAACAAATTGGTCTGGTTATATGGGCGTGTTTTATGCGAGCCTATTCAGAAACATGTTGGTTTGGATTATAAAAATAACTGTTCATCATTTATTATATATTTCATAAAATGCTTTCGTGACCTCTGTGGTAGGTACGGAGTTGTTTTAGTTCCGTTTAATAAGCTAGCGTGTTTAGCATAGCATCTAACAAGCGACGATCGATTTCAGGACTTTCTTTTTAAAGCAAAATGTGGCTATCATTAAATAATATTACAGCAATTGCTTGCTACAAAATGTAGGAATTTTAGATAAGTAAAACCTGGCGCTTCATGGTTTCTAGTGAATCTGTCCAAAGGAGAGACAGTTTCTGTCAAAAATATACCTCGAAAATGCTATAAGGAAATAACATGATGTCGTGTTTCCACGCATGAGTATACCTAGTTGCCAAACCAGAGATTTTCGGGCAGTTAATGTATTGATAACGAGAAAAGTTGAACCTGCTTTGGTTACCGGGTGCCGCAACTATTTGTAAATTCTGCGGTCTCTTTTATAAAACAGGTTGGATAATGTGATCGTGAATTGTGAATGTGACCTTTGGTTTTACTGCCGGATAAAGGCGGTAGGTTTAGCGCCTTCTTAGTCAAAAAAAACATGGCCTTAGTTGCTGAACCGGGTAATAAGTACTACGTGATATGAGGCGCATAACAATCGCTACTTGGAATCCTGCCAATGCCAGGTCACTAGCTCAATAATTTCTCTTTGACTTCTAGCTATAAATAAGTAGGTAAACTTGCTTGTTTGTTGTTTGTAAAATCTAGCGTTTAATTGATGATGATTTGTCGAGACGTTGTGCCTATGATGACAATCGTATTTATTGTGGACAAAGTGAGGGCGACTATCACGCAATATCAATCAAATACAACTAGCCAGTAAATTGCATCTAGTTGAAAATAATCCAATTTTGTCTATATATAGAACGCGAATGATGTCCCTCTTGTGGCAGTAGCGTCAGTGGGCTACGGTAATTGTTTACTGCCACGCAAGTCGTACGCTTGTTTGTCACCTTTTCTTCACAATCTATATAAATAATATGCATGAATCCATAATTCACCCTAAATAAATTATCCGAATGATAGTGAACTGCAAAATTAGTTGCGTACTTTACAAGTATTAAGCGTACTGCTAGTATGATAGTGTTTGGGTTTATAACCCGCGTTTCACCCCTTTAGAAATTTTCAAAAATTCGTATTTGTAGAATGCAGTTTATCATAACAAATATTTGTGTGCCAAATTCCAACTCAATCCGTCCAGTGGTTGATATAATATCAGTCTGTTACCGTGTTCAAATTGAGGGATTCGTGACTCAGTTATACATTTAAGATGACGGTTTTTCATAAATGTTATGCTCCTCTATGCGTCGCAAAACATGTGAAGCTATATCGATCCTATCCAACGTCTAGTTTCTCTCCGGTCTTGCTGGATTTCCGTTCTATCGCATATGGTTTTCGAAATTTGAACTCTTTCTACTCTCTATCTCATACTTGGCTTTTCTCAATTGTGATTGGCTTTCGATTTCCGTCTGGTCTCAATAATTTAACTTTCGATGGATTTGGCTACTAGATGTATATATTTGACATAAGCTTCATACAAAATATGTCAAAATTCTACCTCTAGTAGCCAAATCCATCAATAGGTAGATTATTGAGACCGGCCGTTAGTAAATACAACGTGTAACAGGCGGTGTGTTCATATGCTGCTGCTGCGTTGTGTCACCGGTTCCGAACCAGTGTAACGAGCCTACGTAGTGAGCATGACCAAAAAACAAAAAACCAGTTCGCAAAAGTTTGCCAGCAATATGTCTTTTTTTTGTAAACTTGACTGATGTCAGTGCGCAATACAATGCGAATATAATTAAAACATAATGAATAGGTATTATGGTAATAGTAGACCGGTTTTCAATTGTTATGGTTTTGATTTAAAAATCCGATACGCCGTTTTAGCGCGCAATTTATTTACATCCGAGAATGTGTATTATGTTAATAAGATTACCTAAACAGAATAATGCTGGATATTCTAAGAAAATTTTACTTGTTTTTACGGTTCCGTAGCCTAAAATGGCAAACGGAACCCTTAATTCTTACTAAAAGGACCGTGTAAAATGATTATCGTCTGGGAAAGGTATGCGGTGGATTCCTGAGATAAAATGAGTCTCCTAGGAATATAAAAGTGCTAGCCTTTACCACAAAACAACCTAGAGGACCTACATTGCTCACATGAAATCTTGAAACACCTTGAGAACAAAGAGGCGATTTTATACGATGTCTATAATGTGTGCGTTGCAGGCACTGACCTCTTATAGTATTAGTACTCTGGACAGGCCGCCGACAACAACAATTTAAACTTCCATTTGTCAACTAACCAAATGGAAGTGTGACAAGAAAAAACTCAAGTCAAGATGAAATTTTGACATTTTGACGGTAATTTGACAAAATCAAATGGAAGTCTATAATATATAAGGACAACACAGAGCTTGTACCCTAATGCGGGAGTCGTATATTAAAAAAAAAAAGTAACAAGAATAACTACAACGATCATTTGTCAGAAGTGTCAAAAAAGTTGACAGGACGGTCATTCGATTCGGCATTTGAATTTGCTGTCACTTTGTACGGGGTAGTATAGAGGTCAGTGGTTGCAGGAGTGCGCGTTTATATGAACCCAGCATCTCTCTGTGTTGTGTCTGGGGTACTACCCCGTCACGTAAATCCATCGTGTATAATTAATGACGTATCCTTAGATTGATGGTGATGCAAACTGACAGCAGGCCAAATCTATTCATCATTAAATGGGCATGGTTCCAATATCGGATTGAAAAATTATTATTCATGAGTTGTTTAAAAACATTCGAATCATTTAGCGCCAGTCCACGTAGTCCTAAGAGGTTGGTCACATTTTTCATGAATATCAACGCCAATAGGCATAGTCATAAATTTGTCACAGCAGAGTATGATGTAGACGTTGTTGCTAACTAAGCTAAGAACACTTGGGCAGTCAAGACAAATCTAACGATCTAATTGTTTAAATCCGTCTTGTGGTTTGAAAGATTTGAGGTAGGTACCTAATAAAGAATATTTCATACAAGATGCGTAAAAGACATAACCCTTCCTTACAGTCGGGTAAAACAGCTCAATTTTTAAGATTAATGTTTAAAAGTGAACGTTTAGGCAAAATTCAAGTGTTTGCAGCGTAGCATCATAGAATACAGAGAGTATTTTGTTCTACCTTTGTTGTTTATACATATGTATGTAATGTATATTTCTTTGGCACGCCTTACATCTTTAAGGGCTTGATGGATTTTTGCTTGAGAGATGTCGTTAGATTCGTCTTAGTTATGAGAGTGACACTGGGTACATTAAAATTATAAAAATATAAAGTGGCGGATATTTAGCAACAAATGATTACAAAGCTTGTTTAACTGGCATGACTCTTAACTGTATTTGATGAAAATTCATTTATTACCCTGAGAACACTCTGGGCAATTAGCTTTATATCTTGTGACCAGGGGTTTTTATGTAATGTGGTCCTTAATTATATTGTTAGAAAAATGCTCTTCTTTGGGGCTTAATAAAGTTGAACCCTACAAAACCTATGTTGTCTGTGCATAACTAGTATTTTATATTGAACTAACTTTCACCCGCGGCTCCGCCCGCATATATGTCGATTATCGCGATAAAAACTATCCTATGTCCTTCCCCGGGACTCAAACTATCTCCTTACCAAATTTCAAATCGGTTTAGCTGTTTGAGCGTGAAAGCGTAACAGACAGACAGACAGACAGAGTTACTTTCACATTTATAATATTAGTATGGATGGATAAATTCAGCGCCAGTTTAAAAGATATGATAGAAATCTATACTATCTATCTATACTAATATTATTAAAAGGAAAGATTAGTATCAAGAATAATAAACTTAAAAACTACTGGACCGATTATAAAAATTCTTTCACCGTTGAGAGGCTACACTGTCCCCGGGTGACATGTGGTACTTTTTATCTCTGTATTCCCACGAGAACTACGTGGGTGAAACCGAAAGGCATCCGCTAGTCTATAATAATATTATAAAGAGGAAAGATTTGATTATTTGTTTGCATTGAATAAGCCCCGAAACTACTGGACCGATTTTAAAAATACTTGCATCATCAGAAAGCTGCATTATCGGGGAGTAACATAGCTTATATTTGATTGTCAAAAAAAAATACAGATCCCTACGAAAATTACAATAATGTAACTCAAGGCTTATAAATCTACGATATGTCATCCGTGAGAAGCTACAGGGCAGGCAGCTAGTGATATATAAAAGTATATTTGAACGTTTATGTCTGTGTGTACCTACTGTCTTTAAGAGGGGGGGGGGGGGGTGTAATTGGTTTTGTAATAGATAGGTTATAGGTTAGGAACCGCTGGGCTACAGTAATCTCAAGGCCATAACATAATAGTCTTACTTAATAGCCCAGATATGCAACTATGTTATATGTTTAAGTAGTGAAAACAATGTTTCTGTGTTCTTATCACATACAGCTACTAAGAATTATAATGTATTTGAAATTATAAGGTATGTAAAGTTTGTTTAAAAATTGTCAGGATTTTCTCTGATACAGGCCAAACGAATAAGCGGCTCACCAGCAGGCCTACTCACTTTCTTTATAACGAAATTCATAATAATAATATCTTGGGACAACTCACACAAAGCTATCTGATACCAAACTAAGCAGAGCTTGTACTATGGAAACCACACAACCGATAAACATACTTATATATTTCTAAATACATACATATTATAGATAAATAACACTCAGACACAGAATAAACTATCGTGCTCATCACACAAAGTTTTATCCTGGGTGGGGATCGAACGACCTCTTGCGTGGCAGTCGGATACACTCCACCACAGAGTCAGTCATGAATTTAGTTTACCTAAATTTGTTAATAATAATACTATTCTAATTAATTTTTGGATAAGCACAAGAAGTTCGAACCCTTCGACAATTTTCTGGAACATTGGGTTTTTTTTAATGTGCCTACGTTATCTTACTTGGTAGTAAGCATGTTTACATAGTAATTTCCAGAGATTTTCTCACAGCTGTTATTTATTCATGCCTCATTATAATTATATTCGCATCACTATTTTCTTATGATTATATTCTATATTTAGAACACGTCTCTCCAATGTTAAAATTTGAATGTGTAATTCATAAACTTAGCCATTATAATATTATACTAGCTGACCCGCGCAACTTCGTTTGTGTAAATTTTCTCCGTTTCTGCAACATTTTTCATTGCTGCTCCGCTCCTATTGGTCGTAGCGTGATGTTATACAGCCTATAGCCTTCCTCGATAAATGGGTTATGCAACAGTAAAATATTTTTTCAATTCGGACCAGTAGTTCTTGAGATTGTCGCGTTGAAACAAACAAACTCTTCAGCTTTATAATAATAAGTATAGATTCATAATCTTTTGAGTAAACATGCGTTTGTATTGCGCAGTAAATTATCTGTTTAATTGTGTTTGTACCTATTGATAGTTGAAAGGTGATAAGTGAACACTTTCCGGATATCCAATAAATGAGTATTATAACATATCTATGGTATTATAACATATCTCTCGTTACATAAGGAAAATGCAAGTTTTATTTAATAAAAACTAGCCGTGCCCCGCGGTGTTACCCGCGGTTTATTAGCCTATGTGTTAATCCAGGGTGTCAGCTAATTCCATACCAAATTTTATTAAAATCGCTGCAGCCGTTTAGACGTGAAGAAGTAACAAACATACACACTCACATACTCACAAACTTTACCTTTATAATATGGCATTTAAGCTGAGTGGAAACCTCGTTTGTCGCAGATACGACGTGCAAGTACCTACTCAGTTGTAATTTTATTTGTTTTTAAGTAGCTAATTGTATCTGTGGCAAATAAATGATTTTTCTTCTTCTTCTAATAAAAATATACTTAAGCATTTTAAATGGTATTCTCTCGTTTGCCATAAATTAATTTGCACTAATATTGTTTGCCATAATCGTCCCTGATCATAATATTTACTTGCACTATTATCATTTATACTAATAACGTTTGCCTTAACAACTCAACAGTAATAACTTTTATTTGCCATAAAATGACTTTCCATAGCAACATATATCATAATAATTAGTTTCCATAAGTAACACGTCTCATAATCGACTCTTGACATAATCAAAATTTGATATAATTATGAAAATAATACATAATATTGTTAGGTCGAAATTAATTATCTTTAACACCCCGACTCAGAGCAATCCGACTCGGATAGGTTAGGTTAGAAGACTAAGGCGGGAGCGAAGCGAAGCGGAGCTCCCGCCTTAGTCTTCGTGTTAGGTTTTTTTTTTAAACCACCCAAAAGTAGGAGCCCCGCGAAGCGGGGCTCCGTCGAGTTTAGTAAGTAGGCGCCATATGAGGTTTAGTTTCAGGTTTAATTGTAAATAAAAAATCTGTGTCGTATAATCATTTATTAATCAACATAATTCAAGTATAGATAAGTAATAAAAAAAAAATTCTGAAAGTAACATTATTTTAAATTTAAGTTGGAGGCCAAAGCTCTCAAAAACTCTTCTTCACTGTCATATTATCTTTATTTATATTATGGTAAATAAAAGTTATGGAAAATGGTATTATTGAAAACGAAAATTATAGCAAATACATTTATGGATTTAAATTATTATGACACTTGATCGATTATGACCAATGGAATTAGTGAAAGTCATTTTATGTCATTTCACGATTATGGCAACTGAAGCGTTATTTCTAATGAAATTATGGCAAATACCGGTATGGCATGTGAAATTATGGCATTTTAAATTATGACAAACATTAGTAAACCATTTTAAATGTAATTCCATCCCTCTGGCCGTTATGTGTAATATTAATAGTAGTAATATCTTGGTAAAATTCACACAACGCTATCTGATCCCAAACTAAGCAGAGCTTGTATTATGGAAACCAGACAACTGATAAACATACTTATATATTTCTAAATACCTACATACATATTATAGGTAAATAACATCCAGACACAGAATAAACCATCGAACTCATCACACAAAATTTTATCCTGGGTGGGGATCGAACCCACGACCTCTTGCATAGCAGACACGTACACTCCAACCGCACCACAGAGACAGGATGAGTGGGCTCGAAGAGGGTCTCTTCAAAATTCACTCTTCATGTATACAATTCAATAGGTATTTTTTTTTTGGTCTCGTACCAAAAAAAAAATACCTATCTAACTGTGTTCATTCGTATACAAAACTAGCTGACCCGCACAACTTCGTATGTGTTAATTTTTCCCGTTTTTTCAACACTTTTCATTGTTGCTCCGCTCCTATTAGTCGTAGCGTGATGTTATATAGCCTTCCTCGATAAATGGGTTACCCAACGAAAAAATATTTTTTCAATTCGGACCAGTAGTTCCTGAGATTACCGCGTTCTAACAAACAAACAAACTCTTCAGCTTTATAATTTTAGTAAAGACTAGCTGTCCCGCGCAACTTCGTATGCGTAAATTTTCCCCGTTTTTGCAACATTTCTCGTCGCTACTCCGCTCCTGTTAGCCGTAGCGCGATGTTATATAGCCTATAGCCTTCCTCGATAAATGGGCTATCCAACAAAAAAATAATTTTTCAAATCGGACCAGTAGTTCCTGAAATAACCGCGTTTCTAACAAACAAACAAACAAACTCTTCCGCTTTATAATATTAGTATAGATAACGACCCGGTTAAAAATCAACTTACAATCAGCTCTGAAATCTTTTCTTTAGTTACATTCGGATTGCTCTAAGCATGGTCAAATACCTAACCATCGTGTGAGTTAACAACAGACAACCATAGTACTTGATAGTAAAAATGTACAGCAGATTTCATTTCACAATAGCTGTGTTATATTTCTAACAATTGCTTAGAAATACTGTTATACATTATGCAATAAAATGAAATAAGAACTGAGGAACAGACTCCAGATGGTATCGGCTCGGTTTACGGCCAACGACATCGGGTAACATTGTACAAGGCATGTTTCTTATTGATTTTGCATAGGCATAATGTAACCAACAGTGTCAGGGTAGATACCATTGACGATTATAGAGTTTTAAAAATGGCGGCAAACTGAGATATCATTGTACACTGACACTCGTAGAGAAACAGTGGTAGGTATAACTTGGTTCAGGAAAAGAAATCTTTTTGTAGTTCATGTGTTACAAATACATGATAATGGCAGAATAACTAGTCAAGAAAATTCGGCTAAATTGCCATCAATTAAAAATAAGAAGATTATATATTTACTAGCTGTCCCGCGCAACTTAGTATGCGTAAATTTTCCCCGTTTTTGCAACATTTCTCGTCGCTACTCCGCTCCTATTAGTCGTAGCGTGATGTTATATAGCTTATAGCCTTTCTCGATAAATGGGCTATGCAACAAAAAAAGATTTTTTTTAAATCAGACCAGTAGTTCCTGAGATTAGCGCTTTATAATATTGGTATAGTATCAAGTATCTACTCGTCAATGTTATCCCATAACATATATTGGGCCTTGCCGAAAATTAAGCAATTGCTATTGATTAAAATCAAGCAGGAATAATTTCAAACATCACTGTCTTTTGATGTTTGAAACTTTTCCTTAGATGGAGTTAGATAAATAAATAAATAATTCATCATTATGTCTCTTCGTATTTCGTAAACAACGCCTGCATTTATTTACGCAGACACTAAAACCTAAGGAAAAATCCAAATGGCTTCTGCCAATAATATAATTAGCATGCATAAAAAAATCCTAGTTCCGGTACGATAGGATCATTGAACTAACATTCAAATACTTCAGACGCACGGTAAGCAGCTTGACAAGCAGCCCGACACAGGTCGCCAGTAACGCGAAAGCGAGCGTGTAAACCCACCATTATGGTGAATTCACATGCTCAAGTTCAAACCGACATTAAACGGGCACGTTGTTTGTACAGGCGACCCGTGTCTGAACGCAGCATAAGTTTTCTTGTGACAGTCACGCAAACTTTAAATAATTTATCTTCAACTAAATACTTTATCATGAATACACGCCAATCTAAAACGATAACGCATTAATAATTATCAATAATGTAACCAGAATTATCTCTACCCGTACAGAATCCCTATTATCGGAAACGTTCGCAATCTTAGATAAGGAAAACGTAATCATTTGCAATGCAATCGATCGACTTATGGTTGGTATGGCGTAATGATTGAGTTATCACAATTACCTACCTATCATAGTGATGGTGATAAATATGATAACACTGATTATAACATATTGGGGGTATTACATTTAGCATCATTCGGTTATTACTGCACTAATAGAGGCGTTAACACCCCCTGCTAAGTGCCGAGTCCATATAGGTGGTCTACATAACGAGCTAGGGTGTGCATTAAAAAGCTTCTACGAAAGTGCCAATTACTAAACGGAATTTCATGAAACACAGCTATGAACCATCCCAATTAAACAACTTTGTATTATAAAAAATACAGCTCAAATCCAATAATCGATTTGAGCGTTATATCTGTCTGTGAATCAACAATGACATATAGAGAGATCATTCCTTCTGTCTGCGTGCAGGTTAAAAAAAAAACAGTTTGATTAAGTGAATTCCTACCTATTTATCTACTTCGTTCAGAAATATAACATCAAGCTGTTTCACAACGACACCCTTTAATGTGAAGATTCCTCAATCGGCCTGCTAAATAGAGTGAGAAAAGCTTCTATGGCCGCTTACTTAAGATTATAAAAAGCTGAAGTTTTGTTATGAGATAATGGCTTTAATGGAAAAAAAGATATATTATGAATAAACAAACCGCCAAAACTTTCCTTTTGATAACGCGCATACAGAAGCAATGAATAAGCCAAAATTTTCCGTTTAGTTAATACAAAGTAATACAAATGCGCTACCATTGCATAATACAGATAGCATTGTTTAATGATAAGATTCTTTTCATTGTTATGTTAATTTTAGCTTTACTGAACTGAAATACCTATTTTCTAAAAATATATTGATGACTAATATTCGTCTCAGTTTGCGCACAAAAAGCAATGATGTTTCACAGTTAAGTCTTTGCTATATTTTAGAGTTATATAAAACTAGCTGACCCGTGTAACTTCGTATGCATACATTTTCCCCGTTTTAACAACATTTCTCATTGCTGCTCCGCTCCTATTGGTCGTAGCGTGTTGTTATATAGCCTATAGCCTTCCTCGATAAATAAGCTATACAACAGTAAAATATTTTTTCAGTTCCGGCCCGTAGTTCCTGAGATTATCGCGTTCAAACAAACCAACTCTTCAGCTTTATAATATTAGTATAGATAAGTGTACACCAGACTGCTGTAAAATCATCCCTGGTTGTTGAAACTGTACTGTGGCAGTTTCAACAACCAGGGATGATTTTACTATACAAATTGATGGTAAAATTGTGCGTGTGAGTACATACTCAGGACGCAGGCTTTGGCTATATCTAATGGCGCCCACCGTGGGTACAGTCAATTTAAGATAACCGATTGAATCAGGCGTAACATGGCGGAAATCCATCTTAAGTAGATTATAAGGGAGGGATCCCAGCACCCACCCTCGATCTGTGAATCACCACGATTGAAGTAGTAAGGAAATGCCCTTAATACAACAATCGAAATGCAACAAAGAAAATTTGTCGTCGAAACCGTAAGATAACAAAGAATTTATTAACAGAAAACTCTAGTCAAAGACGAAATGATTTTCCTTATTGAGATTACAATATATAGTGCCTACATCCTCATTACTCAGTAACAAGAACAAGTGAGCTTATCCAGATAATCAAAAGAATATAACGATAATCTGCAACCGAGATATTCAAGAAAAATATTCTGCGCAAAAAGAGATAAAAGGCGGATAAAAGGAGATAATACTTAATACATGTGATTGTTACGGCCTTTGATATTAGGGTTTGAAGTCCGAAAGTCAGATGATTAGGTTTATTTTGTTGGCGATGCGGCAAGAGTGAGATTGAACACTTGAGAGTGAGATCAATCTTATTCTTCATAGCGCTTCGACAGCAATTAAATCTATACTAATATTATAAAGCGGAAGAGTTTCGTTTGTTTAAACGCAGTAATCTCAGGAACTGCTAATCCGAATTGAAAATTTTTTTCACTGTTAAATAGCCCATTTATCGAGGAAGGCTATAGGCTATATAACATCACGCTACGACTAATAGGAGCGGAGCAGCAATGAAAAATATTGCAAAAACGGGGAAAATTGACGCATACGAAGATGCGCGGGACAGCTAATAAGTAAGTATCATATGGATGTGGCCAGAACGCGGTCACGTCAACTACATTGACGGAGGCAGCCATCAAGTCTACCCGTTTACAGGTGATTGGGCACATACGGCATAATGTTAGATGGGCCATTGTTTGTGTTCCACCGCACAAGCCATTAAAGTACTCGAAGAAAACTTTGAATGACACTACGTTGGACATAGCTGTCTCAAGTTGTCAAAAGACTCAGGTTGAGTTTCGTCGCAGTTGAATCTAGTTTCGAAGTTCCGTCCGGTCGCATTTGAGTTGCAGTTCAGTTTGT
Source organism: Herminia tarsipennalis (assembly GCA_945859575.2). NCBI lineage: Eukaryota > Metazoa > Arthropoda > Insecta > Lepidoptera > Erebidae > Herminia > Herminia tarsipennalis. Next base: position 6,258,623 of record OX243846.2, on the reverse strand, counting down.
CGATGTAGTGTTATTTGAATTGTTTTTAAACTTTCGCGATGTTTACACATATTAGAATATTATCTGGACTTAATCACGTGAAATATTAGAAGGTACGAACTTTTTATTTACCCGACGTTTCGATCGAATTGCACAGATCGTGATTACGGGTCGACACGATCGGTGCAATTCGATCAAAACGTCGGGTAAATAAAAAGTTCAATATTCTGATATGTGTTATTTAAGTTTAGTTTTACACTCTGCCGCAATCATGTTTTAATTAAATATAGTCTAAACAAAATTCTAAACCTATTGAATCAACCGCTATTGTACTGTAAATTATTAATTAATTAAGCTGAGTCGCAATTCGATTATGAGTTTATGGGCCCAGCCCTGGGCAGACACTACTTGGGTAACCTAACTAATCAGACTAATTGTCGTTTAGTCAAATTAACTATTTTAAGGATGGAAAAAATATATTGTGATCGGTTTTTACATTTTTACTAAGATTCGAAATTTTGTGTATTGTGGGGCTAAGGGCTCTTTAGAGGTAACTACGAGGCCCTATGGCTTTGTTCAGCTACAGCATTCTAAAAATGCCTACATATAAAGGGTTGAAATAGTTCCTCGATTTCTCCCCTTCATAATATATGTAGACATTTTTGGAATACAAAATGTGTGTATTTGTATTTCAGTCTATGTCATCGTAGTAACAGATGAACAGATTTGGCTGCAGTTATCTATATTAATATTTTAAAGATTTGATTGTTTGTTTGTATTGAATAAGCTCCGAAACTACTGGACGGATTTGAAAAATTCTTTCATCGTTGTGAAGCTACACTAACCCCGGGTGACATAGGCTATTTTTTATCCCTGTATTCCCACGGGAACGTGAACTACGCGAGTGAAATTGCGAAGCGTCCGCCAGTTAAACCTAATTTAACTCAAAAATAAGTAATAATTAGCAACTTTAGCTATTATTACTATTGCCAAATAGGCACTATTTATCAATACTATTTTCAGTTCCGCATTTTACAACGGTTACGATAAAACAAGACAGATAATGCTTTCATATTATCATACATACGATATAAACGATACTTCTATAAAAGGATTGTCCAGTAATGGAAGATACTAATAAATTATACAAAACATAATTTTATTATAAATTCTATACGCTTTTACTTCCGAAAAATATCTATTTGCAGCGCCAGATCTACGATTTATTTCAAGGCGGGAAAAAGCTCATAAATGGCGCCCTTTCACCTTCATTTTTATGCAAATATGCTTTCGAAGGAGGCTGCATTTTGACTCAACGTGTGTGTGTTGTTCACAGGACGGCAGCCAAGTGTGAGTCGTAGGCCGGCCATATACTTAATGTAAATAAAATAGTCGCTTCTATATAATACACATCAGATTTTTTTCAGAAAGTGTAGACAATTGTTGAAGATAGTCTCTAGAAATCTAGACTCTAGACAATATTGATTCGATCATAACATGTTTTGGACCAAAAATATTGGGTCAATCAAAACTTTATCTTTACAAAAACAACAATACTTGCGATTGAAAGTAGGTAAGCACCTGATAATGCGCGGTAGCCGTTATTTACAGTGCATAATCAAATAACCGATCTTTTATCGATTGCCGTACGGTAAACTTGGACAGATGAATGATATATTAGGTCTTTGATCGACGTCCGATTGACATCTTTAGCGTTTCATATCAAAATTTGGTGTAAATGATTAGAATATTATCTAGAAAATGGGACATTTTTTCTTCTACCTGCCGATTACACGAGTTTCTTGCCTTATAGCCCTGGTGCATATAATTAAATTGAGGCAACAAATTACTTTTATGGTTCAAACTAGAGACGTTACGGAAATGGTTTTATTGGAACCGAAGTCGGAGTCGGAATTTATAAATTTGGTTTGTCGGTATCGCAGTCGCTGGTGAGAGAAGATAAATATGTTGAGATAAGGCATAAGAAAATTCGGGCGGGACTCGTACCCGTGATCATATGGAATCCGTGAAAATTTCTCCTTCATTAATTTATTACATAAAATTTGCTTGAAGAAGCGGCCGCAAGCTGTGTACCTCCGATTAAAACGTCTGATTTAAAAGTCGAAGTCGGAGGTGTAAAATCAATCGGAAGCTCCTACTAGCCCTGATTCAAACAACACGTCGGTATCGTGTAAATGCACCTTATTCATGTATTTAAGGCTCACCTGTCACGCGCGTTTTTTTTTTAAATACTTTTGGCCCTAGGAAGCTATAGATCCAATCAAGAAAAGCTAATGACATGCAGGCTTTATTTAATTTTTCATTATAAGCACCTGGGAGTAAGGCATACTGTCCTTGAGCCCGACTCGCCCTTGACCGATTTTTCCCCTTAGTAGCAATTATTAATTCATGGCAAGGACAAGTCACTCTATGAGTGTAACATTTCAAAACGGGTTTCTTGCAATTATGGGTCTACAATAACTAGTTATTATTTCTGTTATATTTATATAACATGTAATTATCTATTTACTTATCGTCTTATTATATTAATGTAACACATTTTTCACTATGTTATATAATCCGCAAATTCTGCGCCAATGTCAATTGCTACTAAAAGATGGCCCTGAATTTATATTAATGAGTAGGTACCCATTCTGATAGTATATTTTACGATGATATAGAGATAATTGTGTTTTGTTAGGTATAAATAATAATAGTAATAATAAATTTACAGATTATTGTTTATTTACGAATTGTCTACTTGCGTAATATAACTAAATACTGATAAAAATCCTATTACATTCAAGAAACATGGCATGGTGATTAGGAATTTTCACCCAATCGACCTGAAGCCTTCTTCAGTTCGAATGGGTGAAAAAAATATAATTAAAACATTACCCCTTAGTAATGTTTTGATTATATATTTTTTTATAATAATAATTATGGCATTTGACATTGAGATAAAGATTATGTTAGGTAAGAACTCATTCTAATCTGAAATGTCTTGATTAAAGATAGTATGTTGTTTGTAATACATCTAATATTCAGTTATATAGGTATCTACAATTCGAAACCGAGAGACAATTGTGTTTTATTTTTTATTATAATAAAAACAGTTACCTACAAGACAAGACATTTTTTCTATAATATTTTATTGATTATAAAAATGTCCACCTACCTGATGTTTTGGAATCTTCGAACAAACTTTCCTAGCATTGGCTGTGTTGTCCGAAGGTGGGGGTTGTGATGGAGGTGACAGTCCAACACCCTTTGAAGATTGAAGACGGGTTTTTACAACCTCTAGTGGACATGTTACCACTGCACCTGCTGTACCGGCCACTCTGTGAACAAAATAGGTGTTTTGAATGCCCTTTGTTTAAAGAAAACCCTGTAGGTAATATTACTGCAATTTAATTAATAAATTACGTAAGTAATTGTTTTATAACCAGCCAATTATAGTTTACAGCTAGGTATATAAAAAGAATAATTATAATTATTATGACTATGGGTTATAATTAATCTTTTGTTATCTAAGCAAAAAATAAAATTGTTTAGAATGCCCTTTGTGTAATGACAACCCTGTAATATGAATTCAATTTGATTTTAATAATTACGTAAGTAGTCAATTATAACCATTTTAAAGCTAGATGAAGATAAAAAGAATACCTATTATAATTATTATGACTACTGGTTAAAATAATTCTTTTGTTATCTTAATAAAAATTCGAATCGTTTGAATAGGTGTTTTAAATGCCCTTTGTGTAATGCCAACCATGTAATATTATTTCAATTTATTGCTAATAATTCCGTAAGTACATAACCGTTTCATAAGTAGCCAATTATAACCAGTTTACAACTAGTTGAATAAAAAAAGGATACTTATAACAATTACAACTAGGTATGAGTTATAATTGCTCTTTTGTCATCTTAATTAAAAAATCTAATCATTTTGCTAGCTTCAAACCTGCAGTAAAAAAAACAAAGAGTGTTCAGTTCGCGCCACCTAAGTTTGCGTGTCTGATGTTCGCGCGTAAGCTGCGCACAACTCAAATTTAGGTATCGGAGGGGATGAAGAAGACTGGCGGGGAATGACGTCCCTGCGCGGAACTACATTCGAATACAACTTCACAAACGCGAAATGTACCTTTTGCTTTTTTTTTATTTAGCATGTCAATGTGCAACAGACAAAGGTAAGAAGTTAGGTTTACAAAACACCACAAAAAAAATGTATTTGTAATGCCATTAAGTATATTAATTATACTAGTTGACCCGCGCAACTTCATCTGCGTAAATTTTCGCCGTTTTTGCGACATTTTTAATTGCTGCTCCGCTCCTATTGGTTGTATCCTGATGATATATAGCCTAGTGCCTACCTCTATAATCCTCGATGGGTTATCTAACAGTTAATTTTGGTCCCAAATTGAAAAAAGTACTGTAAGTAAATACTGCTGTACTGTAGTTCCTGAGATTATCGCAATCAAACAAACAAACAAATAAATACTCTTCAGCTTTATTACATTAGTACAGATTACACTATTGCCAAAGACAATTTCATATCCTTAAGTCCTCTACTGTTGACTGGTTACTCAAACACTCACAAAGCCATATTGTTTAAGATAAAAAAACATAGGTAACTTCAGATAACCAGTCAACAGTAGAGGACTTAAGGATATGAAAATGAGTCTGTGTTAATTATACAATCATTGCAGGCAATAAGGGCAGAAACAGTCGTGTTAACTATACTTATGAACTGGGTACAACTACTAGTATAGTATTATATTATCTGTGGTACAACCCTAAGTCCAGCTCAAAAAGGTTTATAATCTTTGATTGCTGAGAAGGTCAAAGCTCATGTTATCAAGACCTTTTGATCTGTTCTTGACTGGCAATTATATCTGGTTTGGAGAAATGTTAGGTGCAGTTACCACACTTATCTTAACATGGTATAAAACAAAGTGCTTCCGTTGTCTATACACTTAGATCTTTTAAAATTTAATGCCCTTTGCACTAACATTTAAAATTAAATTAAATTTATATTTCATACATGCATTTTTATGTGTTTAGACGGTGAAGATTAATCTGAAACGGGCTCAGGCCATTCATCCATAATATACTAATAAGAATACATTTTAAAGATTTTTAATTAACAAATGGTTTAGTCATATTTTAAGCAGTTTAGAAAATAGAATTAAAAACAAGGCTCCGAATAGTGTAACTCAAAATTAAAATGTCTACATCCATATGAATTCACGTTGAAAAATTATTACTTATTCAATTTAAGCACAAATACATGTGATAGTGGTATGTAAACAGTCTGATATGTATGTATAATTAACAAGGAATAATAAGTAATTCTTATTCCTTATCTAACCCTCTTCTACTATTACATTACACTAATGAAAGACAATAACAACTACTTATGTTGTGTTACTTTTTTGTTACATATAATAATATTTTAAGACAACTAACACAATGCAGTCTGATACCCACAGAATAAATGGGTGGGGATTGAACCTGGGGGTTAATAAAAACTCGAACCTGGGGATAAGTAAATAAAACTTTGGTTAAAACCTCTGGTTTAGCTTTTAGGGTCACTAACCAATAGACAAGGGTTTCCTAGAAAAGTTACCAGGGAGACACAATTTTTTTTTTTAATTTGAATAAGATAACATGGTTGTCGGTGTAGAAAGAAAAAACTACAAGACACATTAGATAATGTGTCTAGATAAGACAGTTCTTATTTAATTTGGATTACAATACTAAATACAATTCTAACAATTTACCATATTATATTTATAGGTTACCTTGTGGAAATTTTAACATTTGTCATTTTTTTTCCCTAGAAATCATTTATTAGTAATTAAAATAACTAACTTTTTTTTTAATAGTCCAATACAGTTCCAATTACTGGTGGCTGATTTATGACTGATTGCAAAGTAGTTACAATGAAGAAAAAAATTAACTACTAGAGTTTTACATGTTTTTGAAACTTAATTGAATCAACTTTTTTTATTGTTTATGTTACAGTACCTTTTTACACAAGTTTCAAAAATTATCATGTTGTTAAGTAAGTAGGTACCAATAGAGGCACTGTGTAATGGAAAATAACAATAGAAAAACAATATTGTTTTGGTAGTTGTTGTAAGTTCATATTTACACATTGTACAAACTGAGCTAACTACAGATTTATCATACTTTTCCTTATCTTGAACGCATGGAAGTTTAAAGGTACAGAACTATTTTAATACAGAACTACTTTAAAGAAAAATAGTTATTTATGATGTGTAGTAATTCTAATGACCAAATAATTATATTTATTGAAACAAGAATGTATGCCACGCGTAGGCACACACAGCGAAACCACTGGCGTAAACATCGTCTGGCCACATGTGCCAATACTCCTGTATTCAATAAGATTTTGGATATAGTCTAATAGGTTTTTCATTTTCAAGGCATTAACAAGGACTCTCGTATCTAATAGATAACACTTACCCGCCGGCAACCAAGTGTATTGCTGTATCCCTCTGATGAGACATTTTAGCGCCACAGGAATAATATTACATGACTGCAAATTGCGACTGTCTATAAATAAACAAATGCACCGCTTATAGCTATGTCCACAAGATACTGAAAACACTCGTTGTATTAACGAATTATTTATCTCCACAAATGATTATGTAAGTTTTGTTTTGAATTTGATGAAAAATATCGCGGCTAAACATGTAATCACAATTTTAAAATATGCGAAAACTTCACCACACAACACTGTCGTACGTTCGTCGTCTCGTAACAATATGCACACCAAGATATCAACACTCACGTGCACACAGTTTGAATACGCACACTAGTGAAAAAGGCCGACGACTACGTGACGTTTCGTCTGTCGGCCACAGCAACCAAAGAGAATAAAAAAACTTCGTAATTTTGGTAAAGTAAATACGCAGCAACAGCAACTCCGTATGGTTGAATAATTTATTGCTTGTTCGTCGTAGTAGCAAATGGAGCAAGAACAATGTTTTATTATTTTAAAGCGATAAATATTTTTTGTGACGAGTGGTTTTTGAGACGACCTGGTACTCTGATAACAAACGGCGTAAAATTGCTTTTGAAATAAAGAAAAAAATATTTTTTATTTATATTGTGTTTTACTATGGTTTTACTATTCTCCGCTCAGCCTGTTCTTTGTTAATTTAATTCTTGGTAAACTGTCAGAGATTCAGATTCGTTCCAGTGCGTTCCAGCTTCTGTCAGCTGTAATGATTGTGGTGTCATTGGTGGGCCCGCCCCAAACAAGATAGACAGCTTGAATAATATTAGCGCGAAAGAGATAACAATAAAATCATGTACAAAATTATGAAAACGCTGTCATTGTTTGCAATAAAAATAAAATTGACGTCTGACATTGACAATTCTATTTGCATTCGGTAAAAAAATCCTATTGCATAATTTTTCCAGTTTCTGAAAATAATTGATTACCTACCGAGGGCTGCGGCCGGCATTTATTTTGATCCAATTACATTGTGCATTTAAATAACTATAATCATGTTCTCTGTACGTCGATTTGGATCATTGATGTAAGTAAAAAGTACCGGTTATTTTTATTCTACATTTGACGTGATAATTACAAAAGAAAAATATAAATGTTTACAGGGTCACCGGTGTTCGCCAGAAGCACACCTTGCCGGACCTGCCATATGATTACAGTGCCTTGGAGCCTGTGATCAGCCGCGAGATTATGTCTCTACATCACACTAAACATCATGCTACATACGTAAACAACTTGAACGCGGCTGAGGAAATGCTAAAACAGGCTCAAGCGAAAGGTTTGAGTTACTCCATTTTTGCGCGCAACGAAATAAGATGAATCCTAGATTTTCCAATCCGCCTTACAGTAGGTTTCATCTTAAAATACAACTTCTTCTTCTTCCACAAAAACAGCCTATTTAATTAAACTCTTATATTTTATAATGAGTATTGAATAGACATCCTTAGAAGTATTCATAATTTAAAAAAAAAATGTTACCAAAAGTAAGATCTTATTTTTTTTAAATATGATTGTAGCAGTTTATTTTGGTCTGGCTGCCATAGTACAGGCTCTGCCTAGTTTGGGATCAAATGGTGTTGTGTGAGTTGTCTAAGGTATTATTATTATTTCTTTTAACAATGGCAGTAGCAGATACAGACATCATTATGGGGTTGATGAGTGCAATAAAGTTTAATAGTGGAGGCCACATCAACCATGAAATCTTGTGGAACAATTTGTCTCCATCTTCATCTCAGCCTTCTGAAGAATTTATGAATCGTATAATAGAGTAATATCATTTTCTTTCTTTTTGTAGTTATCTACTTTATTTAATACTAGTTTTCATGTATTTGTATGTAAAATTATTATAAATACAGTTCTCCTATTATAGTACAATTCAGCACTTATCCAAATTAACCATGTTTGACGTTCAAGCATTGGGCATGAATCCACATACTATTGTGCCATACACATAAATGTTTATAAACTTAAAGAATTTTAGCAGTCATGTCTATCTTCCTGCGTCGCAAATACCAATCTCGCAAATAACTATCTCCATACCAAATTTCATTTAAATCGATTTAGCTGTTTGAGTGTAAAAGTGTAACAGACAGACAGACAGAGTTACTTTCACATTTATAATATTAGTATGGATTCACAAAAATAAAGCACTAAACTGAAACTGAGACACTAAAATTATACTCCATAAGTTGACAGTGACAGGGTTGCCCAATCCCCATGTATATTCCTTAGTTCTAATGCATAATACAGAGGGATTGCATGCTTCACCTCCCTCCCACTAAGCTGGCGATTTCTCTGATCTTGAAATAATCTTTAAGGTTTCAAAAACTTATTTTTACTTTAGGACACCCTTGGGGGATTGTGATATTTTTGCGACGCCGACTCCCCATCTAGCCAAAAAGTACTCAATAATAATAATAAGCTTATTTAATTCCATTACAATAAATAGTTAAATACATAATTATGTTAATTAGGTGTTTGTAGCTTTTCTGTTATTGCAATGGATCCCTTTTGGGTAAAAGCCTCCTCCATCTTCTTCCAGTCCTCTCTTTCTGCACCGAGACTCCACCAGTTTCTGCCTGCAACTTCTATAATGTTGTCTACTCACCGTTTCTTTGGTCTTCCCACTTTTCTTTTTCCCAGTGGGCCAGACCACTTTGTTGAATGTGAGGTCCATCTTTTGTCATTGTATCTTATGACGTGGCCTGCCTATTGCCATTTCAGCTTCAAGGCTTGTTTAAGGACATCTGTCAGCTTTGTCTTCTTTCTTATCTCTTCACTCTTTACTTTTTCTATTCTTCTAAGCTTTAAGATGCTCCTTTCCATAGCTTGTTGTGTTGTAGTTATTTTGTTTGTATAGACCCATGTTTGGCAGCCATATGTTATGCTTGGAAAAAAGCAGGTTTCTATTTGTTTGCTGTAGCTCCCTTTCATAATTTCTTTATGCAGCCAAAAGCTTTTCCATGCGCAGTTGACTCTTCTTTGCACTTCTTTTTTATTGCTATCTTGATTGAAGGATACTTGTTTGCCTAGGTATATATACAAAAAGTACTTACAATTAGGTAATTCTAGCCTAGTGGCAAGTTACCAAAAAATAACATTTACTTTTTATTTGACATGTTGACTGCCTATAATGTCTTCACAAAATGCACACAGGGCTTTCACAATTTTGGTGAAATTGGTACAAACAGTCATAATCCTCTAGGATAATACATCATGGTGGTGCAACGCACAGTTTAGAAAACCCTGGTATAATCAAAAGTCAGAATCTGTGAATTCCTTTAACTATTCTAAGCCATGCAATGGATTTTGATATGGTTTTCATTATCGTTAACTTTTTTCTGGCAAGATTGTGTTACAAGCATATTATGGGTATGACTACCCGTCCTGTGCAACTTCGTCTGCGTTAATTTTCCTCGTTTTTGCAACATTTATCATTGCTGCTCCGCTCCTATAGGTCGTAGCGTGATGTTATATAGCCTATACCCTTCCTCGATAAATGGGCTATCCAACAGTAAAAGAATTTTTCAATTCGGACCGGTAGCTAATGAGATTACTGTGTTCAAACAAACAAACACTTCAGCTTTATAATATTAGTATAGATGTAGGAGAAAAATTTGTGCCAGGGCTGGGTGGCCGGCTAGTAACTCTGAATACTTCAGATACTTGAGACTTGACCATCCCCAGGCTCCCCAACCTCTCCTTTCTATAAGACAAACTCTCAACCTTCCTTAGCACTTCATCATATTGTTTCCTTATAAATAGGAACTTCTTATTGTATTAATCAAAAGCAAAATGGCTCTTTGATTCCTCTGGGATGATCCCCTATAACTTTGAAGTTGGTATTTGGTACTTCTTAAAAGAGTGTATTATCTGTCTTCAGGTGACGTGAGTGCCATCATCAATCTCGGCCCAGCCCTAAGGTTCAATGGGGGCGGTCACATCAACCACTCCATTTTGTGGAAGACCCTCTCGGCTAATGGTGGCAAGCCATCTGGCCAACTCTGCCAAGCTGTTGAGAAGTAAACCTTCTTATAAATTGCTTGCATGTGAATATTATGTTGTTCTGTATTAATTTTGTGCCGCAGTCTACTTTCTGTTCCATGCCTCATGCTTGTTTCAAAATGTTTACATCCAAATGTTATTTTTGGTGGCAAATGACAACAATTTTATGACTTGTGTCGCCATTTTTTTTTAAAGAGTTGATGTTTTCAAATGAGTTGATGCATATTTTAGTTCATTTTTTACACTTTGCTTGATTTTTTATCATCATTATCTAATTTTATAATACTTTTGAATACATGTACCATAGCACTATAGAATTTCAGTCCTATTTGGCGTCATTGTTTATTGTTGCTTATTAAATAAACTGCACCTGTTATGCTAAACCTCATTATCTTTATTTTTATATATAATTTTGTTTTGGTAATTAACGATTTGCGTCAATTGGTTAGATAACCTGCACCTAAGTAACCTGTATGTAGTATTTAACCTATTGTATGATATTGCGTTTGACTGTATATGTAATTGTAAAAAGTCTAGTACCTATTACTTCGGTCAATTATTTGACCTCCCCAATATGATTTAAGACTGGCACTTCAAACGCTAATGAGAAGGCATAAATAAAAAAAATAAAAGACTGGTCAAAAGGATAATTTATCAATGCCTCTTACGCACTATAGTTCTTTTCAACCTTTCAATAAAGGCACTTTATGTGTTGTTATTCTTCTGCTTTGTTTTTTTTTAATTGTTATATTATGTAGGTACCTCTTTTTGACCACTTATTTATAGCAACTCATTTTTTGTAGCATAGCTGACAACTACAGACAATAACTTAAGATAGAGATGTAAAACTGGATGAATATTCGTAATTAACATTCATAAGTAACTATTTCCAGCTATGTCTAACTAAATAATAAAAATAAATGCATTCTTACAGGGACTTTGGTTCATGGGATAACATGAAGAATCAGTTAACAGCGGCATCAGTTGCTGTACAAGGCTCAGGCTGGGGTTGGCTGGGATACAACAAACAATTTAAAAAATTGCAAATTGCTACGTGCCAGAATCAAGATCCTTTGCAAGCTACCACTGGTATGATGTTATTGTTATACTTGAGTCAGTTTGACAGCTCTTATAAAAAGAAAAAAATCGTAGGTACCACAAAATGCCGAGATTACAGATGGTGACCTTATAGAATGCGTTCGTCCCACGCACACAGTCATCGTTTATGAACATGGAATCTCCGAACACGTTCCGAATAAAACGGTCGGTGATTCTTGTTCGTGATTGATATCCAGTATTCAGAGTAGGTAGATTGAAATATGCTAAATGATCTGGACTATATTTGGAGTATGGACATTCTTTCGGAAATTGGGGGTTTGTTGATTATTCAAATTTTGTTCTGGAATTCTAGTTTTTGTAGGTTTCATAGACAAAACAGAACCCTTATAGTTTCGATATGTCCGTCTGTATGTCATAGATATTTTACTTGAAGACTACACAATGAATATTGATTAAATTCGGTAAAAAGGTGTCTTAAAGTAGCCGCTACTTAGTTTGATAGCTAAATATTAAAAATAAATATTTTTAGTATTTAACATTTTTAGTGTTACGTATGGAGTGCCCCACTCCATACATGTAATAGAAGCTAAAAAAAATGTTTTTGAGAAAACATCAAAGTGTGGCACATCATTCGACAGATCTTTTAAAAACATTTTAAGGTTTCTATTTTTTTTTTAAATAATCGCATCTAATTGTGCCCCTTTTCTTTTGAACCATGTGCCCTTACAAATACTTTAGACTAAAATTATTTCGGAGAATCGGATATACCGTCATTGGGTTATTGCCGAAAAACTGCGTTTCTCAACAAAAGAGCGTAAGTGCCATGAACGCTCTTCTGCTGGTGCAATTATTCATATCGGATTTTTACACGGCAACAGCTCCGGAACCCTACACTGGACATGGTCCGACATGCTCTTGTCCTGTTTTTTATTTAAACACTAATAAATAAAAACCGGGTGGAAACCCGTTCGGTAGTTTTTGAAATAATTGCGAACAAACATACAGAGTTGAATATAAATTTAGAGTTGTAAAGTAATTAAATCACTACCAACACGAACAACATTTGGTTGGAATTTAATTCCAAAATATCGAATTTCCGGAAAAAAATGGCTTATCCAGGATATTCTTTCTATGAGCATTAACGACGCATGTAACAAATTTATATCTACCCACTCCGATCACTGGTGATGTCTATGTGTGCGTAGCTCGAGCAAAGTACATATTTGCTCGAGAAAATTGCATAGGTATGAAGGTTACTTTCTTGCTACGTTTATATTTTGTGCCTACGACGGGAACGCACGAGCGTCACTAACAAATTTAGACATTTTAATAATAAAATACCTATAGAACTTTAGCGGCGGTAGCCTAATGGCTAAGACATCGGTCTCGCAATCGTGAGGTCACGGGTTAAAATCCTACCCATTATACTAGGGACACGAACCCACTCCTAACACAAGCCATTGAGCTAGATGGGTTAACAGATTGCTAGTAATTTGGGGCCACAATCCCACATTGCTAATTATTTTTAATAAAAATGCTGGAGGCTTCCAACAGCTACGTCTCACACCTTTCAAGGCCCAATAGATACTTTCAAATTAAGCTGTAGGTACTACTGAGACAGTATCTCATAGACAAGAGAGAGACAAAACGTATGACCGATGTTTGAACAAGGTCTCAGAAGCATGTCACTTGACATAAACACCAAGGGCTTTTGGTTCATATATTTTTATTAATTTAATTACATCAATTTTCCCCGTTTTTGCAACATTTTTCATTGCTGCTCCGCTCCTATTGGTCGTAGCGTGATGTTATATAGCCCATAGCCTTCCTCGATAAATGGGCTATCCAACAGTGAAATAATTTTTCAATTCGGTCCGGTAGTTCCTGAGATTACCGCGTTCAAACAAACAAACCAACTTTATAATATTAGTTTCAGCTTTATAATATTAGTTTATATGAGTATGGCTTTTGAGAAACGCTCAAAAGTTGAAGAAGGTTGAATGCTGGATTTACTTTTGCGTCTTTCAAATACACAATTTTAATATTCATTATTTTCTGTGGCAGGTCTCATTCCACTCTTCGGCATTGACGTCTGGGAGCACGCGTATTACCTTCAGTACAAAAACGTGAGAGCTGACTACGTCAAGGCTATCTTCGACGTCGCCAATTGGAAGGACGTGTCTGACAGATTCAATGCAGCCAGCAACTAAACAACCCTAGTACATCTCGTCTATTAGTTATACCGTTAAAAAAAAAAAAGAAACTATAAACGTTTACATTATGTTACAGTTAAAATGTGCATTAAACTTAGATTATAAAATTTAGTTAAACGTCAACATATTGTTTCATTTAGCTTTTTTAAAATTTCGTAGCATGTAGGTATCTACGAAATTTTATTTTATGGATAGACTAGCTGACCCGCGCAACTTCGTATGCGTAAATTTTCCCTTTTTTCTTCCTTTTTTTTTTTACAACATTTTCATTGCTGCTCCGCTCCTATTGGTCGTAGCGTGATGTTATAACCTATTGCCTTCCTCGATAAATGGGCTATCCAACAATAAAATATTTTTTCAATGCGGCCCAGTAGTTCCTAAGATTATCGCGTTCAAACAAACAAACAAACTCTTAGGGGTACGAAAAATAGATAGTAGCCGATTCTCAGACCCACTGAATATGCATATAAAAATTCATGAGAATCGGTTAAGCCGTTTCGGAGGAGTATGGGAACGAACATTGTGACACGAGAATTTTATATATTAGATTACTCTGTGTTAAGTTTATGGCTTTGATCAACGAAATTATGACAATGCAATGGTATAATACCATTACTGCGCCATACCATAGTCAATATTTACTTTTTAATTGAAAGGTATGGCGTGGTCCTGGTTTATATGTTAATGTAATATACCTACTGCATCACCACAGAACAAATAGATACTCTATACACAACTACCATTGACGTATAGACCCCAGGACTGCGCCAATCCTTTCAATTAAATATATAGACTGCTAAAAACATTACCCTTCCTTTTTTGCATCGCCATAGTCAGGTAAAAAGAAAAAAATGACTGCAAAAGAAAAGACAAAAAACTTGTGCGGCCTTTAACAGGTATTGTCCACGAAGTAGCGTTATCTCTTTCTAGAGTGGTCAATTATGTGGGATAAAGCGCTGTCCTATTCTCTACGATTAATACCTTTTAAATCCATCAAAAACATTCTCGGCCTCTTAAGACCATAATCCGCCCAAAAATGCCAATATTTTGCTTGTCGCTTTACTGTGTTCAGAGTTGTTAAGGTAAAACAAAATTAGCTACATACTAGGGTTTCACATTGATATAGTGAGACCTAAAGCGTTTATAAATATTTACCAGAACTTAGTAAATTTTTGAATTAAAAAAAATATATCAAATTTATGTCATTGGTCGCTTAGTTTCTTGTTCAATTATTTACCGCAATAAAGAACGTTTCTAACTCCAAATTTTGCTGCAAACGAGTATACAGTTGGATCAACGTAACTAGGCCGGACTGAAGTAGGCGACAAGTGGTTGCGCAGATGCATTTTTTGGAAGTAAATGGTGACAGGAAGCGGGGGGCGGGGGCGGTAACTAAACCAAGAGGATTAGAGATGCGATTACGCATTACATTGTCATAATTAGTATTACTAGTTCATGTTTTTTTGTGATTAATTTGGTAAAGAAATTGTTTTTCAAAGTTTCTTCATTATTTATTGTAAATGTTCTAAAATTAAACGTTTTCGTAAGTAATTTTAGGGTCGCATCTCTATGACATGCGCGAAAGTGATAAAAACCTAACTTCAATCCGGTCAAGTTACGTTGATCGTACTATACCATAATACACATAGGTACGTACTTTACCCGACTTGGGAGTTTTTGTTGCTAGCGGTACAATTTTGACAAATACAGAGTTAAGTTGACGCGATCGCGATTATCTTCTCATTTGAAACGCATAGTACAAGAAGAGTCTCCCTGGTGCATGTAAAGGAAGGTCTTTTTCCGTTGTCAGAGCATCCAAACCCTTAAATAGAAGTATGTGCTAAGCTTAGAGCCATTTATTTAATTTAGCGGAATTATTGCATGACGTGCACACTCAGAGTAGACGCTGGGGGTGGAATGGGATCTGCCCCATAACAAAAAAAACCCTCCGTGTTCTACGGCGCCCTAAAACCGCTTGGTTTACCTACCCGTGACTGAATGATGGCAAACTCTTGCTGCGCAGCATATCTTATTAATATCGCACGACAGTAGGCCTAAGTACTCTTTTTCTTTAAAACGAAATTCATGAATTTTCGTTTACTTAGATTTCTTAAGTTTACGGGGATTATTGTAATTATTTTTTTTGATAAGCAGAAGAAGTTCGAACCCATGGACAATTTTCTGGATCGAGTGGATTAAATACTTGTTCCTGGCTCTGTATATTACCACCTCATTTTTGATCGAAACTTCGTTTTCATTGAATTAGAGTAGGCCTCCAGGAGCGTTGAACGAAGAAGTCCATCAAGTAAAGGGTGGAAAGGCTTATGACACCGCCTTGTCTACATCACCGTCTCCTCTATCCGCATCGGAGACTAGGTGCTGGGCTGGGTGGACTGGTGAAGCTTCCAACTCTCCCCAACATATATGGTTAGCGGGCAGGACCTCTTGTATCCTTTTAACAATAGGCTCCTCTAGCATCTAAAGACATGGATACCGGAACGATTTGGAGGCGTTAAAGACAAGAGATAGAGGGGCCAAGAGCGTAAACGGCGAGGTCTAACTGGTTGACATCACGTCAAGTCTTAGAATTTTGAAAAAAAAGAATCAGTTTTTCAAGTGTTAAGTTATATGAATATTTGTCTCAAGAATAATTAAGTTGCAACTAATTAGAATTTTATTCTATAAAAAGTAGAAACTTATTTCAACTTTATAGAGATCGTCATTGTTTGTTCATGGCTATCATTCTTCTCGATACTAATGTCATTATTCTCACTAATTGTCATTGTCGGTAATATAATTTTATGTAAAATCCCTGTTTTTCTGAAACTATCGGCTTGATTTAAATGTCTTCAACATAAAATAAATGTACAAAATCCATTTAAAATTTTAATTTTTTATAAAGGTTTTCAAAATACGCATTTTTTTTCAACTTCGCATTTCAACTTCCCAACTACCGTAATCTATGAGGTTAGAATTTCCTTAGTAAAAATATACCTACCCATAAGTTACTAACTCTTTCAATCTCTGTAGACAGATCATTTTAAATGTTAAGTTCTCATTTATATGTAGGTATGTACTTAGTAGGTACCTACAGCAAAATGAAATATAAAAAACGGTTGTCTGTAAAGTCGGTTTACGGACGATAATTTTACATGATAACGTCATACTTATGAAAACATTGATGACATTGTAATTTAGCAACCATGCCAGTGACGGTTTTTTTTTTAATTGTATTGCATTGCATGTCACTGCAATCGCCAAAACATAGTATTATACAATTTATACATACATGACAGCTTTAGTGGACCCGGGCGCGTGCGCGGACATGCGGCCACAATACTTCAGCCTATCAGCAGGCGAAACGGGACGGACTGTGACACTTTTTCGTGCGTGCTCCCGGTCATCGATTTATAAGACGTTATTACGTTAAAAAAAACGTAACAACTTGCTCTATAAAAAAATGGTTGTCTGTAAAGTCGGTTTACGGATGTTCATTTTATGTGTTAACGTCTTATGAAAACTTGTAATAACAACCCGCTGTGTGACCACAGCCGTTGCATACGGTCGAAACGTCGGGTAATAAACCAGGTATTTCACCTTAAATTAATCACGCGATTAAGACCAGTAGTATATATATATATTTTTTTTCGTACAACATTTCTAGATTTAGTGGAACCGGGCGCGACAATATTTCAACCTTTAAATAATACTTATAAATTGTGGAGCCTATCGATCGTGCCATTTCTTCTAGTATTCTTCTGTTTATTCTGTTATCACGTCAAAAGGGGAATCCTTTAAGACAACATTCTATCAAATGGCATGGACAAAACTACCGACTTAAGGCCTGATAAAAATTGAATCAGAATATTTACAAAAATGAGTAAATGTTGAGAGTCTGATTCAAATGATTTTTTAAGTATCAAAAGAAGTTCCTTCATGTAGTTCCGCCGTTTTTTAAGAAGAAGCTCTAAAGCTAAAATAAATGTGAAATGTTTATCAATAAAAATACTTTTGTTAATGGCTGCCAACTTTGTTTAAAAAAATTCACATCCATTTCCAGTCTTTATAATAGTTACCGTCATTTTTAGGAATGTACTATATTTTTAGGCGAAAACACTGTAAATCAATTAGGACATGGTAACACTGCATCCATGTTACATTTGTCACAACAAATATAACCTTACTTCGTAATTTCTGTGAAAACAATAAATTTTGTTGTTCTAATCATGACCAAACCAGTGGATATGGAATTGAGAAAAGCATTCATGGAATTGCAACTAAAAATGGGTGAAACCAGTGAAAAAATTCAAATTATTGATTCACAAATAGAAATGATGAAGCGAGTAATGCAACATGTAGATGTTACTCAGAGAGAGATCAGTTTATTCCCATCTGGTACAAAAACTTATGAATCAGTGGGCAGAATGTTTCTTCTAACTAATTTAGATGAAGTCAAGAACAACCTCAAGAACCGAGAAAGGCAACTAACAGCTCGCACTACAGAATTGGCAAACAATAAGCAGTATTTAGAGAAGAATCTGAAAGAGAGTGAAGATAACATCAGAGAAATGGTGCAACAGAGAAAAGAGCAAAGTGACCCAAAAACAAACTAAAATAACTACTAAATTAATACAAGATCTGCACCAAGCTTTGTTTTTCTTACTACCAATGTTTATATGGGTATTAATAAAGAACTTATTTAACTTGAAATAATATACTTGCTTGTGAACAATTATTGTTTAGCTTACAAAATGTTTAATTTTAAACTTGTGGTTAATAAAAATTATTTAGTTTAATAATGAGACTATTGAATTATTTTATTCTGTATCATTTCATTTTACTATTCATTGAATTAGTTATCGTATATAGTTAGGATTGCAAATAAGCTGCTGTTTATATTTGTTGTGATAGGTCTATAATTATCCATTTACCTACTGACCAATATTGGTAATTTGATGATTTTATCAAACCAAAAAATGTTTTCACCGAATATCTGACGAATTTGTAGCTATGTAAATAATTCATATTCGTAAAAAATTGCTCTTACAAGTAGACAAGAGTGCACTTCTTACTAACGTGTTACGAGCGTGTAACGGGGCGCAAATGTCAAACCATTGACTACTGTCAAATCAGATGATTGTCACTCTGCTTTGTTGTATTTGTGGTGTTAAATAAATAAATTTAAATATTATTCTGAATTATTTACTTTTATAAAATCTGTTTACATGTTCTTGAAGATCTTCTCTGTCGACTTGTGAAGAGGTAAGCTAAAAGTATGCTTTTAAATCGCGTAACTTGACGAAATAAATAGACGTGAAAGCTTGTGGCAGTGTTATTGATTTTTCAGGCTGTAGACGTTACCTACTTAATTCATGTCTTAAAGTTCTAACTGTATCAAAGAGATATTTAATACTAAAGTTTGTGTGTGCACACATTCTCCAATTGCGAGACAGGTACGTTTTCAGTTAGTTTTTTAGTTAATTGTCTGATTTCGTCTGATGTTCGTCATTTCTGTGTTTTGAAATCAAGTAACAGTTATGGTGAATGCGTATCTGGGTTTAACAATTATTTACAGCATGTATATTCGACGTGCTCTCACTTTTCAATTATTTGAATTATGACTCACACTTTAATTAGCTCCATTGTGAACTTAAAGATAAAATAAGTACTGTTCATTATCACCAGTTGTTTATATAATGATAATAAAATAAAGTAAAAGTTACAAATAAATTCTGAGATACAGAAAATTTGTCTTTGAATGAACATCAGCTGATGTTATGTGCTTATGCATTTTTAAAACCTTTCATATTAATAAAGAATTAAGCCACAAGCATAAGTACTAGAGATTAGGCAATCATATATTTTTTTAAACTTTATAATTCGGAATGCCTTAACTGGAACACAGTGGAAGAAGGAAAGGGATGCCTTTGCCCAGTAGTGGAATAACATGTACTAGTAATAATAACAATAAATAATAACCTGCATCACCTAAAGGAAATAAAAATAGAGATACATAGCCTTTTCTTCTGTCTTTTAAACATTGTAGGACAACTTACACATAGCTATTTGATCCCAGACTTGGCAAAGCCAATACTATAACTATAAGCAGACAACTGATAAATACACTTATTTGTTTCTAAATACATACATACCAAAACTAATATTATTAATGTGAAAGTAACTCTGTCTGTTACAATACAATTAAATTTGTTGTGGAGATAGTTTGAGTTAGGGACGTTACGGATATGACATTTCAGATCTGGATACAGGTATAAGTATAATATTATATCGGTTTTGATTACGGATATAAAATTATTTCGGATTATTCATTAGTTTCAGATAATCTCGGTTACAGATATTGGATTTTTGAGGAATCTAAGAAAAATACTAATAAGTAATAAAAAAAATACAATCAGTTGTTTACTTAAGTAATTTACACATTTCTTAAGTTATTTACTTAAAAAATGATATAAGAAAATTGTTACTATACCTAGTTGTTTTCTATTATAATCTTCAATATCTCTTTATGAGCTATTGCAACACATCATCAGTCTGAAAGACACACGCGGCCTCTAAAGCGATCGGCCAGCAAAACTGAAAACCAGGTTTATGATGAGGAGTATAAATTTTATACTCCACCCATATCCAAAATTATTTGAAACTTTTATTTTGGTTATGGTTAGTTTTTTATTTCGGATCCGATAGTTTCGGTTTTGGTTCGGAGCTACATAACATCCTTAGTTTGAGTACCAGGTCAGACATAGGACATAGGATACATCCCAGAACATAGGATAGTTTAAATAGGAAAACTACCATCCACCTAGTTATGGATAACTCACATGCAGACAGAGATACAAACACACACAAAGATTTATAATTCTGGGTTGGAAACGAAAGTCACCTGATGCCTGAAAGCATAATAATAATAATAAATAATAAGTTGTAAAAATGGCAGCAACTGACATGGCACTATTTTTACGGCTCCGCGTTTAAAGGATAAAAATATTTGAAATACATGATAAATTGATAAGAATGAGATATTGTGCAGCTAATGCATGCAATAAATACTTGACACTGGCAGAAATTAGCCAGGCTAGATTGCCTATAATTAAAAAAAAAAATGTAAAAGAAATTTGAATTTAATAAAATGTAAACTAAATTCTAGTATTATCATTTACTAGCTGAGCCGCCCAACATCGTATTCGTCAATTTTCCCCGTTTGTGCAATATTTTTAATTGCTCCTGTTGGGTGTAGCGTGATTCTATATTCTATAGCTTTCCTCAACACAAAATATTTTTTCAATTCGAACCAGTAGTTACTAAGATTATCACGTTCAAACAAGCAAACAAACTTTTCAGCTTTTTAATATTACTATAGATTCAGGTCTCCGTCTAATAAAAACTCAGTTCCTTATGATTTGACATTTTGATTAGTAGAATTTAATTATAATTTTAATCAACTTTATTTTTGCGTTTATCGCAAATATAGTATTGATACTATTGTAAAGGTTGGGAACCCTTTAAATTAGAATAAACTAATAATAGATAATCCTATAAAATAGGTACATAATAGTAATGTAACAGTTATAAGTCGCGTCATTATGTTTTTGTTGCCCAATTTTTGTTCGAATTGATTTTCTAATGTTTTATTTTGTACATGCTCCTTATTGTAATTGTTTTTTTTTAAAATTGGTTTTATTTTACTATTAATTATGTTTGTTAGTTAGTGAGTAAATAAAATCTTATAGTTATGTTAGTAATTGTGTCCAAATTAAGATTCTTTATCTATACTAATATTATAAAGCTGAAGAGTTTGTTTATTTGGTTAAACACAATAATCTCAGGAACTACTGGTTCAAATTGAAAAAATATTTTAAAGCTCATTTATCGAGGAAGGCTATAGGCTATAAGATAACATCACGCTACGACCAATAGGAGCAGAGCATCAATGAAAAATGTTGTAAAAACGGGGAAAATGACGCAGACAAAATTGCGCGGATCAGCTAGTCTAATATAAAAACTATCCTATATTTCTTCCCGGGACTCAAACTATGTTCATCTAAATCGGTTCAGCAGTTTAAGCATGATAATGTTACAGACAGACAGAGTTATTTTCATATCCAAAGTAATATTATAAAAGAGAAAGTAAAGTAAAAGTAGCCTGTCTGACTCTCTTTTACGTTTTTACGCATCAAACGCTGAGCTGATTTACATGAAATTTGGTATGGGAATAGTTTGAATCCTAGGAATGGATATAGGATTATTTTTATCGCGATAACTGACAACTGTGAAAGGTAGTTTTTAATATTAGTTCGGATAGAAAGATCTAAAAGTAATAACTTTATGGTTTGTTCTTTAGAAAAATCTGGTAATTCAATAAATATGACGATGATCTGTTTGTAATAAACTCGCAACATCTGGGCGTGTGTCATTGACTCAGAATGCATTCATTGAATAACAAGTACTTCCCACAGTGAGTAATACTAATTATTTTAATACATCCTGCATTCATACAGGAAGGGGAACCCTCATTGACTTCAAAAATGCATATAAATATATTGTTTACTTTAGACTTTGGATCTACACATTACTCATTGGATGTACGCGTTATCTATCATTGAGATCTATGGGTCTATACCCCGTTAATAGACAGGTATTCTTACTACAATTGGATCAACGTAACTTGACCGGTTTGAAGTTAGGTTTTTATCACTTTCGCGTCCTTAAATTACTTACGAAAACGATTAATTATGTATAATCGATATTCGAATTATCTATAAAATTTTAATTCAACAATATAAAAATAGTAACTATATAAATAAGTTCATAAAAGTTTAAATTTAGAACAGTTACAGTAAATATTATAGAAAGTTTGAAAAGCACTTTCTTTACAAAAAAAAATCACTAAAACATGAGTTAGTAATACTAATTATGACAATGTAATGCGTAATCGCATCTCTAATTCTCTTGGTTTAGTTACCGCCCCCGCCCCCCGCTTCCTGTCACCATTTACTTACTATGTACTAAAAAATGCATCTGCGCAACCACTTTTTGCCAACTTCAATCCGGTCAAGTTACGTTGATCCTACTGTATATAATCTTAAAAAAAAAATAATCTTAAATTTTAAAAATGAAAGTCCTGGCTCTTTTATTCTCTATCAACGTCTACTGAGCCGTAGCTAGGCGGGTGGGGAGGGAGGGCGGCGGTCATTGGGGGCAATGCCTTGCCTTAAATGCCAAAGATGGAATATGGTGAGTGCCGCGAAGCGAGATTCAATTGCCCAATATTGGTCGCCTTCACATAAGTATCTCTCGCATTAAGATATGCAGGCGGTCTCATTGCCGCTCTAGTCATTTGTCCGGCTAGCCGGGCCCTGTGGATAAGAAATAAGAAAGGAGAAACTATCTCTAACAGGTGATCGCGAGCGAGGTCTGGGCATAAACTGGTTTAATATTATACAAAATAATAATCTGTACTAATATTATAAAGCGGAAGAGTTTGTTTGTTTGTTTAAACGCGCTAATCTCAGGAACTACTGGTCTGATTAAAATTCTTTTTTTGTTGGATAGCCCATTTATCGAGGAAGGCTATAGGCTATATAACATCGCGCTACGACGGTATAGGACGCTATAGGAGCGGAGCAGTGACGAGAAATGTTGCAAAAACGGGGAAAATTTACGCACACGAAGTTGCGCGGGACAGCTAGTGTATTATATGGTGTTTATGAAATACATTAGTGTTGAATATAAATTGCCCACATTATATACCTAATTATATGGCAGGAAGAGCGGGGCTGTTGTTGCAAGAAATGTGCCACGGATAGAGATAGGTCATGCATTGAATAGGGTGACCATGGTTTTAAGTTTAGGATATATATGGCGCAAGATGGAAAAATTTAAAATAATTTTGGTTTCTTATGTACTCTTCGGGAGTAATAACTTTGATTGTGGATTACACATTCTTATTTTCATGCGGGGATTAAAATGAAAGCGGAAACACAATGTTTTTAAAAAATGCACGTAATCTCCTGTAAAAAAACTATATTGTGTTATCTTGCCTGTGTCACGGCTAACTTTACAAACATATAAATAAATCACGGACACAAAGTGGTGTCCCGTGTGTGAATCGAACCTACGACCTCTTGCGCGGTAGTCACACACGCTCACACCATGCCACCGAGACGTCATTACACATTATACACAATGATATATTCTTTATTTCATAATTCCGGTTTACTTTTCTATTAAAAGTGATTGTAGGTCTGTCGTTTGAATGAAAACGTGTCTGAATTCGGCTTACTATAGGTAGGACCTACAAACAAGAAGAGTTATTGTATATTATCCCAAATGTTTTATGTCTTATACCTAATAAATAATAATATAACTATCTAAAACACAGTAAACGAATACCTAAAGAGTATATGGTACTTATTTATTTTCATAAAGCTTTTGGGTGTTATATATGATGATTCTTCTGAATAATATAGCGGCTCACCTGATTGGGCTGTATTCAACATATTTACACAGATGTTATTTCGTAACATAAACTACATTAATTTAAACCCGGCTTTCACGCGAACGAAGTCGCTGGCACAGCTAGTGTTAGAATAATAATGTTAAACGACTACATTATAATTTACTAATATTATAAAGCTGAAGAGTTTGTTTGTTTGTTTTAACGTCGTAATCTCAGGAACTACTGATCCTAATTGAAACATTCTTTCACTGTTACCCGGCTATATAACATCACGCTACGGCCAATCGGAGCGCAGCAGCAATGAAAAATGTTGCAAAAACGGGTAAAATTTACGCAGACGAACTTGCTGTTTCATTGCTGCATTCTTATAAATTTATAAGAATGAAAATCTTGACTCATCATGATGGACTTAGAAAGATGAAAGTTCCTTTTAAAAAGGTTTATTTTTTGATGTTCGTACTTACTTGCATCACAAAATTTATAAACGTTCAGCTTTAAAGTTTCGTTTTAAGAAAGCATTTTGGTAAACTCGATGCTCTAAGGGACACGCCACGGGCTTAAGCTAGTATTATATAATTGTCTCTGAAGCTTATAACAATATGGTGCGCCTACAGCAACGATGGCGATGGTTTATCGGTACGGGCGCCGCACGCGATCCCGCCGCCGCGCCGGTGAATGCACTCCAACTGCAGGGCAGGGGTTATCCATAATTGAGCCTACAGGCTTTTGTCTTCGACTTTGTAACATCACTAATACTGTGGACTAGTTACAAACCGCAACTTCAGTTATTATACAAACAAAAAAATTAAATAAACTATGTCACTCTCCAGGAGACGAATCCAAAGAAATCCGTCAAGCCGGGCTGTATGACGGTGGACTTTATGACCAATATATTGGTTTCGCTTGTACCCTGGGACTATTAGACAAAATATTGTCAGTTGTCAGGGTAGTATGGGTGTAAGTAGGTTTATTTCGACAAAGAAAATGTTTTCAGTCGAGAATAGAGCTAAGTGGATATTTTGCTTCTATTTTATTGGAGTTTATAGTTCAAGCAATAGGCCTTGCTTGCGTGGACTAAGTATATTTTTCACAATAAGAGCTAAAGTGATTGGATAATTTGCTTAAAAGGCTTTAAGTGGACGTTTCTGTACCCAAGTGCTTTTTTGTGTATTAGTACTTTTAGAAGCTTTTACGTGAGCCAAATAAATATAACTGCCAAACTCACGACCAAAATTTCAATTCTTATGTTTCATCATTATACTTGGAGCTATTTTCACCAAATATTTGAACACAAATGGCTGAAGTTTTCACATTTTGTGTTAGAAAATAACTTGGCCGATAAAGTGGATTTAACCATTTAGGCGTTTTGGCAATCAGAACTTTTATCTTTCTCGTACCCTACTATCGTTAATATGTTTGAGATTGTACGTAGAGTCTGTTGTAATCAGCAGATGTTGACATAGTTAACTAATGGGGAAAAGGCCCATAATCTTAAGGACTGTAAAAAGATCCCCGATGAGAAACTATACTGCAAAGCTCTGCAGTAGCCGATGTTTCTCAGTAGGGTTCCAAGGGCGGAACCCTGAGGAACGCCGCACGATACTCTTTGCTGTCTTATCCTAAATTCGAGAAGAAATTAAAATGCGAAATTACTGAGGTGTGTCTTTTGGGTTTGATCCAATTACGGATTTTTTATAGAAGGTCGCTGGGATGAATTGGAAAAGCGGAAGATCGGGTGTTATGGCGAGAGGATCCAGTAGAGAACCGATACACGCTGATTGATTGATTGGCGCATTTAAAAAAAAAAACTTAACCTAACGGCTAGATGGCACAAGCGAGGGCCTGACTAGCGTGCAGGAAAGGAAAGAAAAAATAAAGTTCTAGTAAAGTAGCCCCGATAGATGGTTCGATTCCGGCCCCGGTTGGGAAACAGAAGTCTTGGTTTCGATTCCTGGGTCTGGACTTAAAATGGTTCTATCTTTAATGATTGCATTTTTTAAAGATAGTCTCACTCAGATTAACGTATTACGTATGAACGGAACAAAAATCTGCAATTAAAAGCAGCAAGGACCAAAGACAAAGAAGACGAGAAGAGCATGTAATTAATGTGCCAGTAAAATATTCGTGCGGCATCTGTGGAGGCATTGTCATGACGCATGACGTTACGTAATTGAATACCAAAGAGAAATCTCATTTATTTTCCACTAAAGAACTGGCAACAATAACTCTCATATCTCGAGCTATTGTGAATACGTCATGATGAACGTTCATTAATGTATAGGTATTAACTTGAACTGACTCCACTTTGTGGATGTCGGTTATCGCTGTAAATATATTCTATACTAGCTGACACGCGCAACTTCGTGTGCGTCAATTTTCCCCGTTTTTGCAACATTTTTCAGTGCTGCTAACCATAATTGAGCCTACAGGCTTTTGTCTTCGACTTTGTAACATTACTAATACTGTAAACTAGTTACAAACCGCAACTTCAGTTATTATGCAAACAAAAAAATGAAATTTAAAAAAAAAATGTCATTCGGTGTACTTTTTAATTTGTCGGGATCAATGTTGCATAGATTTAATCTAGCCAATGAAAAGAGGTGGACAATAGGCAATATATTTCAATAAAAATAATTTACGCGATTATCAGGTGGACCACGGAAGAATATGTTTACCCGTGGTCCACCAGGTGGACAAAATAGGTGAACCACGGGAAAGAAGGGGAAATAACCTATGTCACTCTCCACGAGACGAAACCAAAGACCTCACATAATGAAATCCGTCAAGCCAGGCTGTATGACGGACTATACTAGCTGACACGCGCAACTTCGTATGCGTCAATTTTCCCCAATTTTGCAACATTTTTCAGTGCTGCTCTGCTCCTATTGGTCGTAGCGCGATATTATATAGCCTATAGCCTTCTTAGATAAATGGGCTATCCAACAGTCAAATATTTTTTAAATTGAACTAGTAGTTCCCGAGATTACCGCGTTTAATCAAACCATCTCTTCAGCTTTATAGTATTAGTGAAGATTATTCCCCAGGTTACCATGCATTTTCTTGCCATATATCATAAAGATTTCGTTCGTTCGTTTAGTCGTGAAAACGTTACAAACAAATCGCATGAATAAATACATCACTGTATTAACTTAAAACTTGTCAATGTTGAGACAATACCATTTTCGGATGCGAAATCTAATCACCTAGCTGCCATGAAATCGTCATTTGAATAGTGCAAAAAACAAATAAGATATGGCACCATTATTATTATGACCATTGAAGCCTAACGTCAATCGTCGTTTTTGAAAAAAGTAATATTTTGACTTAAAACAGTTAGTGCGAAAAATGCACAAATTCGTTTGCGCATTTATAATATTAAGGCGCTGACAACAGCCAAATAGGCTTATCCTAAACAATTTTTTAGCCAAATCTACGTAGTTTGTGACGGCAGAAAAAATATATGTTAATCTTGAACATATTTCTAAGAACCCTGTTGTATTCAAAACACGAATTTGAATTTTTTTCTCGATAAAAAAAAAATACAAACTAACCTCTTAAAATGATCTTCTAACAAAAATATCTGTATTACTTAACAACGTACGTTGGTAAAATAATTAACAATAACGTATCATGTTATAATACAGAATCTGGTTGTTTTTTATTTTCGACTACTCGACTTATTTTCAAGTAATTAATTGTTTTATGGTTTATAATTAGTTACGAGCGCTGCGTGATCGCGCTTCTCTTTCTTTTATAAGCAATCTGACAGTGATCGCAGAGACGCGCAGCTAGACGGACGTATGTCGCTTTGCCTCGCCATGCATTCACTTCATATTTTGTTTGTTGTTTGAAAAATTATAGACATTGGTAAAGAATATAAGTTTAATAAATATACTATTAATTTATACTATCTAAGTTGTTAATTTAAATATATTTAGTTCTAAGTTTAAAAATATTTGTTACTATAATTGGGAAACAAACAAAAATGTCGGAGGCCAGCAAAAAGCGCTTCTATACCAACAAACAAAAACATCTCATGGAAGTAGTAAAGTAAGTATTATATTTTTCTTATTGACAAAATATTGCACGAACAGAAGTGAAATCGTAACCAAACCAAAAAGCTACACTAAGCTGTTTTGTACAACGTATAGCGAAAATTCATCTACAACTGTGAAGCTCGTTTGGTCTAGCGGTATCTGCGTTGGTTCAGAATATCACGTATCGGGTTCGAAACCTAGGTTCGCCTGTTCAATTTTTGTATTTATTTTTAATATTTTCTTTTATCTTTTCAGTAAAAAGAGACGTTTGGCGAATAGTTCAGAAGCAGGTGAAACTTCGGAAAGTTTTTCACCAATAAGTTTGTAATAAGTACCTACATACTAATATAGATAATAATTTTATTATTTATATTACATTAACACATTACACAAAATGAATCGCCACATGGACAAAGAGGACATTTTAGAAAGATAGTTACAAACAAGTATAATGATAAACTATCACATTTGCATAGACCTACGACTATCTTAGAACTGGCCTAATAGGAAAATACTCCTAAAATACTTGTAGCTTTTTCCATTGTTTCTTGCCCTTTCCATACAAATAGTTGTGTAGGTTTTAGTATTTTTTACCTATATATGGCGATCTATACATACTGAAGTGTCTGTTCCTAATGTCAAAATAGCAGATTTTTACTAAATGCTATGAAAGTACGCATAGTACTTAAAATAAAAATACAGTTTTTTTTTATCTGGCTGTCTGTCTGTGTGTTTGTTTCGACAAATCTCCAAAACGGCTGTACGGAGATTGACAGGACTCACTGTCAGACAGCTAATGATGTAAGGAGTAACTTAGGCTACGTCCACAGCTAGTCTACAGCTAGTTAGATATAATAGGTAAGATTAGTGCTGAAGAAAGTTTTTCTAAGTTTAAATGTAATAAATATTTTGTACAGATTAGGAAATGTGGCTGTTGCGGTTACATTAGAAAGTGATGTTATAATTCCTCTAGAAAATGTTACCAGGTAAAGATGATGCCCAAGTGATATGAAACTTCCTCATGATCGTTCTTATACTTCTTATGTTATTGTGAGTCATAGTTTTTTTCCATCACTGGTTTGAAGTATCGGCAAAGGTATCTGAGACAGTTGAATCCACCGATAATATTCCTAAACTTGAGGTAAATATTATTATTTTGAACAGGTTGTCGAAGATAAAATCTGGCAGTTAGTATTTAGTTACTAACGCATAGGTAAGCTTTAAGTATTATTTTTTTTAGACTGCTACAAGTCACCCTGCACAACAAAAAATCCTTATAAATATTATTATTATTATTACATCGGACGACGAATAAACTTATCGCATTTATTTTTAAATCTTCAGAATATTTCTCGCCCTTACCCCTAAACCCTTGGGTTGTAATTTAAAACACATTAATTTGGTAGGAGAAAACATAAATGGATTCTTGTCGAAGTTCACTCTTTTGTGTAGGATGTGCAATTTAAAATTTATCATTAAAAGTGATTCCAGTGACGAAAATTATTTACCAGTCAATTATTGTGCTGTAGCAGGTATGTTATCAATTTTCGGAGGACTTCAAACTTGGAAGAATTTTCTTCAGCTCTAAATTTACCTTATGTCAAATAAATAATAATATTATTAATAAAAAATAATATATATTATTAACTATCTGTGCAAATAAATAAAATTGAAGAGTCTGTTTGTAATATCAAAATAACAGTTTTATGCATATATATAAATTATTATGGATAACATATATCCATAATAATTACTGATAACAAAAATACAGTTTTTTTTTGTCTGTCTGTCTGTCTGTTTGTTCCGGCAAATATCCGAGAGCAAATAAATTATAATTATGCGAAAATATTTAAAATGTTGCTAATATATTTTCGAGTTTTATTTTTCTTTCTTTTATATTGTTTTGAAGTTCATAGCAAATAAAGTCTCCTGAAATAATTAAAAATACAAACGTATAAAAAATATTTATTGTTTTTTTTAATCGCCCTGTCTAATTTCTTTCTAGTTCTTCATATAGAACAAAAAATAAAGCGCCATCTATTGGTTTATTGTTTATTATTGACCGCGTCCTTGTGTTGGTAGTTCGCTGTTTTTACCGTCCTTTATCAATGGCACTAGGACATCGGAGAAATAGTGGGCGTGGCTAAAATAGTGAAACATCGAAGTTCAGTAGCTGTTGTCAGCGTCTTAAGGGTAACCAACGAATGGTGTGGTGTTTTTTAATTTTCTTTTGTTGTAATATTGACTACTACTTCTTCTTTTCAATGTATAGTACCTGGATCTCGGTACTTTTTTTAAACGACGTTTTCTAAAAATGAAATCTAGCTAGATCGATTTATATTTATCGCCCCTGAAATCCACTGCATAATAAATTTCACGAAAATCGTTGGAACCGTTGCCGCGATTCAGATTATGTATATATATACAAGAATTGCTCATTTAAAGGTATAAGATTTAGCTGATATAGTCACAGGCATCAGCTAGTTCAATACCATATATGTTAAAAGTATTGTTGGAAGCTGTAGTATTTTTTTTGTTCATCCATTGTTCCTGAATAGAATAGGCTGTCTTGGGGCGTTCTTTGTGTCTTGTAGTCTCCAGAAAAGAATGTAGGTTGTTTATCTAACTAAATTGGACGTAAAACTGGAAGCCTATGGAAGTCTAGATATTGTTGTTTTCTTGTATGTACAGACTGCAATATAATTCGCTTAACAAATCAAAATTTTCAAGGTATAAAAATTTAAAATAAAACATAATCAGTGGAATTTGAAGTTTTTTTAATGGCTTCCTTGTTATAACTTGACATTTTGTGTTTGTTGCATAGAGTTAAAGATTAAAGTGTCATAAATATCTTGGGACAACTCACACAACGTCATCTGATCCCAAACTAAGCAGATCTTGTACTATGACAACCAGACGACTGATAAACATAATTTTATATTATAAATACATACATATAATAGATAAATTACCCAGACACGGACTAAACCATCGTGCTCATCACACAAAGTTTTATCCTGGGTGGGGATCGAATACACGACCTCCGGCTTAGCAGTCCACCACTAGACCAACAGGCCAGTCATTCAATAGGTAGACAAACATAAACACGGTTTTAACATAATGCAACGTGTCACAGAAATGTGTGGTCAGATTCAAGGGTTGTAACTTTTTATCAAAATCTGATTACGTATCTAACATACCCTAAAATTTGATTTATTATTTTTTCATTCGTTTACTTATCAATTAAAAAGTTATAAATTTGAAAAAGTCGAACTGAAAAAGTTTTATTGCTAATTTTGCAGAAGGGGAGGTGAAGTACGCTTCTGAATTTTGAAAAAACATACCCTGAAAACGGTTGTTTCGACATTACAAACCGTGACATTCCAATTTGATTAAGAAATATTGCCAGAAAATTCACGTGGGTGTTTGAATATTTGATATTAATTGAAGCTCGTTACAGAGGCTGCAATAAAACACAGTATTTTCTGTCTGTAGGGGTGGTGCATCGTAAAGTGTATTTGGAAGAGTGCACCCGTCGAACGTTACCTCCCGTCCTCACTCTTTCCTATTTGAATTATTCCCCCTGTAAGACTGATATACGGAACAGGGTACTGAAATATTTCGTACGGCTATTTGTTAGTTTTAAAACGAATTTGTGAACGTTTTCGAACGTTTCATGTGGTTTCTGAACGATTGATTGCTTTTCTGTAGATCGTTTTGTGAATTCGCTACGTAGGTATTGCGAGGTCTGCGTTTGAAGTAGCATTCAGCTAATGCTTTTCATGTTGATTTTAAATATACGGTAGGATCATTTATTATAACCTAATATTTAATTGTTTTAGGTTCACAAGGTGTATTGAATCACTTTTACTTATGTAACAACCCTAAGCATTATTCACACTTTAAATAACGTTCCTTCTACAATTTTTCGGAAACGGTTAATCAGATTATTAATGTAAGCACATCCCAGCTCACCAATCATAGGCTTTAAACTTTGGTATATTTAATTACTAGCTTTCACCCGCGGCTCCGCCCGCGTGTATGTCGGGTATCGCGATAAAAACTATCCCATGTCCTTCCTCGGGGCTCAAACTATCTCCATACCAAATTTCATCTAAATCGGTTTAGCTGTTTAAGCGTGAAGCATTACGCGACTGTAACGAAGGGTTATGTTTTCGGAGGCACTTTACTAAGTTCACCGAGATTCATTAATGCCTCCGACTGCATATATACTCGTACATGTTTTACAAATACAATAGTTGCATTTTTGAAAGATAGAAAAATTTGAATCCAGACTCAGGAATCGAACCCGAGACTTCCGTAGCCAAACCGGGGCCAGAAGCGAAGCACCTATCTGGACTATGCTACTAGATATCAAATTCTTCTATCTCTTAATGCTTACGGGTTAGGCCCCCGTAGCGACATCTAGTCGGTAGTTAAAGAACTATCACGGCTTTTGTTATTGCTTCGTTACAGAGAGCATTTTAACAAATTATGATGACGCAGGCCGAATATTGAAGTAATTTTTACAGGCATTTCTTGCCAAAGACTTTACAAATACAATAATTGCATTTTTGAAAGATAGAAAAATTTGAATCCAGACTCAGGAATCGAACCCGAGACTTCCGTAGCCAAACCGGGGCCAGAAGAATATAATCGCGATAATTAGACCGTATATAAACTGCCGAAATAAACTAAAAAAAAAAACTGCCTTCATATCAAGTGACATACGGACAGACAGACCGACATGACGAAACTATAAGAGTTCCGTTTTTGCCATTTTGGCTACGGAATCCTAACAATGACATTTAAAATAAGTGAATGTTTTTTATAGTGACCAGTATTACCACTTTTGTAAGGGAGTATGAAGGTACATACGTCAAAATTTTACAAACGGAACTGATGGGAATCAGATTTCCCATAACTTCCATTGATGGAACTATTGGGAAAAAATCCACTAGTCCCGCCGCTGAAGTTCTTCTACGGAACTACTGGGAATAAAGGCTGCGTTACTTACGGCCGAATACTGAAACGTCACTCAGGTTTGGGAATCTGTTAAGTCTCATGCTGTCATTTAAAGAAGAATAGCAGTGACATAAATAATTTTATTCACGACTCAAAATTAAGAATCGTTTTTGTATTTGAGCGCTTACCTTGCTCATATATCGAACTATCACCACGGGGACATTTCAAAAATTGAAACTCTAAAAATGTAGTTTGTTGACCTACTTTCTAAGACAAGCATGTACGAAGGTAATATGTGCCAGCGATACTGCTATATGATGGACGTAACTCCGACAACGTAAATAGAAGTGGTATTACACTGAAGGATATTTATTATGTGATTTACATAATAAACGCGCTATTTTCGTAGTGTACCTACATGTTACTGAGTTAAGGAAGGAAGGCATATGGGTATTTTGTGGTTTCATTATGTTTGAATGAAAATTTCAAGCAACATGCGGTAGATGGAGATTCATATAATCAATACCTACAATGTCGTCAATTGAGCAGTATTTAAATTATTAATGAAATTATTCATAAAGTAATTCATTTCGTGAGAATTGTATTCGTCATCGGTGAATTGTAAATTGTACGGAGTGCGCAAACTTTTTACGTGATTTAAATGTAGGTGTGTGATTCACCTGTAGTTGTTACCACCCAGACGGTTGTTTGTGTACCGAATTTGTTGTATTGTATTCTTTTTTTTGGTGCAACCCCCCCAGTACGACATGTTTTTGGGCCGCCACCCTCCGGTCATGCGGTTCGACTCACACTTGAAAGGTGTCGGTGGAAACGAAATTAACCCCCCAAATTTGCAATCATTATTAGTATTATGGACGGATGGAAGTAGGGAATAGGCAGTTAAACGTCAAATTGACTAGCAATGGCCGAGTCCGAAATGTTTCCACAATCGAATGAATCGCAGTCGATCAAAGTAATCATCGAGTGAAAAATCGACTTGCCCTCGCGACTGAACAATCAAAATATAACAACATAACTCGATTGTTCCAAATGAACCCATTCGATTTTTTCTTCCGAATAGGTGAAATATATGATTCACATATCATGTTTCATATGATTGTTTCGATTGTGGAAACATTGAAACAATCGCTGCATTTCCTCGATGCACGAGTCGACTGATCACTAACGTACCAATGTTAACAGAATGTTTTAAATGATGATATATTTAGATATTTTAAAAAGTATATAAAATAAGAGTACTTTTCTAAACAAATAGAAAACGGTAAAATGAATGCAGTTCACAGTAAATTTAATAGTTAATATTAATGAGACCCGGGTTGAGTTTATACTAAAAACCATCGAATATATGATAAAACATCTCGCATTCGCGCATCACTAGAATTGACTCAGACCACAAAATACCGTAGATGTAAAGTTTAGAATTAGGCAATTAGACATCTGTCACAAACATGGATTATCGGAACACTTTCGGGACGAAATGGTTCACGATTCCATGTGAGCGTTGCTCAAACGCGCGTTGTATAAAGCTTTCTTTCCATAGGTACCCGTGCATAGCCGAGGCAGGCAGCTATTTAACTAATAATGCGGTAGATATCCAAAATTGTGAGCATGAAACATTACATTCATTAGCCTTCCTCGATAAATGGGCTATCCAACAAAAAAATAATTATTAAAATCGGTCCAGTACTTTTTGAGTTTATTCGTTACATACAAAAATACAAATCTTTCCTCTTTATAATATTATATTATATATTAGTGTAGACTAGCTGCCCCCCGCAACTTCGTCTGCGTAAATTTCACTTTTTTTTTTTTATAATCCTATGTTACTTCTAATACCTCCAAGAATATGTGTACAAAGTTTCATGATGATCGGTTGAGTAGTTTTCGCGTGAAAGCGTAACAAACAAACTTACATTCACATTTATATATTAGTAGGGATGTATAGATTGATATAGATATAGATTGTTTGGTTACATTCTAAGGCGTGCTAAAACTCAACAGGAGAAAATAAAACTCTAAGAGTTCTTTAAGAAATGTTTATAATTAAGGCTGTAAATCCTAATAAAAACACTAATTATATTTGATACTAAACGTCCGCATAATACCTACAGTGTTTAGACATTATTGACAAGACGTCGACCGTAGGCGACCCTGTCAACAATGCCGACACTTGATGCAAATTTAATTATCTACCCGGACGGCTTAATTGAGTGTGTTCGTGTTTATACTAACATCTTGGCATCAGGTCGGCAAAATGTTATGAAATTTGTAGCAAAGTGCCTGCCATAAGGTACTGAGACGACAAGGGTACCGAAACATTCTGCTTTGTAATGTCTACTTGAATTTTCGTCTATGTTAGTTAGATCATTAGTGAGTTTGAAGACAAGAACATATCTCCTAGGTATAATAGAGTACAGGTTGTAAGTTAATTAAGTTCGTAGTTTCCCTTGGCTGGTTTTGGAATTGAAAAACTTTAATTAGTTGCACTGATAGAGGTCAGTGATTAGTTAGTTTAGGTACCATGAACAACTCGTTCGTGGCTGTTAAAAATCTTAACAGCGGAGCTCATCTCAACATACACGGAGTGGAATCAAATGCGTATCTGTGTAATCAAATGCGTATCTTAAGATACGCAAACTCAAATTCAAACTCAAATATCTTTATTGCGTGAAATCAGGTTAATGATTATTTGTAAAATTATGATTGTTTGAAAAAAAAAACAAAATGAGGTTTGGCGGCAGTTCCAAGTGTAAAGCTCATGAGAAGAAGCTGCCAAGAAACTCATGGGCCACCCTTTTAAAATCATCAAGTTTTTCTTTACAAAAATAAATTTTACTGAATGAAGTGTCAGTGTGTTTGGTGAATGTAATCGTTTATAAATTTTACAATCGCATTTTACGATCCATAAACTGTTTTTGGGGTTTCAAAATATGTACTGGTAAATACGGTAGACGCACTACGAAAATTCTAATAATACTAATTATTGTAATTAAGAATTTAAAAAGTTCTCTATTATCCATAAATTGAGAGTGATTAGACAAAGGTAGATTAGGTGCCTCTCAAAATGATTTATGATGGAAAAACAGGTCAAAGACGTTCTCCGAATTTCTTCCTTTTTTGTTCAT
Source organism: Herminia tarsipennalis (assembly GCA_945859575.2). Taxonomy (NCBI): domain Eukaryota; kingdom Metazoa; phylum Arthropoda; class Insecta; order Lepidoptera; family Erebidae; genus Herminia; species Herminia tarsipennalis. The sequence continues at coordinate 6,222,198 of OX243846.2, read as the reverse complement.
CGTCATTATTGTAAAATATTGCCGCTGTGAGTGTAATATTAAAGCTGGAAAGGAATTTCTGAGAGATTACGGTATTAATTAATTAAGTTATCCGTTTATTAAGTTAAGGTCTTGGAATTTTCCCGTCATATTGTTTGTTTAGGTATACCTCTGTATTTAGAATATCATTTAGCCTTTTCGTGTCCCAAATTTGAAAGGAGGTGGATTTTACAACTTCTTCCGTATTGTCTGTATTCCGTACATTTGGTAATGCGCGTTTATCACCATCATCTTCCTGCCCTTTATCACAATTAAATGGCGTCGCCGGTCGGCGCAATATGCAACGCTCGTTATTAGTATGAAATTTGTAAACGATCGTCATCTGAACTAGGGTTAAAGCTTTTTGCAACCAGCCACATTTAAAGCAGTACATTGCCCTCACAATATTGAAAATGACTGCTGTATTACGTAGGCCTATGTTCATTAAATGTTATAAGTTTGAAAAGTCGTTGTGAAAATACGAAATAAGGTCTCCTCTGTACTTTTAGCGAGAAAAACTGACGTTGGGCTCGCGTTTAGCGCTAATCAAATTATTTATATTCACAGCGAATACCGTCTCGGCGGTGGGTAGGCGTGTAATTCCTCTCGACACGTGTTATCAAATTTCCATTACTTGTACCTCACCTAATATTCTACCTACGTCGCCTTCTCTTAAAAACTTCGCTGGACGTGCGATTCTGTTTTCGTATTTATTACTGAGAGATACAGGCCTTAATTTGAACTCATCTTTGTTCGCTTCAAGATAAGGTTGATATTTACTCGGTCGGTGTGTTCAGAAAGACTAAGGTGTCGTTTTGGGAGCTTACTCGGGTCGCGTTATTAGAGTCTTGTCCTTCTTTATTGGAATATATGAGGGGTTCGACGCCCCCCCCTGTGCCACCCCCTGCCATTGAAGAGCGAAGGCTGATAAGGCCGGCTCGTGACTTGAAGTATCAGAAATGCGTTTTGGACATTCGAATTCGATTAAGTAAGTGATTGCCCTTGACTTCGTGAATGTGTTTTTGCGTAAGGTATTAAAATTAGATTCTTTGCACGCGATGGTTTTCTGAGTAGCCGTTAAAGACTTAAAAGCACAAGTTTGTTGTTGTCACATTTTGTAGAAATTGCTTAAACATCTTCACTGATTTTATTTCCGCCCACGAATGTTTCTTTTGTAATATACCTAAATAAGAAATACGAAAGGATTTCAGCTAGTGTCTAACGTGGGTAGTATAATATTACACATTTTCAAACAATGGATTATTATGGGATTGTATTGTCTATTTATTTCTATAAATAATTTACCATTTCCAATAAATTCTTTGTATTTTATAACTATTTGTTTTATGAGTCACATATTCTCTGAACAGGACATAAAGTTTTATGACTTTGTGGCGTAAACGATAAATTGTTTATTAAAATCATTCACCATTTACTCTCAAAGGATATAAAATAATACTATTTTATTATGTCTTGAGATATCGGGTCCGATGCTATTTAGAATATTCTTCTATACTATCAAGTCGATTGCTGATTAAGGATAAGAATTGCTGAGTGAGTTATTTCTAGCCGACAGATGAAGGGTAATGTTTTCGAGCGTATGTATGTATGTCCATTTTTAGGGTTCCGTAGCCAAAATGGCAAAAACGGAACCCTTATAGTTTCGTCATGTCTGTCTGTCTGTCTGTCTGTCTGTCTGTCTGTCTGTCCGTATGTCACATGCATTTTACTTAAAGACTACTCGATGAATCTTGATGAAAAGGTGTCTTGTAGTAGCCGCTACTTAGTTTGATAGCTAAATAATAATAATAAATATTATTAGGGGGGCACTCCATACATGTTACAGAAGCTGATTTTTTTTTCCCCAGTAAACATCAACGTGTAGCACATCACTTGACATGTCTTTTAAAAACATTTTAAGGTTTTTAATAAACTTTTTTGATTGAGTAAATATTTTTGGAAATAATCGCTCCGAAAGTTGCATAAATCGTGTCCCCCCTTAACTTTTAAACCGTGTGACCTAAAAATATAGAAAAAAATTACAAAGGTAGCGCTTAATAAGTCCTTTAAACTAAAATGATTTCGGACATGATCGAATATACCGTCATTGAGTTATTGCCGAAAAACCGAGTTTCTCAATAAAAGGGCGTAAGTACCATGAACGTACGCTCTTCTGCTGATGCAATTATTCAAGGTTGCGGAACCCTACACTGAGGAGGCTTGACGAATTTCATCATAGGTGTCGTGGGATTAGTCTCTATTGTGGGAGTGACGAAGGCTATGTAATTTATCATTTATAATTTATTTTGAGCAGCCGAGTTCTTTTTTAATAACAATTTCTTGTTTCGCGTTGCTCAATCGGTGAACAAAAATATTCTAGATCCAAAAATTTCACCACCAATCCACATTAGTCCTTCTAAGCAGCAGCAGAGGGGGCCCGTATCTGTTCTGTGGCTTATCCTCCTGTGACCCCTAGAACTAGCAGAGGGCGTCCACAGTGCGCCATGCCGTTCGGTCTTGAGCTTCGCGCTTTATTTAGTTCCAGGTCTTTTCAATGTTCTTCGTCTTTGCGATGATCGTCCGCTGCCAGGTATCTTTACGCTTTCCTTGGGCATTCCAGGCTAGGGCCTGCCTCGGTATGTGTTCAGGGTCCCTTCGGAGCGTGTGGTTAATCCAATTCCACTTGTGACGTTTGATCTGTTGATCGGTTGGACTCAGATCGTGGGTACGCTACCCTGACATAATATTCAAATAATAAATTTCGCTTTACTGATCATTACAATGACTTTAGAACAGCTGAGAAGCTTTACGTCAAATTATTTAAATAGACAAGACTAATTAGATTGCTAATTAAAAGAAATCCAAAGATACATCACCCCTCGTTTTGAGTGAAGTTATTTTTAAAATAACAAGAGACGCGAACCACATAGCTATTGAACATGTTACATAAAAAGCTGTGAGGGAATCTCGTAGACTATTCGTAGCAGTGCTACGAAGCGTCTACGCCCTTCAAGCGCTGTGCTTTGTTCCGCACGAAGTTAATACGTCGCGAGATGAAATTATATTTTTTTTGTATGAGGGAAAGGGGTTGGAGTAATGTGTTTATATTTTGTTATAGCTGTATTATAAGTTAATGTAGAGGAAAATGTTGTAGCGTTTTTATTTAGCAGGGAGGAGGAAAATTTTAAGTGATGTGTAACTTAAATTAGAGATGAGTACACTCTCATATAAGACTGTATTAGAATGTTAATAAATTTAACTATCGTATATTGAACCTCTCTTTACTATAATAAAATTGTAAAGTGTTTGTACATTGGAGATTAAAAAAAAAATCTCGCTCAACTAGTTAGGTAAGCGTTTTTGAATCTAAACTATGCTTTGTTTATTTTTGTTTTGACGTGATAACGTCTTATAAGTCTATAATTGTCGCCCGCGGATTTGCTTGTTTTTACCCCCTGAAGGGTTGTTTTATTGCTTTCGGTCAAAACGCTGAAACACGTGTTTCCTTATTTACAGCCACAAAGCCAAGTACAATATTTCACAGATCTAACTTTGACGGAGTTCTATACAAATTTGCAACCCCTTATGAGTTAATAACTAACTTTTAAACTGATGGAGTTTCATACCATCTTGTGACGGAGTTTCACACAAACTTAGGAGTTGATTTTTTATTATTTTAAACGAGAAAGCTAAATACTTTCACAGATCTAACTTCAAAACTGACGGAGTTTCATACAAACTTGCAACCACATATGGAGCCATATTAACCCCCTTAGAGGACGAATTTTTAAAAACCCTTTCTTAGTGGATGTCTACAACATAAAAGGCATCAACAGGCAAAAATTCAGGTTTGTAACTCTGCGGTTTAGGCTCTGCGTTATTGAATCAGTCAGTCAGGACAAGTGATTATGTATGTATAGATGGGCGGCTGCATTCACGAAAAATTACGTATTATTACTTACAGTATTTTTTTTTCCAATTGTGTTGTACCTATGTCGCTGCAATCGCCAAAACATTGATGACATTGTAATAAACAACCATGCTTGTGACTGCTTTAGTAGAGCCGGGCGCATGACAACGTCTACAGCCAATAACGTGATGACATATCGCCATTCGCGTTGCTTAGCAACCAGTCAACGGAACGTGAGCGGTGACGTCACACTTTCTCGTACGTGCACCCGGTCATCAATTTATAAGACGTTTTCACGTCAACGAACGCTTTTTACTCTTAGGCTACCTAGTTGCCACCCTTGAAAAAGGAAGCAATTACATCTTGAATTCTTGAACACAATACAAAGAGAAGCTTAAGATTGGAATAAAACACACTGTTCACAAGCAAATACATTAACTTATTTACTGTTTCCGGGTCACGTTTTAGAGCCTTCTCGAAGGCTGTAGTGCAACGAGGCTTAGCTGCTAACTACATGTTTAAAGGGAGCTCTAACAGCTTCGCAATGTGTTACAATATTGCGCTTTATGTAATGTACTAAAGGATTTATTTGATTACATTGTGTGAGGTTCTCTTTGGTTGTACGTTTTGTTTAAGATAACAATGTTATACTGTTTGTGTTCGTTGAGGAGGGAATTTATTTTATTTCTCCTGTAACTACTTCTTTTTCTTCCTATCTGCTCGTTAATGCATTGTCTGTTATTTAGCCTGGTTATTAGATAAATGTATACCAGCGCTGTGCTTCTTTTTTATTTTCTACTAAGTATTATGAATTTAAAAACTGACAGAGCTTTACAGACATATATTGTTGATAGGTACATTACATTTTATAATTTCATATAAAGTTGACGTTTTAACATTCTTCGGGTCTATGTATGTGTGCGAATCTTCATTTAATGAGAGGGGGGGACTATTGCGACCCGCGACACAATTATTAACACGTATTTGTGGTCCATATAAAAATAAGGCTGACTATAGCTGATGTATACTATACAAGCAATGACGATAATGCTAAATTACGTGGGAAATTAATATACAATAACACCGCTATCAACCAATGGCTGGCTTATATAGTCGTGATTTAGCTAGGTAACCTATTTTTGATTTATCAATCTAGACAACATCTAACATATAAATTTTGATCTTAGTTTAATAATACAAATGTTAACATGATAGATTTTAAATTAGGTAATCCTGAATGAAAATACACAATATTTTGATGTCATTGACTTTATGATAGATCAGAATTCAGAACAGATAAAATAAAACTCAGTTAACTAGTATCATCAAATGTACTTATATTTTAATGTTTGTGTTGTTTCGTATTATCAGTAAATTAAATGTTTATGTTCTTGTTCTTATTCATTTTAATTTGAATGCTGTATACATTTGTCTATACTTACTTAATATTATAAAGAGAAAATATTTGATTGTTTGTTTATATTGAATAGGCTCCGAAACTACTAGACGGATTTGAAAAATTCTTTCATCGTTGTGAAGCTACACTAACCCCGGGTGACATAGGCTATTTATATATATTTTATATATTTTATCCCTGTATTCCCACGGGAACGGGAACTACGCGGGTGAAACCGCGAGGCGTCCGCTAGTCATAGATTTACATATAAGTACAAATATGAAAAATAATATGAACGCTATGTATGTAGGTATATTGTTAACTAGCTGACCCGCGCAACTTCATCTGCTTAAATTTTTCCCGTTTTTGCTTCACTCCTATTGGTCTTTGCATGATGTTATAATGATATTATATAGCCTTATAGCTTTCCTCGATAAATGTGCTATCCAACAGTAAAATATTTTTTCAATTCGGACATGTAGTTTCTTAGATTATCGCGTTCAAACAAACAAACTTTTCAGCTTTATAATATTAGTATAGATGTACCATATTAATAAATAAATAATTTAATATTGTTACAGATGAGGACGGCCTAGCTAGGTGGCTCTTCAATAAGGTAAGTGGACTTTATACCACAGATTAAAAAATACTTTTTAATCTTTATGTCGTAATAGGCCTCACGAAAGAGCCCTAAACCTCTTAGGATATCGTTATTCGCTTTTAAAGCCTATTAACGTGATGAATGTTTCATTATTTTGAGTGGACCTCGTGTTTTCATGGTAATTTTATGAACATTTTACTGACTTTTGTGCGTTCTAGTAAGGTTAGAATAACATGAAAACTAAGTATTATTACACTGTACTTACATTTCGCAGTCAAATTCTTGCTCTGTCAATATTTATAATTTAGAAAAAGTAGATAATATATTCCGATTTTTACGTGTTATGAACACAACTCCTGCACTTAGGAATTATCTATGTGTCGATTAATTTATAATCTTAAATATACCTAAACTAGAGTCACCCATAGTCATAGGCAGGGATCGAACCCGCACTTCGCTCGCTGTCGTTGATGATATCACGGAGATGGTGATGAGATGTCACGGGTGCTACGTAAGTGTTGGACGCGTTGCGTCCTTGTCTTCCCATGTAATCTAATATCCGATTGCCATGTCGCTGACTCAGGCGCAGAGCTAGAATCAAGTTCTTGTGGAGGCACGGAAGGTTGCATGTGACTCATCTCCGGCCAAGTGTGTCCTTCGCGCGACAGGGCGGCGTGCTTTTGATCGACGTCGAAACGGCAAATACTTTTGAAAACTTGAGAATTCATGAGTTGGGGGTAATGCCCCTGTTGCCCCACTGCGCTGACTATAGGTTGGCTATCCACGGACTGCTTTTGACATCACTATCCCATCATAAATGTGCGATAAACTTCACCTATCTCTCTATTGATACCACTTAAAAAACCAACACCTCGTTCAAAAATCGATAGTGACCTACTAAACGCACATTCAGCGTAACTATACATAACACTAAATACGTCACGTTACTCATTGTCACGTCAGCGTGTCTCAACTGTCACGTTGTTAAATCGTGTTAAACTCCGTGTCACGCTTCGTTATTAATCTTCACTAATGCTGATACTAGTTGCTTAATGTATGACATTGGGTGAATAAACTGCAGTCTGTCTGTTTGTTTTTATTAATCGTCAGATAACTTGTGACCTTATATTGTTTTTGCTTTTCTTTGCCCCTTTATTCATAACTAGCTGTCCCGCGCAACTTCGTATGCATAAATTATACCCGTTTTTGCAACATTTCTCGTCGCTACTCTGCTCCTATTAGGCGTAGCGCGATGTTATATAGCCTATAGCCTTCCTCGATGAATGGGCTATTCAACAAAAAAAGATTTTTTTAAATTGGACCTGTAGTTCCTGAGATTAGCGCATTTAAACAAACAAACAAACTCTTCCGCTTTATAATATTAGTATAGATACGTAAATAATAGCATTAGCATAAGATTTGTCTTTGTTCTTCATTCTGTTTTTCAAAATCTGTTTAATAGAACAAGACAAAAAAAAACCGGGCAAGTGCATGTCGGACCATGCTCAGTGTAGGGTTCCGCAGCCGTTGTTACAAATAAATGTACTACACCAGTTATAGAAGAGCGTGTGTTCATAGCACTTACGCCCTTTTGTTGAGAAATTCAGTTTTTGCGGCAATAACTCAATGACGGTATATTCGATCATGTCGTAAATCATTTTAGTTTAAACAATTTATTAAGCGCTATTTTTATGATTTTCAAATATATTCAGTTAGTCAAAAAAGTTTATTAAAAACCTTAAAATGTATTTTAAAATACCTGTCGAATGATGTGCTACACGACGTGTAGTACACGTTGATGTTTGCCGAAATATTTTTTTTTCGGCTTCTGTCACATATATTTGGTGCCTTCCGAAAAATATTAATTTTGATTATTTAGTTATTAAACTAAGTAGCGGTTACAACAATACACCTTTTACCCAAATTTCATTATATTCATTGTGTAATCTTTGAGTAAATGCCTGTGATATACGGACGGATAGACAGACGGACATAACAAATCTACATGGGTTCCGTTTTTGCCATTTTAACTACGAAAACCCTAAAAATGGCAGTTAAGATACTATTATTAACATATCTATACTAATATTATAAAGCTGAAGAGTTTGTTTGTTTGATTAAACGCGGCAATCTCAGGTGCGAATTGAAAAAATATTTTTCTGTTAGGGTAGCCCATTTATCGAGAAAGGCTATAGGCTATATAACATCACGCTACGACCCATAGGAGCGGAGCAGTAATGAGAAATGTTGCAAAAACGGGAAAAAATTACGCAGACGAAGTTGCGCGTGACAGCTAGTTTTGAATAAAGTGTCAAAACATATTGTCAATTGATACCTGACTTATAGTCCTATCCAGGTCATAATTTACAAACTATGATATGATATTTCACCTGAAAGTTACAATATAGTACAGTAGAATCCGTTTATAATGACATCGAAGGGAATTGCCAAACACGTCATACTAAGCAGACGTCATACAAAGCTTTTTTGTGAAATAAAAATAACCTTATTTTTTTAAGGTAAATACTTATTTTAATAGAGAAACAGCATATTAAATCAAAATCAAAATTGCGCGTTATACATGTATAGTATGTTTTTCATTTTTTTACTTAAGAAATCAGATTATTTTTTTTTTACTTAGAATTATCACTAAAAACAATGCCGATGACGTTCAACTGTCCATTGAGATTCAAAACAAAAACAAGCCATGTGCCGAACATCGTCGGGAATCAACGGCCATTGCCGAAGGTGTAAAGAATCATGTCGGTCACTATAAATGGACAAAATGTAATAAAATTGGGTCATTATAAGCGACATATCACTGTAAGCGAAGTCATTATATCCGACTTTGTTACAAAGAATTTTGTATGTAAACCAAACTTCGTTGTGTAATTACGTCATTATAGGCGGTTGGTCAATATAGGCGGAGTCATAATAAACGGATTCTACTGTACCTACTTAAATGTAATTTTATTCAACAAGAACAAAGTAAGGAAAGAAACATAAAACAATCTAGGTATATCTCATTATTAAAATATATATATTACGGGTCTTAATCGCGTGAATAATTTAAGGTAAAATACCTTGTTTATTGCCCGACGTTTCTACTGTATTGCAACGGCCGTGGTCACGGGTAGACTCTAGTCTACCGTCTAGTCTACCCGTGACCACGGCCGTTGCAATACGGTCGAAACGTATTTAACGAACGGTATTTTACCTTAAATTATTCACGCGATTAGGACCCGTAATATATATATTTTAATAATGTGTACAAATCGCGAAAGTTTATCAACATTTATAGGTATATCTCTCTATCTAGGTATATGAACATATCTAATTTATAATTGTTAAATATTTACCTAAGCTAAATTAAGGCAATGCAACGTATTACGTTAATCACTTTATGTTTGTCCCAACTAAATCATTATTATAATACGAATATATTTATCTATATATATGTTAGGTTTAACTGCATTGTAATAGCTTAATTAGACAGCTATTGAACTTATTTAATTATGGCAACATTGTTTCTATTACAAAGACATTGGACTTGAATTGATTTGATAATCTAATTGAAAGGGCACGTATAACCTTTTAATTAATAGTCTATATTAACGTATTATGATTAAGAGAGTTAATCTTATATACTCGTACCTATACAAAAAGAGAAGCTGACTGACTCACTGACATATCAACGCAGTGACTAAACTATAAGGGTTAGAACCTTGAAATTTTGCACAGGGGTTCCTTTTATAACGTAGAAGAGCATTAAGAAAGGGTTTTTGAAAATTCACCCCCTGAGGGGGTAAAATGGGGGTGCAAAGTTAGTATGAAACTGGCATATACGCGGGTGAAGCCGCGGGCATAAGCTAGTATATATAATAAAAATGATTTGCCGTAATAGCTTCAGAACGACCGCATTTATTTCGGTATTTCTTTAATGTTCTGTTTTAAAGTCAAACGAAAACTCGGAAATAGAAAGAAAGAAAGAAAGAAGAAACCATGCTTTAGTCCACTAAAGCATCGTTTAACACGTTATTAGGGTCGGGTGGACCCCGGCGCAGTCAATAACATGATGACATATCGCCATTCGCGTTGCTTAGCAACCAGTCAACGGAACGTGAACGGTGACGTCACGCTTTTTCGTGCGTGTACCCAATCATCAATTTACAAGACGTTATCACATCAAAAATAAACTTAAAACAACGATATTTACGTCGTATGCTAAAAAAAGGATTGAAAACATTTTGAACAGCAAGAAATATCGACTCAGCTTCAGGACCTCTTGCAAGTAGGTCAAGGAATTTGTATCGTATGTTCGTATGTAAGCCTGCGGTATAACAGCCACGTACACTATAGCTTGTGTTTGCATATGTTCCGAGATATGCGGAACATTGTGTGTGGTCGTAATAGCATTATTAGTTTGTACTATTGCATGTATTATTTAATATGAAAGTCTATTCGTGTTAGACGAGCTGTATTTTGGGTTTATTTTATCGAGGATGGGTATAAGCTACGACAAATATAAAAATGTTGCAAAAACGGGGAAAATTTACGCAGACGAAGTTGCGCGGGTCAGCTAGTAATTTATATAACCGAGAAAATTCTCTGACAAAAGATCTATCTAAAACCAATAATTTTATTCTTTGGGCTGGTAGTTTCTTAACGTAAAGCTATTTATTTAATTTTAATTTAAATAACTGGCATTGTGGGATTGAGTCCCACATTATTATTATTTATGTGCATAATATGCATTACATATAATACAATGCAATTCACAAAGCTTTTGTTAGAACCGTGTACGTACACAACTTGTAGTATTTGAAATACATCTTGTGTTCGTATTTAATTCAATTGGGTAGTTGACTACAAGAAAAAATAATTATTAGACAATAGTAGGTCTTAAAATGCTTTGAAAATAAGTATTTTTCCACAATTCTACACGTAACGAAAACGAATACTAAAAGTAATTATAAGACGATAGAAACTTTTGACGTCACAGGTTTTTATTCCATACTCATTTCTATAGAGCTTGTCGTTATGACATTTCATAATAAGAGACTGATTTGACTTGGCAGTCAACATCCGTGTTCTTATTAGCACATGAAACTTCGTATTCACAACATTCGTGCTTTGTTTTCCATAACATCTACCTAAGACCTTGTCTCAAATTTTCATTTGAACACAACATTCTAATTAAACAAACTAATTCTACTTAACCCTCTCGATATAGGTTGACAGAAAACACATAATGAGTACATAAACATATTTCGGTGCCTAAATTCTCGAAGGCTGATTTGACCCTAATCTTGTAAGATAAATTAACATTGTGACATATTAATTAGTATTTGCCGTGAGTTTTGAGACAGTAATTGGGTTCGTATTACGGAGATGCCACAAGATGGCGCTACCCACCTGAATCGCTTTAAGGCCGTACCCTGACTAAATAACCTTGAGCATTCGTTCCCTCTTCGCCGCACCGTAGTGAATGCGCTCAGTTTTTGGAATAAAATGTTTATAAAATATAATATTGGTCGTTTAAAAAAAAATGTTTGTGGTGTTTTTTATTAAATTGCCTATCAATAAGTGTAAGTAGCAAATCAAAGAAAATTGAACTGTATGAGGAGATGAATTTTATCAATAATTATGTCTCATTTCTGTGGTTTTGTTGTGAGGAGATTAAACAAACATTATACTCTTTAAAAAAAAAAAAATTACCATTTTGGAGTCAAAATTATGTAGAAATTGAATGTATATTTATTAGTTGATATTTATTTTTGGATAAAGAGCAGATAGCTCCACAAAAGTGCACAAAAAACGGCTAGTGCTTGGTTTTGCATGGGGGAGCGCCTTAAGGCTTTATTTGCGACGTTTTGTTGGGATGTTAAAGACTAGAAAATAAATCTGTATGTTTTTAGGCAGTTAAAGTTTGTGAATATATTATGCTGGCAGTAATTCGATTTTATAACGACTTTCAAAGTCTGGCACGTGATTGATGAGTACAGATCTCCATTTTAAGTACGGTGGCTCCATTAAAAGTGGGAACGTAACAATATTGGAGGTTTTGAAGTAAGTACGGGGTATTATATTAGTTGCAAGTATGTTATCCCTTTAAATTATGCTATTAAAGAGTTGGATTACGTAAATAGTGTTAATAGTGGTGTGATTCGACTACACGAGCTTGCGATAGGGAATTGGATGCCGTAACTATTAGGCTACTGCCTTCTGTTACCATTTTTTTTTATAATAATATCTTGGGACAACCCACACAACGCTTTCTGATCCCAAACTAAGCAGAGCTTGTACTATGGAAACCAGACAATTGATAAACATACATACATATTTTAGATAAGCACACAAAGTTTTATCCTGGGTGGGGATCGAACCCACGACCTCCGGCTTAGCAGTCAGGGTCACTAACCACTAGACCAACACGCCAGTCAACCTTAGTATCTCATAGTCCTTACCATCCATTATGAAAGAGTTTCAGTGAAAAATGGGTTTTGCCTTCCATTTGTACTGTACTCTGTTTGTTTTTCTTTGTACTCTTCGCTCATTCACAGTAGAAGCACTTCTATGAAGATTGCCGTTGCGAGTTAAAAGGAGTGCTTACGAAGCCCGCTCCGCTTGCAGTGCTCCGCTTCAAAATATCTACTAAATATATTTATTTTCTTCCAAGTCCGTGCACAGTCACAAATAAAACTGTTTTTCTAATATGACTATGGATATTTAGCTACAGTCATCTGGTCCAGTCCGGATGGTCAGTTTACGACTGTACCAGGATCCCCTAGGGACGTGACTTACGATGTACCTTTTCGACAGTTTCTAAGGGATGTGGATATTCATTGGTAGTCAATATATTTAATGGTTTATTGGCTACTTTTTAAGTATGTTGTTCTGGATAAATATCTTATTTTCGCCTTATATATATATTTATTTTTGCTCTTAAAAATCGATTTGTTGCATCGTCATGTCTTATGCGTCTTTCAAGTTGATTAACTAATTTCCCTTCTGTTTATTTATATACCTATTTAAAATCTAGATATTTGATTTTTAAATAATCATAAAGCATTACAACATGATTTGTAAGTGTAAAAAATACATTAAATATTGGCAAAATCCATAAAGTATCCCAAAATACGTCACAACACCAGTGTTTCCATATTTTATTGAGTTTGTAAAAATTGTTGACTTGCTATTGGCCATTTTATAAAACAAGAATATATAGACTGGACAAGCGTTTCCCATTTCCTCGCGTGTATACATGTAAATTTATGTAAAATTATGATAAGTCAGCACTCTGATGTTACAGCGCCATAAAACATTTGTCTCATGTCTCGGATTTCAAGTGGAATGACTTCTAAAAGCTACATCAAAATTCAATATTCTTTTGTATCAGTCAAGTGGCAAATAACCATATTCTCCCTTCTATCTCCCCCTGTTTTTGATCTTATAAATATATTTAGACAATGATAGAACGTTTTGTAAATGTCACTTTCGGCAAATAATACAATCTAAACAAGATATATAATAACTACTCTAAATTACATCTATAATACTACAATATATCAGGATATTTACAAAAAGAAAATAAAAAAGGGAGGATACAAAACCGTTTAGGCGTCAAAGAATTCCTCCTCATTGATGTCAACTGGTAACGTTCCCAGAAGGCTGGGTGCATTGCCACGTTGGATGGCAATGCTAATTCTTTGTGCAAAGAAGAGGCCAGCCGTCTGGTCCCGGGAAGCACTGATGAGGCGTCGCGAAATTTCCTTAAAAAGGTGGCGCGCACTTGGACCCGACGGCCACAGCGTCTCAAACCCAAACAGCTCAAATATATAATCTCCAACCAGATTACTATATTTGCGCCGTTTGAGATTCTCAGCAGATGCAGCAACAGCGCAAGCGCAGCTCGCAGTGCTTGGAAAGTGAGTAGGTGCTAAGGTATCAACGCACGTTGCATCTAATACCATATATACTATGTTACTTTCTATATTTTGTCAATCTTGCCATCGCATAATGGGGTCCACTCTACGAATGCCGCGTACTTGTAGTTAACATTTGTCCTTAATTCACTATGACCTTTAATTCACTTTGAAGGGTGCATTTATCTTTTTACGACCTCTGAAAGTCCAGACCCAGAGTAAAATATTTTGACTTCAAGGAGGTCACATCTTTATGTGTCATCAACCATCATCTTTAGATGTTGTAAACTGGTATACCAACATATATCCAACCTTTACCTAAGGAGCCTATCTGGCAGGATCTTGATAAGTTAATGGCTCCTTTAACTTATCAAGATCCTGCCAGCTAGGTCGCAAAATATGCTGTTCAGCTGGGAAAGTTATTCAACAACTTTTTGATCTGCTCGTAGTAAAGCGTATGTATTTAGCTGTCTTCAAAGGAGGTTCTCAATTCGGATTTTTTTTTTAATGATTTCATATAAATTTTGTAATGATCTGATGATGAGTTTCAGAGACAGACAACGAAACTCCTCGAGAATCAACTGTGATTGAAGTCGGTTAGATGTTTAAAAAAAAAAAGGAAAAAAATAGAATAGTAAATACTGGTAATTTAGAAGTAAGTACTTTCAGTATGATCATGATTATTAGGAAAACAAACTTCCATAGTCTATTTTATTGCACTATTGCAAAGTAATACATCGAGATGTAAGTCCAACGAGCGTATCTGCGGGTAAAATATATTTCTGGTTTAAAACCGTTCCGTCTGTTACATTCGGATATTGCAAATTGTGTTCTAACTCAATTTTCTCGGTAGACAAATCGATTGAAAGAATCAGGAAGCTTGTCCCCGCTTATTTCAGTTACTAAACTACTTCTTACTGTAAATGTGTTGCCATTTGCTTTTGGGTAGATGAACTGTAATGTTGTTTTCGGTCATTGACGGTTTTCTTGGAATCATTGATCGTTATGAAATTGACAGTTTATGCAAAGAAGTTTTGGAGTGAAATAGGATGTGAATAAAAACATTTTTAGGGTCCTGCAGTTTGTAGTACCTACTTACTTTTTACCTACAATATCGTGTGGCGTATCAATCAATCCAACTCGAAAAAACATTGCACTACACAATAAAATATGACAAAACTTTGCTATCTCTGTATATATTTGAAAACCTTAACTTAATTTAAATGAAAATAAGACATGAAAAGTAAATGTTTATGTTAGTATGAAGCACTATTGCTGTACAAATATTAGACGTTGGTATCTATCTCATCTCCCTCTGGCGCGGATCCAGAACTTTGTTTAGGGGGGGGGGGGGGGCAACATGTGACTCAACCGGCCAAGTGTAAGTCGCTCGTATAACACACCGGTAGAGTCAAAATATCCCAAAAGAAATCTATCGGTCCAGTCTGGGTAGAGGGGGGGGGGGGGCTATTTCCCCTGTTGCCTAGGATCCGTGCCTGATCTCTCTCGTCTGGTCAGATGTTCAAACATCGTAGAAAGAAATTATGTAACATCATGATAAGATTTATGTAACATCTACGTCAAATATTTTGTCTTTGATAGTAAATATTTCTAACGTGGGCTTCATATCGATATTAATTGTCTAACTTATATCAAAGGTTATTAAATTAAATAGTCAACCACCCTATAATAATATGATAATTATGAGCATTTCCCACTAACGAGTTTACGTATAGGTACTCGGAAGCAATTTGCGCATTCAACAAAGTTGAGCTTGTATGCAAAAGTTCTAAGAAATGTATGAACTATCTGGGACTTTCCACGTGTAATACGTCTTGTAAGATCGTCTTCTAGTCTGCCGCGTAACTTCCTTTGTTTATTAATATCGTAGTAAAAAGTTTGTTAAATCAATTATGGCGTCTCTTTTGGGATATCTTTATTTATCGACCATGGTCACAAGAAGAACAACAGTTTTAACTACGCCAATTCATTAAAAACTAACAATAGCCTACCACCCTAACCGCTTCTCCATTCATTAATATTCACTGCTGTGAATCAGCACTGGTCATCCATCTACGTCACCACTCGAATGACGTCACTTAGGTTCTATTCGAAACGAGCAGACGTTTTGGAAAGTCACCTCGTCTGTAAATAAATACAACGTGGGATCCCAGACGCGGGTTTATCCTTTTAATTTAAGGATTGGTGCGTCACAGTCGCGCCGGGAAGGCGCCGCGAGCCTCGTGCCAGTTTAGGGCTAGCTACTTTTTAAAAATGGCATACGAAGACCGGTACCAATTTTTTTTTCTTCAGACAGCTATCAACACTGGCTCCAAACTAGACGGAGCCGGAGAATCGAGAATCGGACGACTGATAAGCATATTTAACATTCTAATAAATACCTGGCATTATAATATTCATAGCGACAAAATAGTGTCTTCTATTGCGCATGAGGGTGTGGTGACCTCATGGGTTAACACATTTTGACAGTAAAGGAATGATACTGAATTATAAATGTTTCTATTAAAGTGTAATATGAAGAATGATTAAGTTTCGTTAGTTGCTCGTGGACCGATCGCGAAGTTCTGCTAGTACGTTCCGTACTTTATATTGCCTATGGTTCTATCAAACCATAGTTATAGAATTATCAAATTATATTGACCTTGGTTCTACTTAAGAAATCAAACACATCGTGAGCAATGGGGATGCCAACCCTACAAACTGACTTTCCCCATATAAAATTATACAACAATGTGTGGGTTTGCACGCTCCACTTAATATTATTATAATTAATTGTGACCTCGTTATAACATTGGTATACGCAGAGCTTGTTATAGATTTTATTGACTTGTTTAATTAGTGGTAAACGCGGGCATTGTTACGCAATCGTGATTCCTTATGCAATTGTGACTTTTTTACTAAGAAAAAGTGGTCTTTTCAGTTTGACACGACTTGTCCCTGAATACTCTGATTCGTGCTCAAAAATATTTCTATTGCTATTATTTACCTTTAAGTGACAGTGACGGCATGAGAGTAAACTGCGTGCGGCATTAAAATACTGAATGACGTTTGAGTTTCCGCGGTGAAGTTCTTTCGGCGTCGTAGTACAAACTCATTTGGGTATATATTTTCTACTAGCTTTCCGTGAATCTGCTCGCGTGTATCTTGTTTCTCCAAACAAACTTTAGACTCCGTTTCATCCGCTTTTTTTTTTTTGGAAATCCTTTCTTTGTCTATGTCGTGGACATCCATACGACATCATAACTATCTGCGTGCCTAATTTCAACGCAATCAGTTCATTGGTTTGAGCTGTCTGTGTAGATCAGTCAGTTACTGACATGTCTGACTGGTTATACTGACGCAAAGTATTGGTTATTGCATTCATCAACAATTTTCCTTTCTATCAAGTAGCAAAATGTAGGACAAATTCATCTCTGCCTAGAGAGCCTACGTCTACAGGGAAATATTGACGTAATATTGTGAAAGCTGCGCCCTTTACACAATAATTACATATAAACAGTTCAAGGTTGTATCGACTGAGATTTTCTATTGGGTCTCGGCTCTCGGCTCTCGGCACAGATGTTTGCATTTACTTACTGTTTAGTTTCTATTCCCTTAGCAAACGGTTCTGCTTCAGTCTGTTCTATTTCGAAAAGAAAAAGTATTATTTCTATTTATTGGTGTGCTTCTCTGTGGTTTGAATATTATTTTTAGGTATTAATATTAATTTAGATACTAGATGACCCGCGAGAACTTCGTCTGCGTATTTTTTCCTCGTTTTTGCATTTTGTTTTATTGCTGCTCCGCTCCCATTAGTCATAGAGTGATGTTATATAGCCTATAGCCTTTCTTGATAAATGGGCTATCTAATAGTTAATTAAGATTTTTTCAATTCGGACTAGAAGTTCCTGAGATTATCGCGTTCAAGCAAACAAACTTCACTTTATAATATTAGTATAGAATTAAAAAATCCTACAGAAGTGTGACGAAATGATCTCGCTAGTTTTATAATTGTTCATATTACTTGTAGGCAGGTAAGGGGACAATTATTAATTACTAGCTGACCCGCGCAACTTCGACTGCGTAAAATTTCCCCGTTTTTGCAACATTTCTTATTGCTGCTCCGCTCCTACTTGGTCGTAACGTGATGTAATATAGCCTTCCTCGATAAATGAGGTATCTAACAGTAAAATAATTTTCCAATTCGGACCAGTAGTTCCTGAGATTATCGCGTTCAAACAAACAAACAAAGAAACTTTTCAGCTTTATAATATTAACTAGCTGTCTCGCGCAACTTCGTTAGTGTAAATTTTCCCCGTTTTTGCAACATTTCTCATTGCTGCTCCGCTCCTATTGGTCGTAGCGTGATGTTATTTAGCCTATAGCCTTCCTCGATAAATGAGCTATCCAACAGTAAAAAATTGTTTCAATTCGGACCAGTAGTTCCTGAGATTATCGCGTTCAAACAAACCAACAAACAAACAAACTCTTCAGCTTTATAATATTAGTATAGATATAGATTACTTACTTGTAGGCTCGTACTTAGGCCTTAGGCTTAACAAAGTATATGATGACCGTTGACTTTATAGACATATATCTTTTGATGATAGGATATGCTAGTGCTAAGACCAATCGTTTCAATGGTCAGTTTAAGCTATGTCTATGCAAGCTCTATAGATCTCCTCAGTGTTTAAAGGAAAAGGGCGGATGCCCGTTTCTAAGTTCTACCAATTCACTAGGCAAGTATAGTTTCATGGACTTTTATAGGAATGTACATTACCGTATTACAATTTCCTTTGCGGAGCAATTCGACCTAACAATGCTAACAACGTTATGGTTCTTGTAGTCAGGAATTCAGAGCAGGCATTAAAAGCTTTTAGCATTGATTAAAGTTTAAAATTTTTGGTCTAGAATTAAATACCTACTCTTTATAAAGTTTGTTTAAAATACCTTTGAGTACATGCTTATTGGCTATCGATTTGCCTGGTCTTTAGTGCGTCATTGTTTCATTAAAATTTAAATAATCCGACGTACATACAAGTTATTCAAATAACACTGTAGTATCGCACCTACATCATATAGCATTATAGCATTTCTCCACGACTTCGACTGCGTTTAGTTTGATTTTGAGTGAAGTTTGGGACAGGGTAGAACTACAGCAGTTCAAAGTATATAGAAATATTTAGTTAATCATAAATCGGTACAGTATTGTAAACATACTGCATTGACGAGTATTTTCTTTGAAAAGGCGTTGCGTGCTTTTAAACTCAGGGGGTAGTGCAATTGACTGTTGATTGGCAGCTACTGCCGACTGCTCGGCGCCTACAACCGTAACTAGTTATTGTCTAAAACAATGACGCGGTTCTGTGTTGCTATTTTATAAATACTTCACAGTAAAATTAATGGTTATCGTGTTTCACCTGAATTTTGTTTATCTTTGCTTTTGTTTTTTTTTTTGGAAGACAATGCTATCACTATGTATGGCTGCCATATGATCCACTGAAGCAGAGAAGAACGAAGCTGTGTCAATGTAACCAATAGAAACTGTTTTGGTGGGCAGGCAACCTTACGGGTAATTAAACAACCAGTTAGGGTTAAATCACTAATCCCAAGTATTTCGAAACGGTATACAAATTTTTGGATCATACAGAATATTGTTCGTCCCTTGGCGGATTTAACCATCATTTTGGAGCAGATCCAACTAAGTTACGCCTTAAATTTTTTGTATATAAAAACTGGTATATGCAACGTCTTACAGAAAGGTGTTGTTAAATTTTAGCAGTGGACCGTGTATATCATCACTATCAGTGTTGCACCTACCATATCCGATTGCAATATTATGGCATAGTTCTTCTTGTAGTTCTTTTATGTCAAATTTTAGCAGCGAATGGCGTATTAGCGGCGTGTCGTAAGGCATCAACATTTTAGAATCTCGGAATCCAGGGCCATTCAATGAATCTTTATAAAAACTTTTAAAATGTATTTTTAACAGTGAATAGAAGAATTAATAAAAAGTATTTTACGTTATACGTTTTATAAAATTGGTGTTCTAACTGACTGACTGGCTGATGAAACAACGCACAGCCTTGAGCCCGGGCGGCGTAGAGATATGAAATTTTCAGGACATTTTCTTTAAAAGAAAAAAATCTCTGAAAAGAAGGAATTTTTGGAAATTTAACCCCCAAGGGGATAAAATAGGGATTGCAAGTTTTTATAAAACTCCTTCAGGTTTGAAGTTAGACCTGTGAAATTTCGTATTTGGCTTTTTGTTTTAAAATAGAGAAACGGGTGTTTCAGCGTCGGGGGTTGATTTTCCAAAAACTCGTCAAAATTTGCTATGTGCACTGTTTCATGGGCACATAACAACCCTTGAATCGGACCACACCTTTCTGCACGTTGTATAGGGCCTATAGGTAGTTCAAAGAAAGGTTTGACCCCAAGACGCTCCACCTGGATCTGTCGTTGATATCTCCCTTAAGGGACCAAACCTGACACTTTTTGGCTCGCATTTTCCTTGTGCGTGGTACAAGTGGAGACAAATCAAGGTCAACATTTTATAATTGCATTATAATTCATATTCTGCATGAAACGCTCACTCAATGCATGTTATATTAGCATATAAACGATATTAAGTCCCATTTCAGTTGAAATATAAATGCCAGACACAAAGCTATTGAATAACATGTCCCAACAATTACATAAAGTGGTTGGGGACATTTTTATAAACCATTGCCTCGGTGAAGTCACCTTGGACGCAACTGAAGAATACTAAATAGGTATTATGTTATAGTATTTATGATCTGTATAAATATATTGGAATGGCATGACGGTAATAGAAAAATGCTTTCTCGTGTATATTTTAACCCTCTACGCAATAAAACGGGCATTATAAATTTGTGCATCTGCAACATGATAGAAGAATTTGAATGTGTTTTTTGTTTGAAAACTGATTCAATTGGGATGGTTTTGGTATTGAAAAGCGATCAGTGTGACCAGAATAAGCAGGAATCGGTGAATAGGCATCAAGATTTTAAAGATTTGCCCTTAATATTTTTTTGCCAAACCAAGACATAGACGAAGGAAACATAAATGAAGAGGGTTATAAGTTTAATTGCTATAGCTTTTGTTATCTGTCTCTCATTAATTCTATTCTCGTTCATATTTCATTCGTGTTATTTTCTCTTTTCATCCAGTTATTTATAATGCCTGCTCTGACAGCAATGTTTTACTTTATATAAAGAGAAATCAGTATTCTGGAAACGTATGCTCTATTTTTGAGACCTCGAAAGTAAGTCTGATGTGGAATGGAAGCAAATACAAAAGTTATTTTCATTTCAGAAGTCTCAAGTTTCTCAATAATTTAGCTTGAGACTTTGATTCTCAGCTATTTGACTATGCAAATAAGTTGACAAGCCAGTGTTTGAATCTTTTGTATTTTACAAGCTTTTGCTCAATGCTCCGCCCGTGTAAGTTATAGTGATTTAAAAAAAATATAAATCACCGGTCTTCAAGCTACTCACATGACTGCCTCTGTGGCGCGGTGGGAGTGTATCCGACTGCTACGCAAGAGGTCGTGGGTTCGATCCCCACCCAGGATAAAACTTTGTGTGATGAGCACGATGGTTTATTCTGTGTCTGGGTGTTATTTATCTATAATATGTATGTATTTAGAAATATATAAGTATGTTTATCAGTTGTCTGGTTTCCATAGTACAAGCTCTGCTTAGTTTGGGATCAGATGGCGTTGTGTGAGTTGTCCCAAGATATTATTATTATATTATTACTTTTTGTTACAGAATTATCTTCCTGGCCTTTATCCATTCAAAACATTAGACAATGTCACCATCTTAGATATATTTCGCGTCTTAATCACGTGAATTATTTAAAGGTACGAACCTTTTATTTCGTCATGTTTTTTTTTCCATAATAAAATACTTTTCTTTCTTTCTAATCCCAAGTAGGTATTTGGGGTCGTCACAATATAGGTATATTTGCCTCCACACCCTTCTATCTAAAGTTATCTCTGTACTCACTCCCTCTCTTACCATGTCGTCTTTCACGCAGTCCATCCATCTTTTCTTGGGTCGTCGGTCCTCTACATTAAAAACTTTTCCTACTGAAAATGTCATCAATTTAAGCCAATAGGTTTAGTTGTGCAAATGAAGCAGTAAAACAGAGTCCGATAAATAGATGAAGTTACTTCTGCATTTAATAAAAAATAAGTGTAGATAATCTTACTTCTTACTAATATTATAAAAACGAACGTCTCCATACGAATGAGTCTAGATAAAATTTCGTATCGAGGTCTGAAATAGCACGTTGGCTATTTTT
Source organism: Herminia tarsipennalis (assembly GCA_945859575.2). NCBI lineage: Eukaryota > Metazoa > Arthropoda > Insecta > Lepidoptera > Erebidae > Herminia > Herminia tarsipennalis. Next base: position 6,200,017 of record OX243846.2, on the reverse strand, counting down.
CATCTGAAAAAACAATGCCCTTGTGGACAACAGTTAATAGATCATTATTTTATCTCTATTAGCTCACAAGACCGAGAGCTAAGATTTTCAATAAAAGCTAATAAGCGAAGTATGAAATTCGTAACTCTATTTCCTTTGTATAACATAGTCATGCGGCAAGGTCTTGCAGATCCTGCGGTATCTAAACCTAATTTCAGATAAGAACAAACTTAGCACATTCGTGGGTGTAACGAGAAAGGCAAGTTTTTCATTTATCTTTTCGACTTATCGGACGTCTTTGGATTTCTAAATTACCTCTGGAATTACCAATCGATCTATCTCAAATTTGTGCTTACATTTGTATACGTGAAATCATTGAAAGATGTATGTATATGTAGCTGTACAGAGGCGAATGGTTATCATTTTCTTGAGATAACTCGATACAAAAATAATTGTGTGTGTATTTAGTATTAAGTAGTCTAGTCTTCCCGTGACCACGGCCGTTGCAATACGGTCGAAACGTCGGGCAATAAACAAGGTATTTTACCTTAAATTATTCACGCGATTAAGACCCGTAATATATATGTATATTTTAATAATAGTATTAAGTAACTGGAGTTCCAAGTGGAAGCCGAAAATAATTGTTTTGTAATAACCCTCAGTCGTATAGCTTTGTTATATTTTAAGATAAGGCACGAACCACGGGTGTGAATGTTTCCATTACTTTGGTGTTTGTCTACCAAAAATGAATTTTGTTCATAAGGTTTAACCTTATTGACTATGTAATGAAAAACATTCCACAAAATAACCCATTTCCTAGATATTATACGAGAGTTTCGAATGAATATTGCAAGGAGTTCATAACAAATAAGAAATGCAACAGCGAGGAGTTTCCTCTGATTGCGCTGAGACTGGCTACCTACTTTATTTATAGCTGAGGGAATAAAACCCACCTGCCTTTCGTCAGGACCACGTGTAATAATATGGTTTTATGATTACTTAATGAAGTCTCTACCTATCATGGCAGACAAGTGAAGATCTAACATAAATTTGACGGTTGTTATTTTTTAACTAACTTGATTTAAATTGAATATTGCACTCCATGTCAGTTCCACAATTATGAATTAAATGAAACAGCATATTTTAATCCATCACTTCACATAACAAAATAAACATTTATTGACTGTTCTTAAAACCATTGGCTGATCGGTGAATCAAATCTCAGAAACCGGTATTGTGTTCGGATACCATGGAATTGGAGGCCTTTTCAATAGATCACAAACATTGTATTTTGTAGTCCTGGTGAATTTCACAACAAATGGTTTATATGGCTTGACTAAATGTCATCGCATGTATTCACTTCAAGATTTCATAACCTCCAATATCGTTCACTTGACAATTTCCTGTTCTAACATTGTCCCCGACATCAATACCTCCTTGTCCCATTTACATGTATCTACATATTACCCAGGGATGTTAAATAACACTCTTCACACAGAAAATACCGTCTGAAATTTGAAGTAATTCAAGGTGCGTGCCAAGAATACGTGCGGGATGTGTTGCTACACTCGATTTATGGACGTTATCCGCGAATTTGTTCCTCCTCGGGACCCATCTACCGACTTGTTTATACTCAGTGTACAGATCTCCTGAGGGAGGCTCAAGTGTATATGTACGGATCGAACAAGAGTGGAAGAATTTATTGCAGCTCCTAATATGTAGAGGTGTTAAATGGGGTTGCGTTTGTCTTCAATTGGCACTTCGAAGATGTATGTATATGATTGTAGTGTATGTGATCGGTGTTGGATTAAGTTGTAATCAGAGATGATGGACATAGATTCGATAAGGTTAGGTAAGGTAAGGTTTCTGATAATGACCAAGTAGATTCGACTCTAAATGTTAATATAATTATTGTATCATTAATAGCGTTATGTTTATTCCTCCCTCTTGAGTTATGATTTTCAAAAGCCCTTTCTTATCCTTTGCTTATTATCACAATTCAGCTTTTTAGGTCTATGGGTTTTGGCTGGGCCTTGATGGGTGGGATTTTTATTTTCGACATTTTATCCACACGTACCTAGACTTATATTACTTTGTTTATGATGATGCATTATAACGGCGACACACAATTTTTTGTGTACAGTTTGTATTTTAATACGTACTTATATTCTTAAAGTAATCAATCAGTTTGTCATATTCAGCGTATATTTCTTTATCTATAATAACGTTGTATTAATATTCAGCGGTTATGAAAAGAGGATCATCCATCATCCTCTAACATGTGTTACCAACTTACTCATATTTTCTTACCCTTTTGTGGATGTTATTATTTTTTATATAAATTACATTATGATTGGAGCTCTAAGGACAGACACACAAAAACTTTTTGTGGTACTAGTCAATAACTAGTAAAATCTTTATTTTCTCCAGAATGCAGGACATTGATTCCTTTAGATCTCTTACATCGTAGAATTAAATAAATGGGACGTCCAAAATCTAGGTCTAATATTTTGATTTCAAGGAGTGATTATACATGCAGGACTGCGAGCTAAATCTGTTCTACAATGTGTAGATAGTTTTATGAAACAGTCATTAATTTATGAACAATACAGTGGAGTCGATGCTTAACCTCACCTGTCTCCAGATTGGCTGACCGAGTTTTTGAGTGAATTTAGCATAACCATAGCTTTCTTTCTAAATAAATAAAAAAACTTTACTATTCGTTTCTTGATAGTAGACTGTTGCCCTTATGTGCGACTTTGCATCACTTTATTAATACTTACAACATCCAACTTATTGCGTAGGAGTTAATAAGTTTTGAAGGCATTCCTCTGAAGGCACTCCACCTTCTTCAAAAAAAGAACAGTCTGAACAATATTTTAGTTATACCTATTTATAAATATACCCTTTTTCTTTACTAAGTTTGGCGTTATGCTAATTTGTTTGAGCTGTTGAGCATCAGGCGACGAGAAAGTAAAGTTTTTGGAATATATTGAATAATGAGAAAGCTCTAGTAGTCTCGTCAGAGTAAGGATTCCAGTAGCTCAGTTGCGGTTCTGCAAGGCGGCTTGGGAAGATTACAAAAAGGTTGCGGATTGAAGTCTTGTTTTTAAGTTTTTTCTTTCTTTCTTATTTGGAATGCAGTACATAAATAATAAACGTATTTTAACCGATACCGTGGCCAATTACAACTGAACAATTACAAGTTGTATACCAAAGAGCACAATAACATTATTTATACGTACGTAAACACAAACGCATTCCCTAGGTTTTATATATACATTCGCTCTTATATCAGAAATCCGATACGTTCGAAGAGAAATTGGGCACAGTTTACCAGCCAGCTTACCGTGCTCTGAAAATTACGGAGGGGGCTACAATTTTAGCCATACCTGGCCTTGATAGTGGTAACGTTGCTTAACCTGATGTCCTGATTTGGTCGGACACTACTGAGCCATATACCCCTATAAATACCATACAATATTTGCTAATAAATGCTACAATGTATTAAAATAACAAACCGATATAACTTCTGAACCGATTTGAATTAAAGGTTAATTTGCTCCCATTCATCGAGTTTATAGTGGAGTTTTATTTGCAGTTACTTTACGAAGTACTGAACATTTTCATTATCCGATTATTGACCCACTTCTGAGCAAGGGTCCCCTAGTTTGAGAGGGGTCAAGGCCGCAGCCTGCCATCATGGTCCATTTGCTTGCTGGCGGCCTTCGGAAACCTTATAGAGAGCTTTCAAGTATGTTATACATAGATTATCTCATGTTAGTGTAATGTACAATGTTTATTTCGCAGCAGATAAGGTGTGCTTATTAATAATCCCCGTTTTAACTTCGCCGTAGTCGAGTAAATGAATAAGAGAACCTGGAAATGGAAAGAATTATTTTCAAAACGACTAAAAGGATTTTCAATAAAAAAAATTAAACAACCATTCTAATAACACAAACGCATCAAAATCGATCTGCTCATTTGGACGATACGATGCCACAGACTAATACACATGTGGAACTTATAGCTGGCCTGTTGGTCTAGTGGTTAGTGACCTTGACTGCTGAGCTAGCTGCAGGTCGTGGGTTCGATTCCCACTCAGGATAAAATACCTATATGTCTGGTTGGCATAGTACAAGCTCTGCTCAGTTTGGGATCAGATGACGTTGTTACTCAAGATATTATAACATCTTTAACACAAATAGAGTGGCTATTTGTGTTACAGATTTTTTCAAATGGAATTACGACCGTTATGCCTGAAATACGTTCGTTCAATAGTCTTCAAAATCGAAGTGAATTATAATAGTAGGTACTGTTTATGCGTTTTTGTTACCATAATACCTAATGTAAACATAATTATGAATTCATGAATATTGACAACTTTTCATTCAAGTATCAATTTATGTTACAAATATCTTAAGTTGGAAATTCTCGTATATATAAAGGCGCTGCCCTCGTAAAATAAATCGTTAATATTCTAAAGTGTGCTAACTATATAGTTGATCTTAGAAAATTTTTGAAGTACAATGTAATTACTTTTATTAATTAAATATCTCAGTCTAAGTTTATCTTTAGGTATACAGAAAATATCCCACTAATTCCCAAAAGGAAAATATTCGCTTAACATAAAACTCCAAATGGATTACCATCAGCCGTCACTCCGAAATAATCCTGTAATTAAAATTCCGAAAGATCAGACTGTAATCAAGTTTCGAATCGATGCGGGCTTCAATTTACATTTCAGAAATCGAGTTGATCTACCCTTGAATACCGCTAAAACAGTTTTGGACATAACATTGTTTCGGCTAACACCCACTCAAAATACGAACCTTTTGTTCTATAGGCTGTATTATGGTGGGCTTTGCTCATGACGTTTTGAGTTTCGAACGCAACAATAACTCGGGATTATGGTAATAGTCTGTCTTTAGCCTGCCGTTTAAAAATAATATTTTAACAGCCTTGTTCGAAATATGAACGTTACAGATAAAGTGCTAAAATAATTTCAGAATTTCGTTTATGAACGGGCCATTAGTGTCAGAACAAAATTATGAATCTTTATTGTTTTAACTTGTGTTATTTAGGTACTTGTTTTATGGACGACCTGTGTATTTTGTTTGCTTCAAGTACTAGTCATGATAACGATAGCTTAAAATATTTATCAAAAAAAACGGGCAAGAGCATGTCGGACCATGCTTAGTGTTCCGCAGCCTTGAACAATTGCATCAGAGAGAGAGAGAGTATGTTAATGGCACTTACGCCCTTTTGTTGAGAAACGCCGTTTTTTGGCAATAAATGAATGATGGTATATCCGATCTTCTCCAAAATAATTTTAGTTGAAAGTATTTATTAAGCGCTATCTCTTTGAATTTTTCCATGTTTTTTGGTGACACGGTTCAAAAGTTAAGGGGGCACGATTTATGCAACTTTCGGAGCGATTATTTCCAATAATATTTACTCAATCCAAAAAAGTTTATTAGAAACCGTAAAACATTTTTAAAAGACCTGTCGAATGATGTGCCACACGTTGGTGTTTGCTGAAAAAAAAATGTTTTCATCTTCTGTTACATGTTTCACCAAATTTCATTAAGTAGACTTTGAGTAAAGTGCCTGTGACATACGGACGGACAGACAGACAGACAGACAGACTGACAGACGGACATGACGAAACTATAAGGGTTCCGTTTTTGCCATGTTAGCTACGGAACCCTAAAAAACACAGAGATATCACTTTCATTCGTTTGTTTCATAAGTGTTGTTTCCAGTCTGTCTGACATCCCGGCTTTTATTAGGCCTTGCCCTTGGACCGAGAAGAATCGATTGGACCTATTGTTTGCATGTTAACGAAGGACTTTTGCGGGTTTTCAGAAATTTGACAGTTGTCATGTGCGTTGTAGGGTAGGCATTGTCGTTTTTACTAACGTCACTAAAGGTTTAGGTAGTCTTCTTAGTTCAAATTACATAGCCTAAGATAATATTTTGTGTTTTGTTTCAAATTACATTTGTTTTGATTATAAAATCGATATTATTTTCTAAGCTTTTGTTTGTTTAATTGGCTGTGTAACTTTAAACTTCAAAGTCCTAAAGAACCGTTACTAAAAAAGAACGTTCAAAAATTTATTTGTATCGAATTCTTTTATTTCATTACATTCGTCATTCGACAACCGATACGTTAGCCAATCGCATTCGAGTTCTATACTTGACGCATGCGCGTCCGTAGGCGTCGGGTCGATACGACTCGTGACGTCACGAGCGCTGACCAATGGCGCCGAGCCGTCGCACATCAATCGATGTGAACGATTCTGCTATTTCCTTACCTCTTTTTTGTTTCTATTCACTCTATTGTGTGTATTCAAATACGTTTCTATTTTCACGGCCAATGAAATCTGTTAATTTATTAATTTACACCCTCTATGCCTTTCGTATTCAAATTAATGTTTTTCTTCATACTTCCGTTCGGAAATGGGGATTTATGTATGAACTGAAATAGTTACACGAAAAATGTAATTAAGTTTGGCTCTACCATCCATTATGTTAATGACGTGACGTGACCATTTCACAATGCTAGTACTTACTTATAGTAAAGTAATAGTAGTATTCTTTGGTATTGGCAAAGTTAGCAAAGATTTTAGCAATATATGAGTTAATAGAAGACCTACTTATTTTTGTAGTAAGAACAATTATTGAGTCACAAAAAGCATGTATAAATCAAAAGAAATAAACTTAAGTCTGCGTTTATAAAACAAATCCCAAACAAAAAGGTACTCGGGAATATTATGAAACGTTCACAAAGACTACAAATATATGTTTTTATCTCGTAAATTGTAAAGTCTCGTGTAATAACGTGTCGAGGGCGCTCTTTGAAGGCTTGAGGGCAGATATTGTCCTGAAAAAACCCTTTTGCTGACGGAAACATTAAATAAAATCGGTATATAGACAGATAGATAACTTGTACGATGTACATATGGGGTAAGAATGGCGAGGATAACGTGTAACGGGTGCCGGGGGCTATTCTATTGCCGGTTCTATCAAGGGTTAGTGGGTTAACTTTCTGTTTACAAGATTCTTTGTTCTTGTAATCTTTGGGTGTTGAAGTATCGTTATGTTTATGGGTTATTAGATTTTGTTCGCAGCTTAGCTCAGAGACTGTTGGTGCTGGAAAGCTGCAATTTTGCATGGATACACATATTACTTACGCCGAAAAAGTGGAAGAATAAAATCTTGTTAAACATTTTTTTTTAGATTACCTCCCTTACAGGTATGTAAAGTGGGGATGTGATATTTTTTCTCACCTACTCAATCGTGTGGGGCATCATTAGATAAGTATTTTAAAAACATTGAGGGATTGTAAAGATCATTTTTAGATATAGGGATCCGTTTGTGAAATATTCAGCTTTAAGGTGCACATTTTTGTTAGAGTCAAGTGTCCCCCCATGCCAGATTTAATGATTGATGTTGGGTATGTGAAAAAATTACGGCATTACTACCTATATATAATGAAATTAAAAGGTAAACTATCACAGTAGTAGGTTTCACAAGTTTACAAGTAGCAGCTGATGAAATGAGAAGTAACATAATTTTCGTACAAATTCCATTGAAAAAGATTAATAAGTAGGTATAACGTTGTAAGTATTTTTATTTTATTGGCTCACCAACAATTATTTACACTGATGAAATTACAAAAGTAGATAGCATAAGAAGAACTTAGACTAGTGTTACAATTACTCACACGTACCTACTTTAGCACCACACGAGCTAAAAATAATGTGTTTTTTATAATAATAATTTCTTTATTGCATCAAATATGGTAGGTACAGAGGTCTAATAAAAAATAGAAGTTTCACATATTTGGCAGTATAAGCATGCAATAGAACAAAATCTGCATTCCAACATTAAACATCTATATACTCTTATGTAATCTATACACTTTATTTTATTCATCTATGCCTATAAAACATACAAGGATTTTTTTTTAAAAACTCATCATTAGAATAAAAGCATTCTTTTAACAACCATTTCTTTAATTCTAGAGAAAACTTTTTAAATGGTAGTTGGGTAATAACTTGGCAAATAATTATAAATTAGGGGAGCCATATAAACGCAACTCCGTCGAAAGTATGAAACAAAAACAACAGAAAACCCACTTCTTAAGCTGCATCGGATAGGGGGAGGGGTACTACGGAACCCTACATTGTGCGTGGCCCAACATGCATTTGCTCGGTTTTTAACGTGTTTTAAAATAACCCGCCCCGCCGAGAACATGACAAAAATGAGTTAGATCGTTGGCTGTTAAATTTGATTTTATGGTCAGTCGAATCCCCGCGGGAATAATCCGTCCTTAAAAGCGGCGGTAGCGTAATGGCTAAGGCATCGGTCTCGCAATCGTAAGGTCGCGAATTCGAATCCTTTCCATTATACTACCGACAACACAAGCCTTTGAGCTTAATGTGGGACTCAATCCTACATTGCTGGTTATCTTTTTTAATAAAAAAATAAAATAATACTTTATTTTTTTTTTATCATGGTTTTCTAACACATGTACCTACTATTAAGTTCAATATCGGTAGTAAAGAAATAACTGTTTTTTCCTGTATCTCTACCTCCAGGTGTACTCTCTTGTCAACATGTAATCCAAGAGCCCCAATATTGTTTAGATTTTAAATATCACCGTATGAAATAATGACTTCATGTAGATTAAGAGTTAAATAGAATAATGGATAGTTTAAGGAACAAGCTATGTTAAAACAAGCGCTTATCCCTGCCAACAAACTGGTATGCAGTTTGGCAGGTTTACAAACATGTAAATAAAATGTACCTGGTTCCAAAGAAATGATACTATATTTATAAAAAAAGTCGGTTTACGGACAATAATTTTACCTGATAACGTCATAAGAAAACATTCATGACATTGTAATAAACAACCATGCCTGTAGTAGTTTTTTTCCCAATTGTATCGCATGTCGCTGCAATGGCTAAATCATTGATGGCATTTTAATATACAACCATGGTTGTGACAGCTTTAGTGGACCCGGGGGAATGCGCGCGCATGCGCCCGATGGCTACAATATTCAGCCTATCAGCAGGCGGAACGTGACGGACCGTGACGGAACGTGACTGGCCGTGACACTTTTTCTTCATTAATTTCTAAGACGTTATCACTTCAAAAAACTTTTACACTTTTCCTTTGCATAAAGTAAACAATACATTTTAGTGTTTATGCTAAAGTTGATTGGATTGACCTTTTAGATTGCTTGAGGTTTCGCCCGGTTTGCACTGACCGTGATCATAAGCTGACATAAATTACATTTATTTTATATGCTAATGTGGCCTGGAAGATTTTTACTTATGAAATAAAATCAGGAAGGCACTGGCGTATCTATTTTAAATGAGCCAGAATTTTATTTTCTTACGTGTACATTTTCCACTTTGAAATTAGGAATACATTGCCTAATGTATTTTAATAAGTAGGCCAAAATATGGAAGATTAAATTTTGGGACGCTTTGGTTAAGATTAAAAAAAAAAAAAACAATGGACATTTTTTAAAAATATGAAAACATTTTAACCTTTTTTGTTCTCGATGTTTTGTAACATATCTATTCTGCCGTGGTAATCGCGAGGGCAGTAAGTCAAATGTGGCCATAATTTTTAAACTACTATTTTAAAATGTACTATTCTTATTATTTTCTTCCTATCTGATTCCTAGAAACGAGCTTTCTTTCTAGCTAGGATTCCTAGATCAAGTATGTGTGCATGTACGTCAAATGAGCTTTCTTCCTATATAGGAATACTGCTCGGGCTGACATGTTCGTAGAATAAAAGCCCCAAAAATAAAAGATTATAAAAAAAAGGATTGTGTGGTTTTATGAAACCACGGTAAAAGTGAAACTTTTTTTCACATTATAGACATTTAACTAAACATTTTTGGAATAATATTCCATTAAGGGTACAAAAATCGCTTTATCAATCTTAATTTTATACTTGGAAAATTGGAATGATAGAAGTAGACTCAAGTCTCCAACAAGTAACCTACTCCGCGGCCGACCGTCACGCGACATGCAACACACAGATGAAAAAGTTTGAGACGATGTAATAAAAGTTTCACTTTAAAAAAGGAATACTGCTCATTTGACGTACATTCCAAAATAGTAATTTTGCCTTACTGCCACAGTACCTACATTTGACTTACTAACTCTCGGCAATATTATTTTGTGACTAATAGAAAATAGTTCCAGATTTACACAATATTGTAAACGTTTCCATGAAGTTACGTCGTTGAATACTTGTTTTAACTTTAACTTTCTTATCTTAATCTTTAAATGTTGAATTTGTCTTGTATATTTACATAAATGAATGTTCAATTAATTAAGTTTTCTTGAGCAACAACCCGCAGTGAGAATTTCAAATGAATCTTTACACAATGAATGTTGTTTTCTGTAAGCTTCCCAGACGAATAACATTTCTTTAGTTTTGTAACTTCTAGTATATTATAGGGTAGCACAAAAGTATCTAATGTCATAGTTTGAATTGGCTACGATTTTGTAAAAAATGCAAAAAAAAAGAGTTCTGTTTTCATGAAAAATTGCGATTTACTTACTTGTGCTTACTGTGTGCCTATATATTGTAACTTTAATTTATGTAACATCTTATATCTAAATATAAATAACTAAGTATATTGTAGCTATCCAAACTAATGTTATAAATGTGAAAGTAAGTCTGTCTGTCTGTTACAGACGGGGCCGCGGGCGAAAGCTAGTCAGTTGTAAATGTTGAGTTTTGCAATACAAGGCCGTAGATTTTTGAGGAGTTCACCTGATACTAGACCATCAGTTCCATTACATGATTTGATGGCAGCGAAATATCAGGTATCGAATACGGTACTTAGATCGCAACCCGCAATATTTATTATTGAATAGTTCCGCTGGTCATCCTCGTTCGCATGGTCTTCATCACCAGTTCCATTTCACTCAATGGTGCTTTTTAAGAGTAAATGCACGAATTACAACAAAATATACCCAAATTACTATAGGCTTGCCTTTAATATCTGAAGAGTTCCCTCGATTTCTCCAAGATGTCATTTAGGTCCGCACTTTGTTGACAATGGGACCAATCTGGAAGTATACCCTTTTAAACACAAAATCATTTTTTCAAATCGGTCTAGCGGTCTGCGAGTAATCAGGTAACAAAAAAAAACTGTTGAATTGAGAACCTGCTCTTCTTTGAATATAAAAACTAACCTATTTATTCCTGGGACTCGAAACTATCTCCATGCCAAATTTCATCTAAATCAGTTTAGCGGTTTAAACATGAAAACGTAACAGACAGATAGAGTTACTTTACATTATAATACTAATTTGAATATAGATACATAAAATAAATTATATATGGGTCTTTGTAACAGTAATATAGGTTAAAAACAATTATTTTTCGATAATGTACCTGCATATATTTTTTTTACAATGTAATGTAATGATAGGTACGTCAGATGTGTCCTCTATCGCTTCAAAATTTGAGGTAAGTATGTGAAATTTGAAGGACATAGCAATTTATGTCATAAAGCTGATCTGATTTCAGAGCCAAGGGTATTAGTAATAAGGTTAGAAGTTGAAACTGTTAAATTATATTTTTGCTTTTCAGGAAGCACTTGACACTACTTTAAAAACCCTTTGACGTATAATGATATTATTATAATCATTCTACATCTTAAGGTTTATAAAGTGGTTCTCTACAGGTGTTGCTGTCAACGAGCACATTGGCTGTGAAAAATACCTACTAGCCATGTGTAATTGCTATTGTAATCATCAATATTAACATAGTATAAAACAATGTCGCTTTTCCCACTGTATGTACATTGTACACTTAGATCTTCGAAAATTCGAAACGGATTTTGATCTGGTTTTGATTATTATTCTGATATATAATAACACAATTACCATAGCCGTTTGTCTACCGCAGCCCGTGAACGGGAAATCATCGTGAACGAGATTATTTTACTTCGGCGACCAGGCTTAGCCAAGGTATATTCGTTACGTGGCGAATTCGCTAAAGCCTACAAGAGAGAGAGAGAGAGAGTATATTACAAAAAAACGCTCGAAAAAAAATTTAAAAAATGTCTATGGTCTCCACAAACGTCCAATTCTTAAAAAATAAACTCCGCCATTTTATTTCGTTTTCTACATGGTCTCACCGTTCGCTAGATTAGTGATCAATCGAATGGAAGAAAATAGCGAAGATACTATAAATAGTGCACTATTTATAGTATCTTCGCTATTTTCTACAAAATATATGGAATTGAACTATGTCACGTGGTCAATCCAAGTCTATGCGTAGATAAGCTGCACTTATCTACGCATAGACTTGGATTGACCACGTGACATAGTTCAATTCCATATATTTTGTACCTACTTTTCCATTAACGACATCGCTATTCTAATATGACTTTATCTAGGCTCCCAGGACGATAACGGACGTGGGGTGGACAAACGGCTATAGTAATTCTATGTATTGCTCCTTCGGCGACGTCACGACAGACGCGAGCTGCGGTGAAAAACTCCTTTAGTCTTTTGTCTTCACTACATAGCATAAAACAAAGTCGCTTTCTCTGTCCCTATATCTCTATGTATGCTTAAATCTTTAAAACTACGCAACGGATTTTGATGCGGTTTTTTTTTATTGAAGAGGAAGATTTATATGTATAATAATATCCATTAAATAGTGGAGAAATAAGGAGCGGAGCAGCAATAAGAAATGTTGCAGAAACGGGGAAAATTTACGCAGACGAAGTTGCGCGGGTCAGTTAGTCATAATAATAATCATATCAGTATTATAACGTTCGTTCCCACTGCTAGAACTCAACTTGCCTCTCTAACATAGAATACAACCCTGATTTAGCTTGTCAGTCATATTTATTTTCGTCACCGATTTTAAGGACTGGCGACGAAAAAAAAACAAACAAAGCTTGTCTCAGTTTAAATAAACTGTAGCGCGTGTACGTACTTGGAAACGATGGAAACGAGCTGAGTGAACGAGAAATTACAAACTTGTTCGAGTCGGTATTGATTTTCAATAGTTGCAAGCTCTTTTGTTGTTCTGAACATTTTAGAGCTCTGATTGTTCTTGTATTCGTTTTTGTTGTCTGTTGTATTGCATACATATTAATGTTATAAAAGCGAAAGTAGCTGTCTGTCTGCAGTACGGGGGGGGGGGGGGTGAACAGAACGTAGCCGTCATAACTTTGGGTACCTAATTTAGCGCTCTGCTATAGATTTGCTGGGCCCGCAACTTCGTTCGCGTCAAGTGCAGCCGTTATAGTGATGATGAAAGTAGTCTAAGTTACTCCTTCATCATCAGTTGTTTGTCAGTGAAAGTCCTGTCAAACTTCAGGCATTTGGGAGATTAGCCGGAACAAACAGACATGCAGACAAAAAAAAAAACGTGTTTTTGTTATAAGTACCTACCATGTATTTGGTAAAAATCTCTTATTTTGACATTACATACTGACATTTCAATTTTATTTATACAGTTAGAGATGTGTAGATACAGTAAATCCTAGTATTTCTCTTACGTCTTTTTGTATAAAACTGTGTAATAAATAAAGGTGTTTATACGAGAAATGGGTAACTTTTTATTCCATGTTACAATTTACAACTAACATGAAATCATAAGTTGCCCATTTCGTATTGAAATTATAATCATAGTACTTTTAAGACTAAAGAAAACATGTATTCAAAAAGTAGAGCTGAAATCCTTGGTTCTTGCGAGTAAGATAAATCTGTTTGCTCTAAGTTTCCAAAATGTTTAAAATAAAACAAATGTAATTTTCTGCATTGCATTGACCGCCAACACCGATCCTGAAGGTGTACCATACTTGAGCCAAGTTTCTTATCACTTTTCCAAATCAGCAGAAACGTCAAAAAACGATAAGGGATCATATTTATCAAAGTCGTGGGCAAATAAACAGAATGTTTGACAATGAACGATGATTCGATAAGGTCCCAACCGCTATATGGTGGTAATTTGTCAATCGTGTCTGTGAATCGGACTAATATCTCACTTTAGTTTCGCCTTGAACCGTTTCTGAATCTGATATGGAAAGAAAGGTTTTTCTGTATTTTCTGCAAACATTATTTCCATTCCGTTAAATGAATGTGGATAGTCGTAGTTGGAAGGAGATACTGTTGTGATAACGGGATATATTTGACTGTGATTCGACCATGCTGATTTGTTTGCAATAATATCATAGTTTACAGATGGACGTAGGTAAATTAGTAATTAATAGATTTGAAGTTGTAAAACCAGGCAAGAGCATCTCTGACCATGCTCAGTGTAGGGTTAAAAAAATCGGATTTGAATAATTGCACCAGCAGAAGAGCGTATGTTCATGACACTTACACCCTTTTTCCATGACGGTATTTCCGATCATGTCTAAAATAATTTTAGTATAAAGTATTTGTTAAGCGCTACCTTTTTGATTTTTTTCATATTTTTTGATCACACGGTTCAAAAGATAAGGGGACATAATTTACGCCACTTTTGGAGCGATTATTTCCAAAAATACTCACTTAATCAAAAAAGTGTATTAGTAACCTTAAAATGTTTTTAAAACCTGTCGAATGATGTTGCCACGCTTGATGTTTGCTAAAAAAAATCAGTTTCTGTAACATGTGTGGGCCATAAAAACATTTATTTTTATTATTAAACTATCAAACTAAGCGGCTACTACAAGACACCTTTTAACCAAATTTAATCTATATTCATTGTGTGTGACATACGGACGGACAGACAGACAGGCAGACATGACGAAACAATAAGAGTTCCGTTTTTGCCACTTTGGCTACGGAACCCTAAAAATGACGACAAAGTTATCATCATCTATATCATTTTAGTTAAAGCTGTCGTAATAGACCTGTAGGTATGTACTTTGTGTAATATTGATAAAAACAAATCTTTGACCAGTTAAAATGTAGAAAACGTACATGGCATTACCAGAAAATATGGAATTAAAGAAACATTGGTTCAATTGCCATCATCACAAACAAATAACTCCAAGTAGAAAAATGTCCTGTCAAAAAAAAAAACAGGGCTGTAGTAGGAACTAATGGTAAAATGAAAAATGAAGGTATTTTTTATACAAGTTACCTTCCAACAGTGGGTTAATCACCAGGAAATGAAAGATTAGTTAGGTACTGCGTGAAGCCATAAAACAGTAGCCATCATCTATATAGCAATATATATCTGTAAACCAAAGGAAAGGGCAAAGCATAAATGAGGACATCGCGGTAATAAACACCTAATTAACAACTGCGTTGAGCGATGTCCTTCGAGACCTTGCCTTGGTCGTAATAGTGTGGCAATGTGCACACGATGCTTTAAGCTGTAATGGTGCTTTGTTCGCTTTCAGATTCCGTCTCAATATTCTAAATTCCAAAAAAATATAAAGGTCCCGTTAAAAACAATAATTTGAAAGTATGCCAAGTTGGTTAACAAAAGTGAGATCTAACTGGAAATTAAGTGTTTTCTAAGTTCTAAAATCATACATAGGGCCCTATGATACACATATATGAATCTGTTTCTTTCTATCTCTATGTTTTCTTTTTTTTTAACGTGTATGAATGTAACGTACACAATCATAGCTTCCCTAAACAATTGTTTATAAGTGAAGACCTGTAATTGGCTTTTTGTTTGTATTCTGTCATTTTCTTCCACAAATGTTGTAGCTGTTGGTTTTCCGAAGTTAAGAACAAAACATTAAAAAAAATGAAATATTTTTTTATTTATTTCATTTTTTAAAATGTTTTGTTAATTGCTACTCAATGGCAAAACATTAAAAAAACACAAAGATCCAGTAAAAAAAAAAGTGAAAGTATGCCAAGTTGGTTAAAGGTTTTTCTAATAACAGAAGTGAGATCAGCAAGTTTTTTCGAAGTTTTTCATATATCATACACTTATTTTTTATGTTTTGTTTCATTTAATAAATATATTTTCTTCATTGGCTACTCAATGACATAAAAATGCCATTGAATAGCCAATAGCATTTTTTAATATTAGCAATGTGGGTCGCACATTGTGACAGTTCGTGTCAAAAAAACATGATTTTGACATTGCGTTGACGCAAAGCTTTTGTGTGTGACGGTCGTTACATGCAAATGGATTAGTAAAATCCTCTTGCTTTGCCCAGCTTTACCGTTGATAGTACTACAGACGACTTGATAAATGAATGCACGTCAGTTGTCAGCGGGCTCTTAACCTGTCATGAAGCATTAGCTCCCTTTATTACAATCTCCGGCGTTTTCCCGACAGTAGGTACCTGCATTGGGAGATATCCAAACTTGCTTAAGCGTTTCAAGAAGTAAGTCTTTATTGATTAAACATGTCTTCAATGGACTTCAAAAGACTGGTCTGTTGGTCTAGTGGTTAGTGACCGCGACTGCTAAGCCGGAGGTCGTGAGTTCAATCCCCATCTAGGACAAAACTTTGTGTGATGAGTACATGCCCATACCATGTACCTACTCATCACACAAAGATTTGTCTAGTATGTTTATCCGTTGTCTCGTTGCTAAAGTACAAGCTCTGCTTAATTTGAGATCAGATGACGTTGTGTGAGTTGTCGCAAGATATTAAATATTGTCCCCAGACATTAGAAATGATATTTACCATAAAGGTTTCGCAAAACAATATTTTCTAGATCCAACATGGCTCACAACTTTCAATTTTATTAAGATTACGAACTTGAATCGAAAATAAAAAAAAAATGTCAAAATAAAATAATATGACAGTGGCAAGCCGTCAACTATTTAATGTTGTCATTTTAAAATTTACTTCAACGCGCACTATTTAAAGTCTGATTTTTAATAGCATGTTATGTTATGTCGTAGTTAGTAATCTTTTTTTCTTTTGTTTTTCTGTATTTAGAATAGTAGGTACCTGATATTGAACGAAACAATAAAGTATTTAATAGACTATTTAACTTAATTAACAATGTTTTTCGAGCAAGACGTAGAAACAAAGTAAATAAATAAATTCATTACGTGTTTATTGGATCTAAATATAAGCATGCGTGGGTACTGTATAATTCCACAATGGAATACAAAACAAAGACGTCACACCAACACAAATGCAAGATCCATTAACTATATCCGATCCAGGATCTGTCGTTGA
This sequence comes from Herminia tarsipennalis, assembly GCA_945859575.2. Classification (NCBI taxonomy): domain Eukaryota; kingdom Metazoa; phylum Arthropoda; class Insecta; order Lepidoptera; family Erebidae; genus Herminia; species Herminia tarsipennalis. Next base: position 6,182,883 of record OX243846.2, on the reverse strand, counting down.
TGTCATTTTTGTTTCTGGTTTATGAGTGATGAATACAACGGCAATTTGTCTTAAGTGTCAAAAAAGATCACAGGACGCTCATTCGATTCGGCACAAGAATTTGGTGTCACTCTGTACAAGGAAGCCAGTCCAGCGTACTAGAACGGCAGTCTAAGAGGCCAGTGCTACACAGTCTAATAACTCTTACAGTACGTCTAGACGGGGTAATCATGCGGGGAGTGAGGGGCGCAACGCAAGGGGAAGGCAGACCACGCTACATGCACACAGCCTGGTCTCAGTATACAGGGCTGCCGTGTTTTTAAACGTTAGTTAAATGTAAACTAATACATATTGTTAACTTGCGATAACCCTAACTTCCAGTCGCTATTGTCGGCATTTAGCATGCTTCAAAGGCATCGTTCTACTGTATGCTTTTTATATTGTGCATATAAGTATAGTGTAAAACTGAAATTTATATCTACTGGAATTGTTATTCTTACAAAATATTCAAGTCATCACAAATTATTTTTGCGTGGATTACGTTGTAAACTAATCTCGTCACGAACATAATTAAATATCTATCATAATATATAATTCATTATAAATTATTTTCGCAAATCGTATAATCCTTTTATAACACATGTTGCTTGTTCTCTCGCCAGTTAATATTTTGTCCGGAGGCTTCATCGAATGATGTGTCCGTCAGTGAGGCTGATTGATCGCCCTATCCACGATTATACGACGAAAGATTGATCGGTTTGTTAAACACGGAGTCCATTAGTTCTCTATGAGTAGTACGGTATAGTTTATTTAGTTTTTTGTGTTAAAAATGGTAGCTGATAGTATTTTGAGGATTAAAAATTATTGTAACCAAACAGTCAGTACCTCTTTAAATAGTTTTTAGTCATCGATGAAAAAGATGCGATAGAAGTTTGAATGCTATAAGATTTTTTTTTGGTGCGTGGCCAATATCAGAACTAACGCCGCCATCTTGTAAAGCGCCCTCATGTCAATGTCATCCAAGTGCCATTGGCTAATATTGTTAGCTCATTTCATTGGCACGTGGCTGAAATTAGAACTAACACCGACATCTTGTAAATTTATATATTTATATATATATTCATATTTTTAACTTTATTTGATAAAAGTGCGTTCAGAAGTTTTTAAAGGTAAACTTTTTCGTCTGTCTCGTGTCTTTCGCTAAATATATATAACTGACATGTTATGGATTATTTCTTACATGCAAACATTAACTTATAATATATAGTAGGTAATCAAACAGTGATCGGGAGGGAGCGCTAGTCTATCATGCAATTATTTTTTCTTCGTAAATAAGGTTATAGACAAAGTAGGTAGCTATCAAATTGGACTTAATAATAAGTACTAAAAGGTAAGTTTTTTTTAAGTTTAAATTAATTCAGGCTTTACATAAAATTTATCTGAAGGCCGAATTATTTATGAGAGCTCAAGTGCTAACTTGAGATAAATTTAAGTCTAATAATGAAAGCTTCATTTCAATTCAGTCTAATACCTTTTTGATTTATCGAGGTCATATTTTAAAGGTAGACTTTATTGATCTTCATTAGTTTTTAATGCCTGATGGAAATGTATTCTTTTGTAACTTTGACGCCTGTTTGTTCAGGAATTAGACGGGTATGATTATGTACCTTTTTTTAGTAGCTAAGCCAGTTTAGTTGGGGTTTAAAATATAGCTTAGAACAACCTAAGCTATATTCTATGAAAATCCCTTCTGTCGTTTTGAAGATATTCAGAGTTTTATCTCACCTGTCGGCGGAGTTTAATGAGGACGATAGGTTTTATGTCCTTTTATGTGCACACACTAGTTCGATATGATCAGATCACATAACGGCCATGCTTTCAACGGAGTAGTGATAGGAAACCAGGCATTTGAAAAGTAAATGTTTTTACAAACATAGGAAAAATAACCCATTCTAATAATACGCCTTTCCTATGTCTGTATTCAGCAACAGTTTGAAACGGACCGATGTCATAAATCGCCTACCAAAATTCATAAAACTACACGTGTAATCGAAATAATGCTAAGGTTTAGATTAGTAACTGTCTGAATAGTATTGCCAGGGACTATCATCCTTGTTGATTAATGACGTGCAAATGAATTTCAACCGTATGGTGATAGAGCACATTTTCGGTCACCGACCGTACGAATACATATCTATCTAATGAAATGTAGTTCATAGGTATTTTTTTACGCTCTTTCTATCTATTAACATTCCACTCATGACTAAGGTCATGAAGGTTAGGCTGAGCAAGAACATTAATAAGTTCAAGTTTACGACTGATATCCCAGTGACCTTTTAAACTTTAATATGGAATTCTTTGCACTACGCTAAGTTTAAAAGTGAACGCAAGCTATTTATTAGAAATTCTTTTATGGAGATCTATCGTTATTGAGGGTACCTACTTCTCTCAAATGTTCCCAGTAATTACGTCTATTGAGCCTTAAATCTATTCGCTATTAAAATTCACTGACTATTTTGAACAAATTGGATATCCTTTATCGATTTTTCAATAAATTGAAAGCGAGATTGAAGTAGGTAATTTTATCTTATTGACACCGATTTTCTGTTGTTGGTATTTTTATTGGTTAGAAGCACTTCCAGCACTCAATAGGGTGTACTGCTCAATAAGTGTGCAATAATGTAAAATTTCAAAGGACGCTGTAATTTTAATTTCAAGACATTTACTGTGCTGGGGTGGTGCTGTGGCCGTGGGCGATTACAGGTTATTTACCTTAATACAAATTTTAAAACATTTTGCCTCGTGTACATGGATTTATAAGTTTACTAGCTGACCCGCGCAACTTCGTCTGCGTAAATTTTCCCTTTTTTCTTCCGTTTTTTTTTTTTACAACATTTTTCATTGCTGCTCCGCTCCTATTGGTCGTAGCGTGATGTTATAACCTATACCTATATAGCCTTCCTCGATAAATGGGCTATCCAACAATACAATATTTTTTCAATGCGGCCCAGTAGTAGTTCCTGAGATTATCGCGTTCAAACAAACAAACAAACTCTTTGGGGGATGAAAAATAGATGTTGTCCGATTCTCAGACCTACCCAATATGCACACAAAATTTCATCAAAATCGGTCAAGCCGTTTCGGAGGAGTATGGGAACGAAAACTGTGACACGAGAATTTTATATATTAGATAGTTCAACCTGCAGTAGTGGCCTTAAATATATTATAAACTAGCTGCCCTGCGCAACTTAGTCTGCGTAAATTGTCCTTGTTTTTGGGAAGATTTTTCATTGCTGCTCCGCTCCTGTGGTCGTAGCGTAATGTTATTTTTAAAATTGGACCAGTAATTTCTGAGATTTATGCGTTCAAACAAACCCTTCAGCTTTATAATATTACTGTAGATAAAACTGGCCGAAGTTGAACGTAACTGGGCCGCCGTACAATCATACGAAGACAGACTGGAAGCCTATTTTCAAACGTATCATCACGAACCATTAATATTAATAGGTACAACAATATGCGTCGACATTGTATGGTTAATGCCGTCCTTAGAGTATGTATTTGACGTGGTTATACGCCAATAACCGCTCGCATGACGGAGTGCTACAGTGAGGTTTTATTACGGCCCAAATATGGCCGACATACGGCCCAAATGAGGCTCAAATTCAAGTCGCGTAATGTGGTGAATGCATTACTCTTAATCTGTAAGACTTGGCCCGTTTTGTGGTCGCCTTTTTAAGGTTCCGTTCTGAAAGGGTGCCAATGGAAACCTTATTCATAACTAGCTTATGCCCGCGGCTTCGTCCGCGTGGATGCTAGATTGTTACCAAAATAAGTTAACGGCAAAGTTTCTTACTGACTTTGCACCCCCGTTTTATCCCCTTAGGGGGTGAATTTTCAAAAATCCTTTCTTAGTGCTTCCCTACGTTATAAAAGGAACCCCTGTGCAAAATTTCAAGTTTCTAACCCTTATAGTTTAGGCCCTGTGTTGATGTCTGTCAGTCAGTCAGCCAGTCAGTCAATTTGTCCTTTTATATGTATATGTTTTTAAGTTTCTACTTCTATTTTATTTTAAATTACATAAAAACAAAGACAAAACTTTCTGTTCCTAATGTACCTACCAACTTTGGCCCGCGGCTCCACCGGCGTTAATGTCGATTATCGCAATAAAAACTATCCTGTATCCTTCCCCGAGACTCAAACTATCTATGTACCAAATTTCATCTAAATCGATTCAGCAAGTTACGCGTGAAAACGCAACAGAGTTACTTTTAGATTTTAAATATTAATAAATTTAGTGTATTATTTGAACTCTAATAAATAGGCATTTGAAAGTCCCTTTTCATGAAATTTATTATTTTTCGTTTTAAGGGTTCGTTTAATTAATACTGTGGTATCTACCTACAGAACCCTTTATGTGTGATGCTGTCTAGTACTTGGCCGGTTTTATTCAGTTACAGTTTGCTCCAATTCGGGAGGAATTGACCTCCGGATGCGTCGTAAACCTAGTTCTAGTGTACTTTGTGCTGTTTGGGGAGCTAACGAGAGTATTAGTGATGTCCATTAGACTGGGTGACACAAAAAGGCTATTGCCTATACTCCTTGAAGCAAAATCTGCACTTGTGAAAGTCGTTGACATTATTTTACATTTACTTTTAGCGACAAGTTCGCAGATAAAACCGGAGAAAAGAAGGAAACAAAAACTCGTGGCTGCATTTTTTCAAACTGACTATGTTTTTTACCCGACTATGGAGGATGTATTTGTTTGACGCGAATGTATGTATCCTTCCAAAACCCCTCAACGGCTCAACCAATTTTAATTAATGATGCGCTTTAATATGTGGCCAGAGAAAAAACACATTTCGACGACTCTCGAGTGGGCTATCAAATTACAGGTCATTGAAAGGCGAGTTCGAAATGTTATATAATCCTTACGTTTAAGTAGTTTTGAGTAAAAATCATTGAAAAAACAACGTTAATAAATAATCAAAAAATTCTTATTTATACTATATAGTACTTTTTAGTACTATGTAGTACTTTTATTAAAAAGTACTATATCGTGCTTTTTAGTAATTGTAAGAAAAAAAAATATATATTAAAAAACCCGCCTGCAAAAAGACAAAAAACAAGATATCCTTCAAATTTAATGGTATGCAGTCGGAGGCACGATATCAGGTAAGTTCAACAGATTTTTTTAATGACTCAGTCCTAATTCTTTTATAAAGTGTTCCTATGGAGTACGTATACAATGTGCACTGCACATTTCGGTCTTCTGATATAATACTGGAAGAATTTGGTTGTAGTGCCATGACACTTAGCATATTTCTGCGTTATGTGGAACAGTAATGCAAGGCTTTGACTTTGACATATAATATTTATCTTACATCGACCAGATATTATCATCGTTATCGAGTACCTGTCCCTCTTTGTTTTCCATAAGTTCTTTACATGAATGAGATGGATGTATAAATGAGAATTCCTTTGTGCCTCGGATTACTGTCATACAGTTTATTAAGTCATTGGCATTTTTATTCCCAGGTGCTACGAATACCTGGAACGTAACGTAATTATACTGACTTCTAATTAAACCTAAGAAGAAATCCTTCAGTGTTGTGTTCCTACTTCCTAGAAATCCAATATACAACCGCATCAGGTTATATTAGAAGCTGACCCTAATATTCTTAGGATAAATAAGCTTAGGACGAGGAGAAGTAGATGAATATTGCTTTATATAATGTATACTTACAGAATAATAACAAATAAAGGGTTTTGTTACAAATAATAATAATATCTTGGGACAACTCACACGTCATCTGATTCCAAACTAAGCAGAGCATGTACTTTGGCAACCATAAATATATTTATATATTTCTAAATACATACATATTATAAATAAATTACACCCAGACACAGAATAAACCATCGTGCTCATCACACAAAGTTTTATCCTGAGTGGGAATCGAACCCACGACCTCTTGCATAGCAGTCGGACACAATCCCCCCGCATCACAGAGCTAGTCAAATGTTACTAATAAATCTTATTACTAAGACAGGTTGATTTTTAATATACTCAAAAGAAGCCAAGACTGGGAGGTTATCTCCCGGTCTTGGCTTCTTTACATTACACCAGATAAAAAAAACTACAAGTTAACCCTTCACCACCTATCACCTACTTTTATCACACTAAATGGTTGTGTGTCAAAAGTAAGTGGTTTTCAAAAAATACATTACGAAGTTATTTGGAGTATCTAATGTACTCAAATCTGACACCCCGGACACAGAGACCCCAGAGTATAATCGAAGTTTCTTACCTCCCGGTCTTGACTTCTTTACATTACACCAAATAAAAAAAACTACAAGTTAACCCTTCACCAACTACCACCTACTTTTCAGAGACCCCAGAGTATAATCGATGTTTTTTTGTCAGGTTTAGGGTCTAAACCTCACAATAAACAACTATTTTACTCCAGTAAAATAGTATGTAGGTGGTTGGACCATAACTTCAAAAACAAATGGTAGGTGATTAAGAATATATTAAATATTTTCCAAAACTGATATTACAAAGTTATTTAGTGTTATGTAAAGAAGCCACGAGCGGGAGGTTATTAGTATATTACAAATCACCCTGTATATAAATGCGAAAGTTGATGTTTGATTGTAGGTGATATTTAGCGCATATAGAAAGATTATTGTATGAAACAGCACTTAAGCTACTTCTTATCGTGATAAGACGGTTCACGTTTTATTTTTTAAATTGCTGACTGAATTCTGCCTTCATTCAGCCTTGAACTCTTATAGCACTCATATTTATCTACACAATTTATTAGATAATTGGATTTTCCTATTTCATTAGCAAGTAATCGCACGCGGCAAACTTAAAGGTAAATACAATAATTGCATTTTTGAAAGATAGAAATATTTGAAGTCCAGACCCAGGAATCGATCCCGAGACTTCCGTAGCTAAACCGGGGCCGGAATCGAACCACCTGTCTGAACTATGTTACTAGACCTCAAATTTTTCTATCCCTTGAGGCTCGCGAATTGGGCCCTACGGCTACGGAAGTTTCGGGTTCGATTCCTGGGTCTGGACTTCAAATATTTCTATCTTTCAAAAATGCAATTATTGTATTTGTAAAGTAATTGGCAAGAAATACCTATAAATGTTGAATTGCTGATTGTTAATAATTGTAATGAATTTCTTAAAATCCTCTTACATTAGGCGCCTTAGCCAACGAATTGTTTCAAATGATGACCATTATTTTCAATACATAACTGGATTCGATGTCTCGTAGGTAAATGCTTTTAGCTAACTTAAGCCTAACTAACTTTAATCCAATTAGTCTACATTTTATCGTAACGAGAAAACCAATCACTTTTCTCCAAAGCTTCTATTGAAGCTTTGGAGAAAAGTGATTGGTTGCTGTGAGTTGAGTGAGGTTGGTTGAGTGAGGATGTGACGATGACGTAGGCTTGCAATATTTTGCAAGCCTACGTCATCGTCACATCCTTCCCACATACATGACGTTGACGTTAACATGTACATAATAAGTGGCGATACCGTATGATTGAAGTGGAAACCTCTTTACCGTCGTTGTACACTTTTTTGAATATGGTAAAAAATGTTAAATTCGCGTCTGGATCACATAACCCTGTTCAAAAATTCATAGGTCACGTGACCCTGATCGAAAATTCATAGGTCACGTGACCCTGATCGAAAATTCGTAAGACGGAGGGAGAGCAATGAAAAACTGCTACAGTATCATTATAATACGAAGGTAAATTTCGCCACCATCTACAGTGTTATTATAGCTGGGTCCTCGGCCCAGTTTAAGTCCAAGTAACCATTATTTTTTCCCTTTTTAGGGTTCCGTAGCCAAAATGGCAAAAAACGGAACCCTTATAGTTTCGTCATGTCCGTCTGTCTGTCTGTCTCCCCATCCGTATGTCACAGGCATTTTATTCAAAGACTACTCAATAAATCTTGATGAAATTAGATGAAAAGGTGTCTTTAGTAGCCGCTACTTAGTTTGATAGTTAAATAATAATAAGAAATATTTTTAGGGGCGGCACTCCCTACATGTAACAGAAGCTGAAATGTTTTTTTTTACAGTAAATGTCATCGTGTGGCACATCATTCGACAGGTCTTTTAAAAACATTTTAAGGTTTCTAACAACTTTTTAGATTGAGTAAAAGTTTTTGGAAATAGTCGCTCCGAAAGTTGCATAAAATTCATGAAATTTAGTATGCAGGTGGTTTTGGGGGCGATAAATCGGTCTAGCTAGGTTTTATTTTTAGTCATCCATGTACTACTGAAAGCAATTCGTGCGAAATTATTCCCCAACCATTCCAAAATATTCAAAAATGCACAATGAAAACTTGTACAGTTTTCACTTCTGCCGCACTCCCATAGTGCAACTCGTTTTTTTATATGCTCCGACGTATCCAGGAGAACTATGCTCTTTGAATAATGTATTACATTGAAAAATCTGTAGGTCTTTAAACCTCGCGATTTTTGAAAAAATTATTAGTTAATTTCAGAGCAGCGATTGGCAGCCCCCGACGAATTTTCTTCGTACTACTTACTTGTTATTGGTCGGGGGCCCTAAAATTTTATTTTATACTTTTCCTATTACAAAGTATGGGTCGTGGGTTTTTTCAAAATTTTTAAAATTGATGTTTTCAATAGGTCAATAGTAACTGATATAAGTAGTTTAAAATCGATTTTCAAGGTTTTATTAGGTACATAAAACCTTGAAAATCGATTTTAAACTACTTATAATGTATGTGTCTCTCTCACGCTTTGACTGTATTTATCCATATCCATACTAATATTATAAATGTGAAAGTAACTCTGTCTGTCTGTTACGCTCTCACGCTCAAACAGCTAAACCGATTTAGATGAAATTTGGTATGGAGATAGTTTGAGTCCCGGGGAAAGGCATAGGATAGTTTTGATCGTGATAAGCGACATCCACCCGGGCGGAGCCGCGGGCGAAAGCTAGTTTCATATATAAAAGAACGCGTAGTCCAGTATCTATGGCAGCCATTACACGTTAAAAGCTTGATAACTGTCATTGACTACACGTCAACTGTATTGCAGCTGCACAAATAGCTATCTATACTAATATTATAAAGCGGAAGAGTTTGTTTGTTTGTTTGCTTTGTTTGTTTGTTTGTTTAAACGCGCTAATCTCAGGAACTACTGGTCCGATTTGAAAAATTCTTTTTTTGTTGGATAGTCCATTTATCGAGGAAGGCTATAGGCTATGTAACATCGCGCTACGACTAATAGGAGCGGAGTAGCGACGTGAAATGTTGCAAAAACGGGGAAAATTTACGCATATACGAAGTTGCGCGGGACAGCTAGTTACGAATAAAGTGACATGGACCATAAAAAACAGTTTCTGACATTCCGTTAAGATAAAATATTATTTCGTGGTCTGTACTATTTCATTTAATTCATGACTCATATGATGCCTAGTCATAATATAATTAGGTGTGTTCTTAACACATTACTTTCTATCGCATTCGACCTACCCTCTGCAAATAAATACAGTACCTAACCCAGAGAACTAATCTAAAACCGATAAATCGAGCGAGAACCCTTGCGATTCCAATCGAATAGCACTTTATTATCGAACGCACATTGACAGATTAACTTGAGCGTGGTGACAGCTTGCATGTAGCTTTAACTGCGACAATTTTAACCCTGACCCGACCCCAGTAATTACAAACAGAAAACAGCTGACATTACCCTTCATTACTAAATACACTTGCTCTGAATTCCTAACTAAGCGTGCATTGATCGTAATTAAGTTTTGAGTTGTAAATAGTGAACTGTTAAACTTAAACAACGAATCAATAGACATTCAGGGAACTCGTTATCATTATGTTCATGGCACTTATGCTCTTTTGTTGAGAAACGCAGTTTTTCAGCAATAACTCAATGACGGTATATCCGTTCATGTCCGAAATAATTTTAGTTTAAATACTTAAGCGCTACATTTGTGATTTTTTTCATATTTTTTAGTGACACGGTTCAAAAGTTAAGGGGACACACAATTTATGCAACTTTCGGAGCGATTATTTCCAAAAATTTTCACTCAATCAATAAAGTTTATTAGAAATCTTAAAAATGGTTTTAGAAGACCTGTCGAATGAGGTGCAACACGTTGTTTGCTGGAAAAAAAAATCTGCTTCTGTTACATGTATTTAGTGCCCCCCCCCCCCTAAAATAAATATTTTTATTATTTAGCTATCAAACTAAGAAGCGGCTTTTACAAGACACCTATGCTCCAAATTTCATAAATATTCATCAAGTACAATACCTGTGACATACGGACGGACAGACAGACAGACAGACGGACATGACGAAACTATTAGAGTTCAGTTTTTGCCATATGGCTACGGAATTCTCAAAATTATATGGTCTATGTCACTTTATTCGTAATAGCTACTTCAATAATAGTACTTAACTAGCAAAGGTTTGTCTTCTTCCATTCTATACATTACAATACATTGAAGGAGCGAAATTATTACAAAACCAAAAACTTGACTGCTCAAAATTAATAACTGAAATATTTTAGAGCCAAAAGCTGCCATTTTGTAATGTTGATGTATCCAGTGTCACTAAGAACCTCTCAAGTCATTCTATAATCATCAAAATCCATCAAGCCATTTAGGCTCTAGAGCGTGCCAAAGAAATAAACATACATACATGCATACAAACACTTGAAAACATAACCCTCCTTCTTGCGCAGTCGGGTAAAAACGTTTAATAAATAAGGTAACAAAACTACTGCGTAAACATACTTTTACTTTTAGAGATAAAAATATTCGATTCTTCTCTTTTTACAAAAGGCCTAGTTTCCAAATGGCCAAATCTTGTTCCGTATTCCATCAAATCGTATCGGAAATTGAACTGACAATGTTCCGGAACTTTTTCTATAAAAGATTGAGTTCATTCATTTCTCATTCTTACAGTCTTTTTACTCTCATAACATAAAATCAGATTTGTATTTCCTGAAGGGATGGGCTGAAAATTGATACAGATAAGCTGTATCAATAAAATTCTCAATTGCTTGGATATTATGTAATGTATTTATTGGATATTATGTGTTATATATATTGGTATTATGCTATTGAATTATCCAATGTCAAAAGATGACCACACCTTTTTGTTACACAAATTGGAATATTATCGGGACTTAATCGCGTGAAAAATTTAAAGGTACGAACATTAAATTTACCCGACGTTTCGACAGACCGTGGTCACGGGTCACTGCAACGGTCGACAGTCGACCCGTGACCACGATCTGTGCAATTCGATCGAAACGTTGGGTAAATAAAAGGTTCATTCATACCTTTAAATATTTCACGCGATTAAGTCTCGATAATATTCTAATATGTGTAATCATTTCGAAAGTCTTAAAATAATTTATGTTACACGTTAATTAGTGACAAGACAAGTTGGCAAATATAGCGTCTTAATAACTATAAGACGCTGGCATTCGCTAAGAAACGGTTTTTGAAAATTTCATCCTCTAACGGGGCGAAACAAAGGTACAAAATGTCAATTAAAACGTAACCTAAGGCGAAAGATCAGGCCCTAGTAAGCTAGATGTTAAATAAAAATCAGCCTAATATTGTGAGACCATTTTACATAAAAGCCTGAAAAAACAGACAAAAGCTTTGTAATAACCATTTACATTATGTTGTTTTTTCAGCAAACTGGAAAAAATGGTAGAGATATCTTTTAATTTTCGTTGGCTGTGTAAATACGACCTTTAATAGTTTTATTTCGTTGTTGACTGTCCATAATGGAATTGTTTTTCTTTAATTGTTTTGTGCGGGTCTTTTTTGGATATTGTAGGTATTTTTCAAAGGTTTTTTAAAGAAAGTAATAGTTTACCAGACGATCCGACTTAGTTCTGTTCATCCACTGCCCAATGACGGCACTTAGATGACTGACGCACGAACGCTATTGGTCAGTTCCATTAGTTGTAGAACAGATACTAAGTTGATTTGTCTAACTAAACAAATGCACTTGTACTAATGGTAATGTAATAATGGCCGTAACATACGCTTAACAATTCACTTATTGTCACGTATATTTATTATACAAAAGACATATATTACTAGCTGTCCCGCGCAACTTCGTCTGCGTCAATTTTTCCCAGTTTTTGCAACATTTTTCATTGCTGCTCCGCTCCTATTAGTCGTAACGTGATGTTATATGTTATAACCTTCCTCGATAAATGGGCTATCCAACAGTGACGATTCGGACCAGTAGTTCCTGAGATTACCGCGTTCAAACAAACAAACAAACTCTTCAGCTTTATGATATTAGTATAGATTTATATAACCTAAAATTTCACGGTTAGTTAATCTCCCAGTGATCTATTAATTATTATTAATTATTTAAACATATAGATAATTTATTTAAACTATACATGCTAGTTTATTTACGCCTTTATAATGCAATATGTTAGCGTACGCTCATCTTTTTGTTACTTGTTGTGTCTAAAGGCCGTTTAATGGGCTCTTTACATTATATATATGTAATACAATAACAATCAAGTGAGCACAGAACAACATCTACAAATTAACAAGAATGGCGGACACAAAACATATCAGTCAAAACGGCCTTTATTTGCCGTCCTTTATGTAATATTAACACGCTATTTCGTCTGGTTCGAGCTTGTGTCACTTGTCGACGACTCGCTTTGTCACTCCCGTGGTATGGACGTTCAATCTCAGTAATATTCAAATGTCAAGGTTCAGAACTGCTTCGTCAATGAATGAATATTACGTAAAAGGTGAAGATGGAACTTTGTTTTATAGTTTGTAGCAAGTCTTCTTGATGAAACAGTTTGATGTATGATGATAGGATTTGTTCACAAGAATAACGGGTAAAACGAACCATATCAGTCATATCTATACTAATATTATAAAGCTGAAGAGTTTGTTTCTTTATTTGAACGCGATAATCTCAGGAACTACTGGTCCGAATTTAAAAATTCTTTCACTGTTGGATAGCCCATTTATTGAGGCAGGCTTTATGCTATATAACATCACGCTACGACCAGTAGGAGCGGAGCAGCAATGAGAAATGTTGCAAAAACGAGGAAAATTTACGCAGACGAAGTTGCGCGGGACAGCTAGTCCTTTATATAATATTAACACGATATTTCGTCTGCTTCGAGCCTGTGTAGCCTGTCGACGACTCACTTTGTCACTCCCGTGGTACTTACAGACGTTCAAATCTCAGTAATATTCAAATGTCAAGGTTCACAACTGCTTCGTCAATGAATGAGTATTACGTAAGGGGTAAGGAAGGCACACTGTTTGATAGTTTGTAGCAAGTCTTATTGATGAAACAGTTTTATGTCTTATGAATATATACCTATATATATTACGGGTCTTAATCGCGTGAATAATTTAAGGTATTGCCCGACGTTGCCGTGGTCACGGGTAGGGTTTTATGTCTGATTGAAGGATTTGTCAAATGAAGCTGTTTCAGCGGTGTTTGTGTATATTGATCACAGTCTTTGGCTATACTTGGCAGTCTACTAACTCGAAATTGTTGATAGATACTTAGAAAACAGTATGTAACGTATACTTTTAGACCGACCTAAAAATATATTTTCGAACGTAGTTCCTTATCGCACGTTCATGTTTGCGGGCTGAGAGGCTAGTACGGGAAAAGTGTTACATTTTGACATCGATCAAAAATCTTTTGTGTGAAAAAACTTAATTTGAAATAGGATTATGTTTAAAATGTTATGATCTTCCAGATTTTTTTTAAACATTAATACAAACAATAAAGATATACCAAAATGAACTTCGTTTCAACCTAGTGTTACCTCTCTCTTTTTTAATAATAATTATACAATTACTTTGCCTTTCTATCCACTAGCCAGTGAAAAATAAAATAACGTTGCGTAGATTTATAAAAAAGTAAAGTAAAATATGTAGGCTATTCAGCTTTGTAAAAAGCAATCTATAAAACTACATACGCAATCAAGACTATATTATTGTAACTGTAAAATATACGCGTTTGAGTCAAACCATTTGGATCGCTTTGGGCTTTATTAGATTCAAATATATTAAGGTAAACATCGTTATAAATCTCCATTTATTTTTCCCAGGTAAAGTAAACATAATTCAAGTTTTTTCGCAACTATTCTTTACCAATTTCATTTTTAAGTAACTCATGATTTATGACTTTCGTGATACAAACTCTTTGAAGTTGATTTATTAATGGTGTGTACAACAAATGCAATAGTCGCAGTACAGACATCGCGCCTCATTGTTAAGATTTCAATCTTAAAATGATAAATTGTTCTTTCACAACAACATAACATTGATGTAACAAACGATAATGCAGGTCTTTTCACATCTGTTTCACCCATAGATCAAGTCAAAGGGTCCGATTGACATGTGACTCTGTGATTGCGTCAAACTTTTCAATCATAGTTATATATAGATATATGTATGTAGTTTTTGAAAAGATGAAGTAAGTAAGTACCCAAGTAGCAAATCAGTTATATTGTATTCGAATTAAACGACTAACAGACTTATAGGGCTCATAAAACAGTTTCGAGGAAACCAAAGAGTTGTAAAGGTGTATTTAAAGAGACGCAATAGTTTTTAAGGATATAAGTCACATTAACGTGTCAGGTAAACGTCATTTCAATGAAGTTACACGACAATTCTCACGAAGACTGCCTCTGTGGCGCGGTGGGAGTGTATCCGACTGCTACGCAAGAGGTCGTGGGTTCGATCCCCACCCAGGATAAAACTTTGTGTGATGAGCACGATGGTTTATTCTATGTCTGGGTGTTATTTATCTATAATATGTATGTATTTAGAAATATATAAGTATGTTTATCGGTTGTCTGGTTTCCATAGTACAAGCTCTGCTTAGTTTGGGATCAGATAGCTTTGTGTGAGTTGTCCCAAGATATTATTATTATTATTTAATTATGTAACATGTCTGCCACAACGTTTACAAGACTAGACTTTATGTCAAGCAAACGTTTCAGTCCGATAACAGTCGTACGTGACCACGATCGGTGCAATTCGATCGAAACGTCGGGTAAATAAAAGGTTCGTACTTTTAAATATTTCACGCGATTAAGTTCTAATAATGCTCTAATATGTGAAAACATCGCGAAAGTTTAAAAACAATTAGATCTGTCGAATGTGCTGCGAATGTCCAGATTGCGCGTGCTGCTGCTGTATGTTTTTGTGTCTCTTTTATACAAGAGGTGTATAAAAGAGACCCCTTTTTGTGGGCCTGTGGGTTACATTGATGGTGGTACGCGAGCCGCGCATTCGCCAGATCTGTACACACCATGATATTTCATTACATACTTGAATTTAGATAAGCTGTTACTGTACGATACTTGGAAAAATATCCTATTTATACGATATCAATGTAGCCTTATTCTCGTAATTGAAAATCTTTACTCCAATTTTGATACTTTGCAGTTTTATTACAATTTAGGTCGTTTTCTAGACTTAATCCAACAAATTAAGTCAACTCGACAATTCGGTCGAAACATCAGTTATAAAAGAAAACATTAGGTATAAATGATTCGTACCTTTAAATTAAGTTTCGATAGTATTCTAATTACTTTTTTTTTAAAGACGACTCCAGCAGTAGTAGGGTACAAGCCCTGTGTCGCAGGCGACTTTACAAACATACAAGTCACGGATATAAAGTACACCCAGACTCGGAACAACAATTTTTGGATCACACAAAGTGGTGTCCCGTGTGGGAATCGAACCCACGACCTCTTGCGTAGCAGTTAGACACACTACCCACCGCGCCACAGAGGCAGCCATTACTTTATTAAGCTCATTGAAGCAACTATTACTTAGACGAATAAGACAATATTATACCAACAATTTACATCATAATAAAGCTCTGTTCATTATAATCTTAATTAAACATAAACAATATAATTACATTCTCCCTAATGAGCAATACATCACAAACTTTAATTTCGTGCGTAGACAGCTTGCTTATAAATACTAATAAAATTCAACACTGTAATGTTACAAGGGCCTTTAATAACTTTTAACGGTCTTGAAAATTGCTAAAGCTGAGTATTTCTAGAACTTTCTAGAGAAATATATAACCTTTAAAGCTGTCTTGTATTTCGCTTGAGGCGAGAGGCGAGAGAACGCCCACGATCTTTTAACACTCATTCAGTTTTATTCCAAAGCTTAATAACGCAAGGAATCTCGAATAAATACCTACTGATGACGCACTAAGAGCCGCGCCCGATTTGATGGCGTAGCGGCTGCCTACGTAGCTCGTAGATGGTGGGACGTCTACGCGTTTCGTAGAGATTCAGTTCTATAGAATTTTCATTGAAATGAGAAGAGAAATGCATAGTGCTGTCTTTTCCATTCTCTGGTGTTGTTTTGTTTCATTAATTTCATAATACGATCTTTGCGCTCTCTCACGTGAAACAAAAAGTTTAAAAATCTTCAAAACGGCTCAACAGGTTTTTTATGAAACAAAGCTAAAACCATCCCAATTAACCTTATTTTATATATATAACCAACCAACAACTCCTTTCTTTTGCGTTAGGAATTAAAAATTGAAGAAGAATTGAATTGAATTATTACGGTTTTTGAAGTGAACACTTCTTTATCTGCGTTGAGCACTCTTTGGAATGGGTAAAAAATATTGAACTTGCGTCAGAACACGTGGCCTAATCGAAAATTCGTAAGACCTCCGTTTGGCGAATTAGAGAGCAATAAAAACTGCTACAATATCATTAGAATACGAAAGTAAATTTCGCCACCATCTACAATATTATTATAGCTTAGGTGGGAAATCGGGCGGTCCAGAAACCAGAAAACCCCAGTTCGAGTCCGAGTAACGATTATTTTTTTCCTTTTTTATTTTAATTTTTGATTTTAGTTTTCTTGTTTTGTGATTTATTATTTCATATTTTTTAATTATTATGTTAGTGAGATCGAAAAATATGTTCAAGTTTTCACTTCTGTCGGCACTCCCGGAATGCAACCCGTTGTTTTTTTTATTCGGTGCGAATATCACAAGATTATTAACTGAATACTACTACTGCCTTTTCATGAATCTGACAACGCAAAATCATTTTCGCATTGATACAAAACGTATAAGGAAAACGTAACAAAATCATACCTTTCCTAACACTAATACGGCAATTTATAAGGTTATGTTGGGACAAATCCGTGTATCGGAAAGTCTTTGCCATCTTGTGGGGAAAATGATTTCATCCCGACCCCGTTGTGATGTTGTATCGATTGTGTTACTTTGACCTTTGTCCCACGCGCACTGCTCTTATATAACCCACTGGAGGCATTGCACACGCGATGCCTTTGCCTTAGCGATCAACTAGAAAAAGTATTTGGTTTATGGTCAACAAGCTTACGCTTGAACTCAGTCAAAATCATCATCAATCAAAATATAATGTCAAATAAGCCTTGCACTCTATCGTAGGAGTTGCTCTCTGAAATGAAACGTGTATAAAATAAACTGGAAAATAAAATAAATTGAAAATTAAAGTAATACTTTAATTTCCAGTTTATTTCATACACGTTTCATTTCAGAGAGCAACTTTTGCTGTAGAATGCAAGGCTTGTTTGATATTGAATTTTGCAAACATAATTAATGGAAACAAAGTACTTGAAACCAACATTTATACAGCTCTGATCTCAAAAAGCTATCGTGGGAATCGAAATTTTTGCTTTTATATGCGTTAATTTAAAGTTGACTGCATCTGTGGCGCGGTGGGAGTGCATCCGACTGCTATGTCAGAGATCGTAGGTTCGATCCCCGGTTCGTCCCAAACTTTGCGCGATGATCAGTTTGACTACTAAGTTTGACCACGAGGAAGCGAGGATGCACACGATGGTTTATTCTGTGTCTGGATGTTATTTATCTATAATATATATGTATTTAGAAATATATAAGTGTGTTTATTAGTTGTCTGGTTGCCATAGTACAAGCTCTGCTTAGTTTGGAAACAGATAGCGTTGTGTGAGTTGTCCCAAGATATTATTAGAATTATATTTAGTTAATAAGTAGTATTGTTAATTCGATCGCCTGTAACGTAGAAATAGATCCCCAGTCGTCCTATTCAATTGTTCTAAAGAAATTAGCTGCGTCTGATCTTTTTAATAAGGTTAACAAACATTAAACAGAGTTTGTTAACTGTGTTAGCTTTAAAACTAATTCGTTCAGTTTTTTGTTTAAAATTTTAGCTGCATTATTTAGTCGTGGTATTTTCAAGAGTGCTTGAAAATTATACGAACACTTCTACAACTTTAGCTGAGAATTCTGTATTCGTATTTCTACCCTTGCTTCTAACGGTGCCATTTGCAATATATAACCTACCCAAAGGACTTCACGTCACTTTTAGCATTGAGTTTTTACCTCGAATGATGTTTCTGTAAATATAAATTCAAGCTGATAAAGCGCTTTACACCGCATACGCTTTGTTATTTGTGTGGTGAGTAGTGGTGGTGCTTTCGTAGATTTTGAAACCCTGACGCAAATAGAGCTCTAAATAAGTTGGAATTCTGTATCTGTCTTTTTTTTTATTTATTTTATTTATTTATTGAGACAAAAACGAATTAAAAAAAAACAATTACAATTATCTCACATGCACTGAGTGTAACGATATAAAAATAAATATACAAAAACAATTCACATAGATAAACAAAATTAATTAATTAATAATACAATTATATATGTAAGTCAATAAAATTAATTTAAATGATAATATGAATGTCAACTTAATTATATTAAACAATTGCATTAGTCAGTAGTCAGAGTCGTATGTCAAATTATCATTCATAGATCTATCCCATTGGTCAGTTAAATGTTCACAGTATGTCAGAATAAGTTTCCAAGGAACATCACACAAAATATCGCAATCAGTATTGGCAGCGAGGAGTGCATTAAAGTGGCGTCGGGTACGGATCAGCGGTGACATAGATCGCGCCACAGTACGACCATTATCAATGTGGAAAAGGCCCGGTAGCTGCCCACGCCTGTTAACGGTCATGCCAGGTGCTTTAGGCACAGACAGGCTGCACATAAGGTTGTGTAACTGCAGGTTGTCAACTTGTCCGTTAAGCACTTTGCAGCAAATAACCAGTTGGTCCCGGACTCTCCTAACCTCCAGTGAATTATAGCCAAGCTGGCCAAGAAGAAACTTGGTCGGGTACAGGTACGGATAATACCCATACATTTTTTTGTACAAGGATCTCAGGAAGACTTTCTGTACTTTTTCAATTATCCGCGTGTAGGTGACCTGATATGGGTTCCAGATACATGCACCCGACTCAAGTTTGCTTCTAACTAAGCTATTATATAGGGTTCTGATAACCTGCGGGTTTTCGAAGTCCTTGGCATTGCGTAGTACAAATCCTAAGCGCTTATATGCTGTCTTAGTTAGCTCCGATAAATGGTCATGAAATGTCAGGCCGCGATCAAAGATTACACCTAGATCTTTAACACACTGAGTCCTGTTTATGTTTACACAGTCTAATGTGTAGTTGTGTAGAATGGGATTTCGTTTGCGGTCAAAGGTCATTACACTACATTTACTAATATTAAATAACATTTTATTAGTCACACTCCATTCATGCACAAGGTCAATATCTTTTTGTAAGCTAAGGGCGTCGTCAGGGGATTTGATTTCCAGAAAGAACTTTAGGTCATCTGCATACAAAAGACAGTTGGCAGCTTTCAATACGCTCGGTAAGTCATGAATCATGATCAAGAAAAGCAGGGGTCCAAGTACCGAACCTTGACTTACCCCCGATTTCGTCTGATAGGGTTCTGACACGTAAATACCATGCCTCACGTACTGTCGTCGATCACGCATATAGTCCGAGAAAAAGTTAAGAAGCCCGGGGGTAAATCCGATGACTGATAATTTACGCAACAATATGTCATTATCTATTTTGTCAAAAGCCTTCTGGAAGTCAAAATATATAACGTCAACCTGCAATGCCCGATCCATCGCACTCGATATGTAATCGACCAAGCACAACAAGTTTGTGTTCACTGAACGTCCCGGTCTAAAGCCGTGCTGTTCGTCACCTAACAACTGCTTTACTTGTCTATATATTTCTTTGTGTAATATATATTCAAATATTTTAGCCGGCGCGCATAAAATTGCTATAGGGCGATATTCAGCAACGGATTTCTTATTACTACTCTTGGGGATAGGCGTCACTCGGGATAACTTCCACTGGGTAGGATATTTGCCCTTTACTAGCGAGAGATTAAATATATGGCAAAGTGGAAGGGCAAGATGTGTTTTATAGGTCTTAAAAATTGAGCTAGGCACATTATCGGGTCCAGAAGAGCTACTGGGTTTTAATTTGTTTTGTCTGTCTGGAATTGTACCGTCCAAATGAGTGAACCAATCTTGGTGCTGTTTTTATTCGTTTGAAAGCTGATCCAATCAGGGTGGTTTTTGGCTTTGTTTGACGAAAACACGTGTTTGAAAAAAATTGTGTAAACAGTAATAATAATAATAATAATCTTGGGACAACTCACACAACGACATCTGATCCCAAAATGAGCAGACCTTGTACTATGGAAACCAGACAACTGACAAACATACTTATATATTTTTAAATACGTACACATTATAGATAAATAGCACCCAGACACAGAATAAACCATCGTGGTCATCACACAAAGTTTTATCCTGGGTGGGGATCGAATCTACGACCTCTTGCGTAGCAGTCGGATACACTCCCACCGCGTCACAGAGGCAGTCAACAGTAGTTCTTACTGAACGGGCACTTCACAATTTCAGTCCATGTAATCCGAACTAATAATACAAATGTGACTTTGTCTGTCTAGTTTTTTTTCACGTTTAAACCACTGAAAGAAGGAAGAACTTAGGATAGTAGTAGTACTGAGAAGGAAAGGACTTAGGATAGTTTTTATCGCGATAACTCACATCCACGCGAACGAAGCCAATATTTTCAAGTCGGGTATCTCCATTCTGAACTGTTAACCGTAAACGTGGCATTAACCGTGGTCTTCACCAAATACGACTAGTTATTTTAATATTAATAAAGATTCAAGGAAGCGTAATAACTTTTGTTCGGTTCAATGAATACAAAAGTATTATATAGAAAACTCTTCCAAGAATATCTCCACTTATCGATCAGTTAGTAAACTGTGTGGCATGTGGTCATTGACCCCGACATCTCAAACAAAAGGGGAAGATTGATTGACACGTACGTATAGGGCGGTAGATTATTGATGTGTTTTTATTGCTAAGAATAGGTGAGTATATTGAAGCGTTCAGTCTTCGATTTATCGGTTGTTCGTATGTGATGGATTGAACCTTTGCATATTTCCGAGTGGTAGGTCTGGAGCCATAGGCCGTCTTAGTTGGTACTACCACAGCGGAGTTATTCTTCCGTGTGAAGGATAAACTCGGACTTCAATAAAAATGCATAGGATTACAAAGTAATAAACGAATTTATTTGAACTATTACAAACGTCCGCACTGTTCAAGACGCGAATACAATCTGTCTGCCATCTTTCCATCCCCTCTCCATGTCGGAGTGACATCCGCATGACAGATGTCAACGTCATGTGATGTCACTACCGACATTTACATTTTGAATGTCAACCGTCTAAATCAAATCTCAATAACGTTTTTAAATTATGATTGAGTCAAATTCTGATAAAAATAGAATGAATTATATTAAATAACGGATTGTAATGATATTGAGTCTAACACTTGAAATCGTAATGTTAAAGCATCACTGTGTTTTTTTAAGTATAATAATATATATTTTTTTAATAATAATAATTTATATTATTCTCTCTTTGTTTTTATGATAAAATAATACAGTATGACATTCTTTAATATAATTGTAACAATAATTGTGAGACACTGGTGCCTGGGGTAGGTTATGAATAACCTGTACCTATTACAGGTCACCAGTGCTCCACCCGCGGATACAATAATGGTTGTATGGAGGACCGTGTAATTTTATGGATTAACAATGGGGAAATTATTGGGCAATTGAAGAGCGCGGTGCGGTGATATTCAGATTTTTGCCAAAGAAGTAGTTGGATGGCACTGGTACTGTTATGAGCTTGCGTGACGCTTACCATCAGGCGTACGACGTGTTCGTCTCTTCATTTCGTAGTAGGTAGGTAGATAGTTCAATAAAAAGATAACCTTGTGAATACTTGGTTCGACTGCTATGCGAACCATGAGAATTCCGCTTTCGAAAATTCAAAGAATACGGATTCCGCTTTGTAATCGAACCAAAGTTTAAATAAAGTTCACATGTGCCGATTGATCGGACTCTTACCAAGTGTTTAAAGCGGTTTATTTATATCTAACGGCCAGTCTCAATAACTTATCTTATCATTAACTGTCTGTTAAATAGCTAACTCTAGTGCAATAATTTAAATGCGGTGTCCTAATGGCTAATGCATCGGTCTCGCAATCTAATCCTACCCTTTATGCTACCGACGTGAACCTACTTTTAACACAAGCCATTTAGCTTAGCTGGAGGAGTTACCAGGATTGCTAGTAATGTGGGACCACAATCCCACATTGATAGTTAGCTTTAAAAAAAAAATGTACCAAAACTTGTTAACGACGAGGTAAAGTTTGTGAGGTTGTGGGGGTAATCTCTGGATCTACTGAACGATTTTGATAATTCTTTTTCTAATAGAAAGCCCGTGCACGGATCGGCTAATATTTAATAATGCCAGAATTATGAAATTAATAATAGATAAATATAATTTTTGCTTATTAAAATTTAAATTTTATGTTTCTGGCACTTGGAGGCCGCGACGCGGCACGCTAGCTTCACTCGCTCGCCTTGTACGCACAGTTCTCACCTAACTCAATCAATTTAGTCCAGTAGATACTTACATATGATATATTTTTATGTACTTGGTATATCTAGTACTCGACGGGGGATAAAGATTTCACGGACCTTAGTATTTAGGTATACCTCATTGGATGCCGCTTTCTAAAACGTATCGCATCTACAATCTGACTAAACATGAGGTAGCCGCATTACTTTACGGCGACGTTATTTAATCCGGCGCGCCTGTAATACAGTGTCTTATACGATATAGCTGCTACATATATAGTAACACTAACCTCAAAAAACAAATTACATTACAATAATATTCCGAAGGGAGTAATTGAGCTGTCAGCGAACTTTATCAAATCCATCTTCGTTACACAAAGGTCATTGTCATCTCCCAACTTTGGCATCAATTCGTAAAATCTTTCATCTTTATATGCATACATGTCTATATATTGAAGCAGAACAGTTTGACTGATTTCTTCATGCCTAGTGGAACACAACGAAAAAAAAACTCGATATTTGAACGGTTGTAATGGATTATATTACAATCGTTTAACTATTGAACCATGAGAATGACTAGCATCGATCACATGACACCAAATTACGGGGTTAAGTGTTAAGTGGACTTAATTCTTGTTTAGTGTTAAGAAAGATAAAGTATTTAATTTTTGCACTGTAAATAAATCATAATGACTTAACGTAAACAATAGGGATGTTGACTCTCTTTTTATGAAATGTCAAAACGACAAGCTCTTTAAAAAGGTGTGTAGAATAACCATTGACATTTCGACCTGGGGGTCAATTCACGTATTTAAAACAGTGCAGTTGCAGTTCTGTTGCAGTTATGTTTCGATTAAAACGGCCATTTTTGTTTCTTGTAACTTTGGGATCGGTCTTAAATACGCTTGCGTCAAGTATGCGTCTGCGAGAGCGCAATAACGACATTCTAGTACGGTACGCAAGCGTTTTTGAGATCGATCCCAAAATTACAAGAATACGAAAATAGCCGTTTTAATCGAAACTTAACTGAAACTGTACTGTTTTAAATACGTGAATTGGCGTCCAAGACTGCGCCATAACCTCACAAAATTGACAACTTTCTAGAAAGAGACAACGCTATTTTATGCACAATACCTGTCAAAGTTCGCACGAGTATTTTCTCTCTTTCACGCTTTGCAGTCAATATTTACTTATTAATTATAAGGGAGGGCGCAGTCCTGGTCTCTACGTCAATGGGAATAACAACCTGTAACGTAATATGTTCCTATCGTCAAATCATTACTTTTAGTATTCGTTTTCATGCTTTTAAATTAAAATACATGTGCACTTATTTTTAAAACATTTTAAGATCTTCTTTTACCTGATTAGTATAAAATAATTTACTTTTATTGTAGTCAACTACCTACCCAATTTATACAATCACCTTTAAGCAAAAAAATTGGGCCTCACTCAGCTTTGAGCTGATTTTTAGTGAGAACCAAATGTTGACGTTTGAAGTGAGTTGTTAGAAAGGATTAATTTTGCACAGTATTGTAGTACTAGCTTTCGCCCGCGACTACGCCCGCGTGGATATCGGTTATCGCGATATAAACCATCCTTCGTCCTTCCCTGGGACTCAAACTATCTCCATACCAAATTTCATCTAAATCGGTATAGCTGTTTGAGCGTGAAAGCGTAAGAGACAGACAAACAGAGTTACTTTCACATTTATAATATTAGTATGGAGTATGGATAGTAAGGATACCTATAGTATATATAGTATAGTATAATATTATATATTATAGTATATATATATGAATATGGATAAACACCCACGTGACATCACCTGGATAATCAAGATATATATATATTTTTGTATCCTTAGTTAAATTACCTACTACTACATCAACAAAGCGCGATAAGGCTAGCTCTCGTTTTTTTTTTAATCATCTCCCATCAATGGACCAACAAAGGTAACATTGGTTAACCTCTTGGATCTCTTGATCGGCCGATCTGCTCGTTCGCCACCGAGTCACATAGTGTTAATAAAAACCAGACAAGAGCATGTTTGCCCATGCTGAGTGAAGGGATCCGCAGCCTTGAATAATTGCTTCAACAGAAGAAGAAGATGTTCATGGCACTTACGCCCTTTTGTTGATAAACGCAGTTTTTCGGCAATAACTCAATGATGGTATATCCGATCATGTCCGAAGTAAGTATTTTATATCTATCGAGTCTACCCGTGACCACGGCCGTTTCAATACGGTCGAAACGTCGGGCAATAAACAAGGTCTTTTACCTTAAATTATTTACGCGATTAAGACCCGTAATATTTATTTTCATACTGTATTCAAATCGCGAAAGTTTATCAACATTTATATGTATTTTAGTTTAAAGTATTTATTAAGCGCTGATTTTTTTCATATTTTTTGGTCACACGGTTCAAAAGTTAAGTTGTCGGGCGACACAATTTATGCAACTTTCGGAGCGATTATTTCCAAAAACATTCACTCAATCAAATTAGTAAAATGCCTGTGATACATACGGACGGACAGACAGACAGACAGACGAAACTATACCCGGTTCCGTTTTTACCATTTTGGCTACGGAAACTTAAAAAGGGACCAAAATACCACTTCTTCACAAACGAGTCGACACACCACAACAATGAACAAACTCAACAATGCCCCCTCGGGAGGTTTGAGCCTTTGAAGTTTTTCGGAGATCATCCTATTCGGAGTTAACGAACTCGAGTGAACCGTTCCGATTATCTGCCTTTTTGCTTTAATGAGCCACATTACCTTTGAGATATTATATTCGAAGATTATTGGCCTTGACTGGCCTGTTGGTATAGTGGTTAGTGAGCCTGACTGCTAAGCCCAAAGGTCGTGGGTTCGATCCCCACCCAGGATAAAACTTTTTGTGATGAGAACGATCGTTTAATCTGTGTCTGAGTGTCATTAATCTATAACTAACTGTCCTGGCGAACTTCATACCGCCCCGTATTTTTAAGCTATTGCATAGCTTTTATCGCGGGCTTTGAGCGCGGCGACCGAATCAAGAAATTCCGTAACGAAAATAAAACCTAACACCCCCACTCCGCCTACCATGTAGCTCGGCCGAGCGTTCGCTTAACGTATATGTATAATGGTACGACTGTACGAAGCTCGCACGGATCGAGACGAGTTGCTCCGAAATCGGACGAATACGTAATTTAATGAATATTTTTTTTGGTGTGTAATACACTATTTATTCCTAATTATTTATACTTATTATTTATACCTAGCTATTTTCGTTTTATAGAGAAGAAAAACTTAAAGAGCTAAGAAGAAGAAATTGTGAACGTCAAAGGGCATATTATCAGCGGCAAAACGGAACCCTTATAGTTTCGTTATGTCCGCAGCTTAGCTCAGAGACTGTTAGTGCGAGGAGAGGTACTTCAAACAAGTCTAACATCTTCACTTCACCCATCTCTCCGTGAAGCTGTGTATCCATGTGTAAACAAGGGCCGACTTGTCTAGAATAAGAAGATAAGAATAAGAATATTTTATTTGTACAGAATGTAGACAATAACAATAAGATGTAACAACAGTTCATGAATCCTTGTGCATTCTACCTTTCGGCATACAAACATGTAAAGTCTTAAATACTCTATAAGTAATTTAAGCGTCAGTCATGTGTTGATACGCAGTGACCTTTATGCCACCATGTAATTTTTGTATTTGCCTCTAGCTATCCCCGCGGACGCGGTTATTGCGGTAAAAAGTATCTTATGTCCATCGATAGAATTGGTATCCTGGGGAAGGACATCTTTTTATATTCATTCTTTTTTTTTTTAGATTTCCTTAACTTTGTAGATGATTCTTACATTAAAAAAAAAAACCGGGCAAGTGCATGTCCGGCCACGCACAATTTAGGGTTCCGTAGTCCCTCATCCGAATAATGCGGCTTAAGAAGTGGGTTTTCGTTGTTGTTTCATACTAACAACATTGTTCAATGGAATCTGTATGATTTTTTTTGACTTCTCATTTGATTGCAAAATTACAGCCTTCTAGCACTAACAGTCTCTGAGCTAAGCTGCAGATGGACGGATGGCCGGACGGACATGACGAAACTATGAAGGTTCCGTTTCGCCATTTTGGCTACGGAATTCTAAAATAAAAAAAAAAAAACGGGGCGGTATGAAGGCCGCTGGAACAGCTAACATAAAATAAAAATAAAATTGGTTTTCTGTAAAGTCGGTTTACGGACAATAATTTTACGTGATAACGACATATTTTTTTTTTAAGTCATATCGCCATTCGCGTTGCTTAGGAACCAATCCATAATGTTAGTTTCAAATGTGTCGCATGTCATGTCGCTGCAATCGCCATTCGCTGTTGCTTAGCAAAACCACTTTCGTGAATTTTGTAGTGTGATTTATAAGACGTTATTACGTCTTTTGTTCATCATGGCACTTAGGTCCTTTTGTTGTTTTTCGCCAATAACTCAAAAAAGGTATATCCGATCATGTTGAAAATAATTTTAATTGAAAGTATTTAAACTGTTAGTTATTTTAAAACCTTCGTAATTTTTTTCATATGTTTTGGCACCGTGGTTATTAAGGGGGAGTCAATTTTTGCAAGTTTCGGAGCGGTTATTTCCAAAAATATTCACTCTATAAACAAAAAAGTTTCATACAAACCTTAAAATGTTTGTGACATACGTATGGACAGACATGATGAAACTATAAGGCTAAGCTGTTATTTGGCCGTTCCAACAGTTGAAAGCTCATGAGAAGAAGCTGCCTAGATATGTGTCAGTCATATATGATTAATCAATTATGCCGTATTAAAGTAATTATTTAAATAAATGAACCTGTGTGGTAATAAATTAATCTAGTCTATATATTATAAAGTTGAAGATTTTGTTTGTTTGTTTGAACACGATAATCTCAGGAAGTACTAGTTCGAATTGAACATTTATTTTAGTGTTGGATAGCCCATTTAACGAGGAAGAACCTACGCTCAATATTGTGTTGGCATACTCCTATTTTTTTTATGTTCTCATTAGTCCATGTTTGGCAACCGTAGGACATGACGGGTAGAACCGTAGAATGCATGCGTTGTATGCGCGTCTTTTTATTTCAAGCCTTTAAAAAAACTGTAGGTACATACCTACCTAAATCAAATCTAATTCCGTTAAAATTTACAATGACAAACGGAAAAAGATACTTTCGCATTTATAAAATTAGAATCCATTATTTATTGTACAGCGTTAAGTCAACAACCTAAACCTACTTATTACTTTGATAGCTTAGTCACAAAATACCGAAGGTAAGCATAATACAGAAGGTAAACAGCACACAATTCGCTTTTGATCAACGCCTACCAAAACATCGCTTACGGGTTACGGACTTGGAATCTCAAACCGCTTTGTTACGAAGGTGTTCCGGGATTTCCGTGAGCTATATCTATCTATGCTGCCCTGATCGAAGTTGACAAATCTTGGCTTCTTTTGCTTTCTTGCTCTTTTGTGGTTTAGTAGAGAATTTCAAAGCACAAAAAAATAAACTACTTATTTTGGTACTGCTAACGTAGATGCAGTTAGTTTCGCTTTTTGTTAGTTTCGTTCCAATTATTTAGATATGACTCAGCACATTCCATCTAACGGCTTCCGTACATTCACTGCTTTTTGTTGTCAACTTGGTCTGGTGTAGTGTCATTGGGCATATCTATATCGTCTTAATTCCATTTTTTTTAGGGTTCCGTAGCGAAATTAGCAAAAACGGAACCTTTATAGTTTCGTCATGTCTGTCCGTCCGTATGTCACAGGCATTTTACATGAATTTACTAAACGAACTTACTGTTGTAACATTCCTTTTTATCAGCAAGACTTAACTTATTCCACCAATGTTATAGAACAGTAGCTCGTGTGCGAAAGCCTTAACCTGTAACTAATAGAATTGCTCGTTTAGATCGTACGATAAACTGCTCTACTCCCTTTTATCAAACTCAGCGAACACTAGCGTTTATTGCGTGGCATTAAGGGCATAGGGTTAAGTAACTTATTTACATTTGTTACATATTTCGTCTAATCTGTAATGTTCGTGTTTATTACTGCGGTATAAATGTTTTTATAAACTATAAATAAGTTTAACGTAAATTTGGAGTAGACGCTACAAAATTGAGTTGACAAACTATGTAATAGGACTTGTTACAAGCTTTTATTTATTAGAATTGCCAGTTATTAATTCATATGAGAATTACGGCCGAATACACAGACGCCACTCAGATTTAAGGCGCCGTTAACTCTCACGCTATTATTGTCACTTTAAGTTGAATTTTTGTAATATAAATACTTTCGAAACTGTCTCAAACTTGATGTATTGGGGGATTAAAATTGAGTAGTTTTTTTAAATCTGTCTTACAGTTAAGCAAAGGTCACCTCCATGCTCAATTCGGTAATCAGATCATCGTTTGGCACCCACTGTTGTCTAACAACGACTATGCAGAGATCTGTGCGTACTTATAAGGATGCTTTCTGCAAATATGTCCTACCATCTCCACACTGTAGATTGCTTGAATTAAGACTTAAATATCCTTTGTACACACACCTTAGCAGTACCATATCTTAGCAGTTATAAGCTCTGATATTCTAATAAGGCTCATCGATGCATAACAACTTGTAACATAGACCTTGTCATGCAAATATTTCCGAAGTATCGACCAGATCAATCAACTAAGGACAGCTGACGTCATCGGGCAAGTTTCTTTGATGTACACTGAAGTATACACAGCAGATATTCTCGATACCCTTTGAGATGAACATCGGCGGTGTTAGAATATTAAAATATTTATGACTTGAGCCGAGACATCGTCTACATAAGCCAGAGACAAAATAATGTTTCGTTATTAGATTCGTGAAAGAAAATATACTTAATTTTATGAATTCAGTGTGTTTAGGCATTGTAAATTGGGATCGAGGGAACAAATTGAGTACTGTGGTATAAATAAGGTCTGTTTCGAGAATGGGGTTTTATTTCTAATCTTTACTATCTATACTATAATATTATAAATTTGATTATTTGTTAGATTGTTTGTTTGTATCGAATAGGCTCCGAAACTTTGTGAAGCTACACTAACCCCGGGTGACGTAGGCTATTATATAGCTATTATAACGGGAACTACGCGGGTGTTTCCGCGAGGCGTCCGCTAGTCTCTAATATATCAAAAAAAAAAATATTATTTGCTTTTTTAGAAGCATTTAGCTTGTAATAACATTATTTTTAAATATTTAATTTAAATTGTAACTTTACTGTAGACGGCAATCTTAGAAAGTAGTAAACAACCCAAGACCTCTTGCGGCAGTCATACATACTCCCCTGTGCCACCGAGCTGTAAAAGATTTTTTTGGACAGTACCTTATATATTGTAGACAGAACATTTTAGTAAAGCAAAGATGGAAAGATGGCGGTAGCCCTCAGGTCGCGGTTTCGAATCCTACCCATTATACTACCGACGTGAACGCACTATTAGCACAAGTTTTTGAGCTTAGTTGGGGGAAAAAAACGTCACCCGCCAAAAGTGAAAAAAAGTTAAAAAATTAAAAAAAAACCTGCCTGCAAAAAGACGGATACCCTTCCTATTTAATATCATGCAGTGGGAGGCATTAATGAATCTTGTTGATCTTAAAAATGGTGCCATTGTGTCTTCGACTGCATGATATTGAATGTGAAAATGTGAAGGGTAGGTATGTTGTTTCCGTCTTTTTGCAGGCGGGTTTTTAGAAATTTTAAACTTAATTTAGAATTTCTTATTCCAAATTACATTTAAATATTTAAATCAGTTTTTAAAATCCTTTATTTTGATATCCCTTATTATCACTCGAAAAGATTGAAGTTTTTTTATTTTAAAGTACCCAGTGTCACTCAAAACTAAGACGAATCTAACGACACCTCTCAAGCTTAAATCCGTCAAGGCTTTGAGTCATACATACTCTCGAAAAACATAACCCTCCTTTTTGCGGAGTCGGACTCCTTTTTGCGGAGTCGGATAAAAAGACCATTCTGTATCTTTACTTATGCCGATCAAATGGGAATCTCATTACTTTTTTCTGAACAACTTAGCATCTTAAATAGGAGGACGACCATAAAAATTAACATAAATTTTAAATACAATTAATGTAACTTAATAAATGGTCAAAGTGACCGGTAGAATACATTAAAAAGTCTCATCTAAGTTGACAATTACTCTGGTTACCTCCTCAGACTTCAAGTTTATACTTTATACTCTTCCCTTGTAAACGACGGCGCCCAGAAATTAAATTGCCCGTATAATTTCCTTTGTTGCTTCTACGTCAGCACTTATCACAATGTAATTGTTGTTTTAATTATGCGATTTTATTTGGAAGGCTTGTGACAAAAATGAGAAATAGTTAAAATTTCTTAGTTTTTCTGTAACTTATTTTGAAATGTTGTTTTAGTATTCCCAAATTGCTTGCATTGTCAATCTTTTCTAATTTTAAGGCTTATTAAGATACCTACCTACAAGTCTAAGATTACTTCTATTACTTCAACCACTGTTTGACTGACTCTGTGGCGCGGTGGAAGTGTGGTCGACTGCTACGCAAGAGGTCGTGGGTTCGATTCCCACACGGGACACCACTTTGTGTGTATCCACAAATTGTTATTCCGAGTCTGGTTGTACTTTGTGTCCGTGACTTGTATGTTTGTAAAGTCCCCCGTGACACAGGGCTTGTACCTTACTGCGGGAGTCGTCTTTCTATGGAAATAATCTCAGATTTTTTTTTTAAAACAACTCCCGCAGTACGTTAATAGTCTGTGTCGCGGAGGACTTCACAAACACGCAAGTCACGGACCCAATGTACACCCAGATTCGGAACAACAGTTGTAAATCACACAAAGCGGTGTCCCGCGTGGGAATCGAACCCACGACCTCTTGTGCAGCAGTCGCACAGACTCCTACCGCGCCACCGAAGCAGTTTATATTGCTATGATTAATTTTATCAGCTAGATAGTATTTAGTTTCCTTCTGTTGAATTTACAACCTATACTAATATTATAAAGCTGAAGAGTTTGTTTGTTTATTTGAATGCGATAATCTCAGGAACTACTGATCCGAATTGAAAAATTACTGTTGGATTGCCCATTTATCGGAGAGGCTATAGGCTATATAACATCACGCTACGACCAACAGGAGCGGAGCAGCAATTCGAAATGTTGCAAAAACGGGGAAAATTTACGCAGACGAAGTTGCGCGGGACAGCTAGTATTAAATACTTGACGTCGAATAAATCATAACACTGCTTAATAAATTAACTGTTATGATTGAGTAACATCGTATGTCATCCATACTTATAAAATTATAAAGAGGAAAGATTTGATTGTTTGTTTGTATTGAATAGGCTCCTAAACTACTGGACGGATTTGAAAAATTCTTTCATAGTTGTGAAGCTACACTAACCCTGGGTGACATAGGCTATTTTTTATCCCTGTATTCCCACGGGGACGGGAACTACGCGGGTAAAACCGCGAGGCGTCCGCTAGTCATCAATAAATTGTAGATTTGATAGGAAACAGCTTTCGTATTTTTTGTACACTTCATTTAGAGAGATCCTTTATTTTTCTTCAGAATCTCGATTTTGTTTTTTCCATAGAGGTCGCAAAGATATTCTCCTTCGTCAGTCTTGTAAATATGTAATAAGAAAATGTGTCGATCTCTTCAAATATTTTCGTTTCGTGGCAATGCCGAGCCCAAGTTTCATATAGATACCTACATATTGTACTACAATATGTTTTGAATGTATTTTATATAATGGTAGACTTAAACCTTAGGTTACAAAACTTATAGTAGTAATATTTTAGTTTTGATTTGGTTTTGACAGCTGTCAAGATAAGCTTAGTATTTATATATATATAGCTTTCGCACGCGCCTCCACCCGCTAGCGAATGCCGCTATGTCCTTCCCCGGGCCTCAAACTATCTCCATACCAAATTTAATCTAAATCGGTTTAGCTGTTTGAGCGTGAAAGCGTAACAGACAGACAGACAGAGTTACTTGCACATTTATAATATTAGTATGGACTAGTATGGATTATCTGTACTATTAGCTAGCAGGTTCGCCGCAACCGGGTCTGGATGGGGATCAAACCACGACTTCTGGCTTAGCAGTCAGGGTCACTAACTACTAGATATAATATCGAATAGTATTGTGATCATGACAGTTGAAATATAGTCGTATCAATATGGGGTTTGTGACATCTTCATGACTGCGAGCAAAAGCTAATGTGTATTACTAGATTTTTTCTAATAACTAGTAATATGGGATTGGGTCCCACATTACTAGCAATCCTGTTAACCCCTCCAACTAAGTAGTAATGGGTAGGATTCGAAACCGCGACCGCACGATTGCGAGTCCTATGCTTTAGCCATTAATTGTTTCTATTTTAAACTTGGTTTGCTATGTATATGTTTTTAAACTAATATTATTGTTTTTAAAATTTCGCGATTTTTATACATATCAGATATATTTCGGGACTTAATCGCGTGAATTCACGACCCGACGTTTAATTCACGGACTTACCGTGAATTAAACGTCGGGTAAATAAAAGGTTCGTACCTTTAAATATTTCACGCAATTAAGTCCCGAAATATATCTAATATTCAAACTAATACTTTTGTATTAGTTTGAAAAGAAAAGTTTGAACATATACATAACAAACTAACTAACATATACTAAAAAGTCCATAGGTATCTAGGGGTTGGTCTACAAAGCTTCCGTTCGATAACAAACTTGTTAAGACCACACAATCAGGGTAACTTTAGTGTAAACAACTAAATTACTCGTGTTAAACATATTGTGCTTCTTTTGATCCACGAGAAATTTCAGTGGAGTGAGTGCAATAGTTCCTGCTTGTGTAGTAACTTAGACTTTAGAGTTTAAAGTAGTCTATTTATTAACGTCTTTAAAAATGAGGAGGACTTTTGGTTTAGTAGGTTTTTTAGGCATTTACCGAAATTAATTCATACCTACCAAATGTAATACTCGATTCAGACGCGCGACAAGCAACTCGGTAAGCAGCTCAACATGGGCCGGCGGCGGCGGTCTGAACAAGCCGTTAACAAACACCCAAGTTGCAGATTCACATGCTGGTGCTCGTGCCCGCTGATTGCTTTGAATGCGAGCGTGTGAACCCATCATTATAAGTGCACATTAAAAAACCCGTGATTCGTGAAATAAAACGTTGATTAATTGATCTTCAAAACGGCTCAACAAATTTTCATCAAACAAGTCTCTGAACCATTTCGATTAACGCTTTGGTTATCTATACTCTATATTAATAATATTATAAAGAGGAAAGATTTAATTGTTTGTTTGCATTGAATAGGCTCCAAAATTACAGGACTGATTTAAAAAAAAAAATCGCCATTAGGAAGCTATATTATAGGGGAGTAACATAGGCTACATTTTATTGACAAAAAATTAGAGATATCTACGAAAATTACAATAATGTAACTCAAGGTATCAAAAACTACGATGCCCGTGCCGAGCTAGGGCAGGCAGCTAGTTTAATAATCAAAAAACTTACTGTAACAGAATATGTAATGGAAAACGTGAACACATACAGATATAAATAAATCTGGTTTGACATATTTACTCGTGTTTTTAATTTAGAGCAAATACAGTTTGTGTTATATATTTAAACCTATTTACTCTTCATCCCTTGAGGAAGAAGGAATATTGCTATTCAGGTTAATAATAGTTGGTAGGTGGGCGGTGTACTCGGTGCAGTGGGTCACGCTGCAACGAGCTTACTTGGCTGATACACTTTGCACTGCGTGGGCACAAAGTGTTCCGAGGAAATGTTAGAGTTTATAAACCTTTTGTAGGTTAGTGGTAAAGTAGCACGAATTTCGACTAATATTTATCAATAGCTTTTGTTCGCGAGTCATGATAAAAAGCTTGCCGCCTTATTAGGGTTCCGTAGCCAAAATGGCGAAAACGGAACCCTAATAGTTTCGTCATGTTCGTATGTCTGTCCCTATATAACTTTTTACTCAAAGACTACTGGATAAATATTGATGAAATTAAGTGAAAAGGTGTTTTGTAGTAGCCGCTAAGTTTGATAGCTAAATAATAAAAATATTTTTTTTTGGGGCACTCCGCAAAAGCGTTTTTTTTTTCATCAATTATCAACGTTGCCACACATAATTCGACATGTCTTTCAAAAACATTTTAGGATTTTAATTTTTTTTTTATTGAATTAATAGATTTGGAAATAATCACTCCGAAAGTTGCAAAAATTGTGTCCCCCTTAACTTTTGAACCGTGTGACCAAAGAATATGAAAAAAATCACAAAGGTTTAGCTTATTTTGAACTTAATCAAATATACCATCATCGAGTTATTGCCGAAAAACTGTATTTCTCAACAAAAGGGTGTAAGTGTCATTAACATACTCTCTTCTGCTAATACAATTATTTAAGGCTGCGGAACCCTACACTTAACATGGTCCGACATGCTCTTGCCTGGTTTTTTATTCATAATAGTTTAGTATCAGTATTTTAACTAGACAATGTTTTGTCTTTGTTTTTTGTTCAAATTTTGAAATTGAATAGAAGAAGACAAAACTTTCGTTAGTTAAAATGCTGTTACTAAAGTATTATTCTTAGGATTAACCTTCCCCAATCATCATGTTACCCCTATTTCCATCCAATATTGCAAATGAATTGACCCAGTATCATCAGAGGTTAGGGTGTTCTATCAAACAAGGAAACTCTTCAGTTTTAGATAATAATTCAATACCTATACTCGTATCAATATAATTTGAAGTAGGTAGATAACATCGCTAATAAATACTTACCTTAGTAAGTATTTCAAAGGTAGGTAGATATTTATTTAACAGCATTTCTTCGTGATTTCATATATTTACACGTGTGTATGTTTCGCTTTTTGAACTCTGTTTGTTTCGGCTAATCTTAATAACGGCTACTATGAGAAAATGCGATAAGATTTTCAGGTAGTGTAGTAGTTAGTGACGTGACTGCTAAGCCGGAGGTCGTGGCCTCGATCCATACCCATGATAAAACTTTGTGTGATGAGCACAATGGTTTATTCTGTGTCTGGATGTAATTTATCTATAAGTTAGTATATATTTGTACATATGTTTATCAGTTGTCTGGTTGCCATAATACAAGCTCTGCTTAGTTTGGGATCAGATGATGTTGTGTGAGTCGTTCAAGATATTATACATTTTAGGTTTCGGGCTCGAAAATAAAACCCCTCAACTTCGCTAACTGAACAAGTACCTACTCTGTATTTAATCCAAGTTTCAATTATAAAATATGTTTTTATATAAAATGGCCAGAGGCGAGCATTGTTTTAAGGCAATGTTTTAATTGGACAAAATTCCTTTAGACATTTTTGATTACTTACGGACTTTTAAAAATGTTCTGCTCACTGGCTGCCTAAACATATTTACTTTAGATAAGTTGACGACTCCTGTGTTGGCAACACCATGCTTCAACAAATTTCGGTGAAGACGCAAATTGCCAACAAAAACTGGCAACTTATATTCCAATGTTTTACACTTATTGCTAGTTTTTGTTGCTTTATCATTTTAATGGTCTGAAATAATTTTAGTGAAAACATTCTTCGATATTTGTAATTTACTTGTTGCAAATTATATTAGAATCATCAGCTCACAGCCGAATACCACGATAAAAAACGTCTACAACCTTCCCTAAACTTCTAACTACTTTCATACCAAATATCATCAAAATCTGCCTTGTAGTTTTTGAGATGCCTTCATTTAAAAAAGTACCAAGTTACCAACTTAACCTCTTGATGTGGGAAAAATCAATAGGTAACATTTTTATAGGACCATTTACGCAATGGGTCTTAATTAAGGAGTTCGCAGTCCTTTTACATTTAAGTTTAAGACGAACCGTTGTACTGTCGAGGAGTTTAATTGCTTTGCTTACGTAATGGTATTTCAACATGCGACGCCGTGGCTGCGATTGTTTGTTTTAATTGTATTTAAACTGGCGAACGTACCGTTGTATCGCAAACGAAGGGTTGAATTATATCCGGTATTGTGGGGATGGATGAATAAAAACTATTGAACGGAATTTAATGTAATTATACAGTAATGTCGTTTATGTATCAGAACAGCACATAAGCTTCAAATTAAAATATAACCTGGGCGAAGCGCGTGTACAGAATATTTTAATTTGTTCTTTCCCAAGTTTGAAGTTAGTTCCCTATCAAAGTAGGTTGAAGTCAAACTAGTAGTATGAGATAAGAGCGTCAAAACGAATTTAACAGATGACAATGAGATTACTGTTACCATAATTACCCTATAGGTATTGATTCCTTTGCCAATGTCAAAATACGCGTCAAAAATGCCCGTCTCTATTGATTGCGTTAATTTAATTTTTTTTCACAGCTTTAAAAAACTACAGTGACAGATATTCTTCGGTGAAATAGTGATGTAAACACATCACTATTTCACTTTCGGTTATAGCAAGTGAAATTACTGGGCAAATGAGACTTGGTTGGTCTCGATCTTTAATGAGAAGCGCATTGAAGTGACGATCAGGTCCTTGCCAAACAAGGATTAGTGTTATAGCATTTCTTGCCAATTACTGTATTAATACATGAACTGCATTTTTTAAAAGTAGAAAAAATTGAAGTCCAGGAATTGAACCCGAGACTTCTGTATGCCAAACCGGGGCCGGAATGGAACCATCTATCTGGAATATGTTACTAGACCTCAAATTTCTCTATCCTTTCTTACAAGCGAGTTGGGCAAAATGAAATGCAATTATTGTATTTATAATGGATTAGTGTCTAGTCGTCTAATTACCACTTGATAACTTCACCCGTCCTGATAAAAAAAGCTTTTGAGAGGCCAACAACAAAGTACTATATGAGTTTATTTTCCTTTTGAGTTGAAGAAGTTTTTAATTCACGTACCTACTTAAAACTTATGATTCAATTTCTTTCAATATTTTTGCATATACCCAGACATTATACTAACAGCTGTTTTAAATATTAATACATCAGAATGTGTCCAAACCATTTCCATTGACTTCAGGTGTGATCCGCGAGTTTGTATCCCATAGAGAATACAGGGATGGGGGTTGTGGCGGTGCTTCAATTTCATATCAATATTTGTAATACAAGCCCTTAGGGCGAGCCAGACGCAATCAGACGGTGGAAATCTGATCTTGTAATGTATTGGTGACGGGTGTAGCAGTATACGCAAAGTATTCAGATGCAATTTGTGTTTTTAGTTGGACGAAATATAGAGGTTTTACGTTTTTTTTTAGTTTTTATGAATAAATGCGATTATGCACAACATTTTTTTTGTTACTTGTTGTCTTGCTTTGTTTATATTCTTTAACTCTAAAAAACATTAGTGGTTGTCTAGGGTAGTGAATCTGTAGTGCCAAAAAGCGTGAATGCATTTTTGGCGGCCTTTTGATTGATTCCGATTTATCTCTCACTTTTCTGCTTGAGGACGGAAAAAACTATGTAACCTCAAAAACGTATTCCATTTGAATGGACGTCATCCGGTTTTAGATTTCCAAACAAACGTCGTCCAGTCCAAATAGACGTATATCATGTCACGCCTTTTTGAAGACGTCCATATTGTCCGAAAGTGGGAAAATCAAGAAGCTTATAGTAAAGACGAGATCGAACTCAAAATACGTAATTGTGCCTTCAGGTTTATCCTGTCGTCTCGCTTAGAAAGAGATTCACCTTCTCTTTCTAAGCATAGTGTCAAATTATGGTTACCTTAGTCTCAAAAGAAAAAGATGGTCTCGCAAAATATAAATAAAATTCAAATTTGTTCTGTACACTTGTTAACAAATTTATAAAAATAAATTAAAACTAAAAATCCGGAATTGCATTTCTGTCACACAAGTATACAGGTCAATTCTACATAATCATTTCTTAAAAAAACATTTTCAGGTGCTTATTATATATTGCTTACTCTGGTAATTACCTAAGTCGTGGCGATATCGGGGTTGTTAGCTATGTCTACTTATATTTATTACTAGCTGTCCGTAAAATTGATGCAAACGAAGTTGCGCGGGATAGCTAGTAATAAATAAAACCAGGTACGCATAGGGTACGTTGAGTAAGAAAAGGGTCTAATATCGTAAAATAGAGGATTGGTTGGTTGCTCCCAGCACGGTGGATGCGTGTTACGACGACATTCAACTATTATTTTATTAGACAGCCTATGTTCGCAACTTTATCAGCAATTGCGATAAGGAGCCTGTACTTATGTCTGGGAAATTACCTTTTCATTGGCAGGTATCTAGATTATTGAGAACTATTAATTATTGAATGTAAGTGGTAACTGTAGTTACTGGGATATTAGATTCGCTGTATTTGTTGGTTGATAAGTTTACACATAGAGCAGCGCGCTGTTATGTCATATGCACTTCGTAATATATTGTGTTGCGTTTGAAAAAATCCCTAAAACTTGATGATAACATAAAGTTTAACGCAGTTTGAAAAGTCTACTATGGAGAGATGATACCTTGCGCTATTTATATTATATCATCTTAACATATAATTCGATATCTGACTATTGATCGAAGATGAGTTCTAATGATTTTACTCACTCGCAAACTTGTATAAGGGAAAGGTTGGTGCTTCAGACAGAATTGAGTATGTGATACTTCTCCTTTAAAAGACAGCAAACGAACACCTGTATATTTCGATAAAATTAAAACTTTAGTAATATCGCAACTCGAGCTCGTCTCACATTTAATAGGCGTATTAAATTACAAGCCCACTTCATTAAACTACATCTCTCTCATTACATAATTAATGTACAAAGTATAACGCTGTTGTTACCATCTTATTTATGGCTTGTTTCTACTCGCCGACGACGCGTTAATGTTTAGTCTTATATGGTTATATTCCAGTGAATAAAGGTCTAACCACGTTCGTATTAGATACTTTAATTTAATTGTACACAATTTGTTTTACTGCGTGATTGAGTTAGCAATATTGTTAAAACATGGCCGTATTCAAAGGGAGTAGGACTTGAGGTTCACCCCCCTTCCCCCAGTCTCCCCTCGAAATCTTAGATACACTGAAAAAAGTGTTCTTATGTGCGGAGTCTGACTTGCCTAGCACTAGGCCTATGTTGACTAAATTACACTGGTATTTCACACGTCGAGCGATTCTGTAGGTATTGTATCTGGATAGAGTCTCTTTCGTCCTTAATGGATATCTCCAAGGTTTAGTTTAACCATGAAGTCGACTATGCATCTTGGTTGAATGGCCTTAACGTCATCAGGTGTGATTATGTACCCTCCGATGTATGGGCTTCTAGTATGGTGAATTGCCTCGCAGCCACAGAGGATGTGTATTGGTGTTTCCTCATCCTTGTCCTCAAACATTAGTATCGATATGACGCATCTTGTGCATTTGTTTGTTTAGTCTGCAGTGAATTCTGATTCGATTCTTACTAGTAAGCGCCTTTTTAGTGCGATTCTGACTCGCGTTTATACTTGTACTGACTTCTGATCCAAAAACTTCTGTGTACGCCTATGTGGCAGTCTGTGTAATCTTCCCGATGGTGACCAATCTTAATGCGCCAACAACTGCACTCTATTCCCTCAATGCTGTTGGAACGGTAATGTGAAGCGATCGGTGGACCAAACACGGATAATAAACACTCTCGATGTTATTTACCGGTGAGATGTTTGCAGGATCGACAATAGTTTTCTTCGACGGCAAATTATATTAAGTAAACATCTGTAGAATGCCGCAACAGCTTTAAGTGTGTGTCGATTTGAAGTCACTACAGTAAAGCCACCAATTAATTTTCTTGATTTTCTTGCATGGGGCTAAAACCAAACTCTATTTTGGGCTGTAGCCCTATGTTATTTGATTCTTGTCTTTCTTACCGACTGCGCCCAAAGAGGGTAATGTATTTCAAGCTTATAAATGTTGGTATGTAGGTACACGCTCTACAACCCAAACGGCTTGACGGATTTTATCATGTGAGGTGTTGTTCGATACGTCTCAATTGTGGAAATGACAAAGGCTACATATTTTTTCATTTCATAAATTTAAGCGATCATGTTATTATCTTTTATAATTATTGCATTATTTTCTCTCCCTTAGACTTAAGTATTTATTTTATAAATATGAAGGTGCCTTAACCGTCGCGTGCTCCTAAACTTTAGCCTAACATTGGATTAAGATTGAAGCCTCGCGTTAACCCCATTTGCGAGCAACACATCTTGGGAACCTACTTTACTTGTACTCGGCTCTTTCCTAGCTATGTGCCTAATCGATAAACTTTCTTTCAGGGGTTCATTGTGCCCTATAATTAGGTTACTTACATTGAAACCTTGTTATGTTAGTTGGAGATAGATTCTGTTCCAATATCTCTGAATATCGTGAAGTTACCCACACACGACCAAAAACGAATCCCACGTCGCCATCTAAAGCGTTTCTTGTCTTATAGTCAAATGTAAAAATGAACCTACTAATCATGTCTTTCGATATTAAGTATACGGTGATTTAAAACGTAATACTAATGACAGACCGCGTTTTTCAAGACTGATGTCTAACCTTCAGTAATTGTACAAGAAAAGAAAACATAATGATACATATTATACTGTTTATAACAATAAGAAATATAATAAAGATAAATACAAAGCTCTCTAGAAAGATGAAAGGAAGAAAATAAGAAATGATGTTTTAATGTCTTAAATAAAAACTCTTGATGTTGTCTGAATACCATCTAACTAACCCTTTGGTACATTAGGGCTACATAAAAGGCATTCTTTTCCTTAAATCGTTGACATTGAAAACCCGCTACTGCTTGGGAATTCAGAGGCCTTGTTGATATACTCGTAAATGTTCTCACGCTTGCCCGAATCCACGCAGTGGTTCAACCAAGCTAGAAGAAACATGGTCGTCAAATTTTGCGTAAGAATAAGTTCTTGTTAATATTTAAAATTAGGTCATGCTTGTGGCATTGCCCGCATGCCTGCTGGTTATTGTGATCATTTAACTTGAGCTCTCTAATGCTTCGCGGTGCTAGTAAAATGGAAATCATGCTTAAATAGTTGGTTAGAAAAATAAGGCTTTTACGTTTTTCAGAGCTTTTTTCTCTCTTCGTAGGAACCTTCCTCGGATTTCAAAGAATATACAAAAATTCTTCATCACTTTTCTTCATCCAATTTTGTAGCTTCAAGAAAATGTATATTTCTACATTTACACAGTATAATAGGCATTTCTTTTTATTCAAAATACATTTTTATGGTATCCAATTAACCAGAAAACGAGACAAAGGCTCAATTTTATTACATAACCACAAACAAAAAAGATATGACATCCATAAAATTTCTTGCTCGCCATGATTTGTTTACACAATTCGGTCGAAACGTCTAGATTGGTCTGGACTGGACATTTAATGTCGTCTATACAAAAGTCAACTGGGTTTTCAGATGAAGAAATCTACAAAGATATGGCATGAAACCAATAATACAGAAATGCCAAAAAGGTTCTGCAAGGGTATCTGCGGTTCGAGGTCCCTTCATAAACAACTTT
This sequence comes from Herminia tarsipennalis, assembly GCA_945859575.2. Lineage (NCBI taxonomy): Eukaryota > Metazoa > Arthropoda > Insecta > Lepidoptera > Erebidae > Herminia > Herminia tarsipennalis. The sequence continues at coordinate 6,140,446 of OX243846.2, read as the reverse complement.
TATGGATGCGTTACGCTGTAATGCGAGCCTAAAAGGCATTTTCTCTAATATGAAAGCAGTAAAGGCAGTCGATATGCGATTATTTATAATTATTTAAAAAAAAAATTAACCATTATTTTGAATTTATCGGTTTACTCTTCAGGAAAGGCAAACAAATTTAGTTCTATCCCCATTTATTCCAAAATATTGTACATTCCTGAGGAAAAAACACATTTTATGTCAAACTTAAATCGTTTTCCGTAACAAACAGTTGCACAAATGGGATTAACTTCCCGATGCGAATCAGGCGCGTCATCGCTAGATGCGTCACGTTTCCAGAATATTCCTTACTTGCAACGGCTACACTTTATAACTCCTTCAGCGCTCCATTCAGATCAATAGTTTCATTTTAATATGCAGCCATATTGGCAATTACCCTTACACATACAATCTCAGCGATTCAGTCCGATATCGGCGTATGTCCCAATCGATACGAAGCAATTGCGTCACTCGTACAGCTCCAAGTGCGTAGTTCCAAGTTTGTCTAGTCCTTTGACCCAAGATTCGGTAACATGATGATTTATGGTGTCTGATGTTTCAGGGGACATGTTTTCGTGGGGTTAACTTCCAATGCCGTGTTATAATTGACGATGTTTTCCTCGTCCTGCCTCCGCGTTTAACAATTTAATAAGTTTTCAGTTTTATTGCTGTTGTTTGCGAATATTTTGAAGTAATTTATACCAAGTTATCGTTGGGAATTTAAACGAGAAGTTTATTCTGTTCTTCTATTTCGTCGGATACTACTACCTAGAATTAAGTTTGACAAATGTGTTTGTATATTTCAGGAGATACATGTCGTAATACCATTGATGTTAATTGCTTGTATCAAAATTCAAGCCAGGACACCGATCAAGTTGATCAAGAGTGGTGGAATCAAAGCGCACGTGCCCGGAATGTTCGCTAGCGTTCGTTCCCATTTCGTCCTGCCCTTTCCTCTTGTTTGCATCTTCAATTATGCAGATACCAGTTAACCCATAATATACTCAACCAATATGAAATGTTTATTTAGAGTATACATGGCACCGCCATAATTCATCACGCCCCAAGCATTTGAGCAAATAAATTTATACGTGGGAGTGTTGGGGAGGCGGAGACTGCGACGTACTAGCTTTCTAATACGATTCTGCTAAAAAACCAACCCCTTGCTCATGATAACTGTGCCAGGGCATAAGAAATTGTGACGTGTTTTCGATTCACATAACAATTAGAGTTAATTTGAACTATGTTGGGCAGTTATCGGGCAGTGGAAACGGTCAGGTTAGTGAGGATTGTGTTATTTGCGGTGTGGGGTGCGCGGCGACGGTGTCGCGCAGCACGGCGTTAGATCGAAGGCGCGGGGGCGTGCGGCGCGCATGCCCGGCGCGGCCTCTCCGCCGCCTCGGCTGCCGGGCCGCAGTCGCACCGCGGTACCGCACGCGACGCGCCATGTCGGCCGGCGCTGCTACCTGACCGAGCAACCAGCTCTTGGGAAAACAAACGTTGTGAAAACGCGATTCGGATCATCGCCATCGATCGCAACCTCACGGGGATTCGGGTAAGTCCGTAGCGGATCCGTTCACGCCTTACCTAGCCGCCGCGGCGAGTGCAGTGTCCAAGGTTAAAGGCTTCCGATGTGCTTTTCCCGGATACCGATCTGCGATCTCGGAGGGGTGTAGGTGGCGCTAGTGAGCGCGGTGAGTCATCTCTGCGACACGTTTTTTCATGGCCGCCCCTTCGATCTCGCGTACTATCGCAGGCTTACTGGACGGTTTTTGGAAGATGGTTGCAGTGGATGTTACGTAAGTGCGTTGGTGCAGCGGCCGTGGTGGTCGACGCTTTCGATACGCTCGGTGCGCACTCGACCGCGGCCAATTATCGCACGCGAGGATCGTTTTCAGGAAAACATTCACCATTTTGTACTCGGTGCTCGTGGGAGCAACTGTGAATATTGTGATCGAAGTCATGACTCCCCACGTTACTGTGATTACTAGTAACGTTACCGTCGGGACGTTTCAGTGATACCGTTCTATTGTGCAAGTGAATATTTTATTGGCTCGTTTTTACAATTGTTTGTGTTGCGTTTTAATTACATAATATCGGAGACACCAAAATAGTAGGTATCGATTATTTATTATTTAATATTGTTTCTGATTTCTCAGTTATAGTGAAAGTGATTGCACAAAACTGTTTACAACTTAAATTAATTAAATCGTTATGAAATTGCGTTCTACTTTGAACCTCGGATACGGATCGCTCTTACAATGAGAGAAATAATGCCGTCTAATTTCAAGAATACTTTCTTTTTCTTTACATAATGATGAAAAAATAGTGTAAGTATGCCATTCGCGCTAGGTCTAACAACAGAGGAATGCCAGTATTCCTCTGTTGTTGGACCTAGCGAATGGCATATTTAAATTAATTAAATATAAAAGATTTCAAAACAAAGGCCACCAAAAAAACATTAGCTGATTCTTATGTCTCTAATATCTTAAAGTTAACGATTTGTAACTGGCAACTAGTGCACTTAAACAATTTTATTCGCATTATGAGTTATGACACTGCACTTTGCTTACTACGCAAGTATGGCCTTGAAACCCTAATGATATGCTTACACAAATACTTGTAAAAAATCAAAATTATTATTACAAAATCTTGTACAAATAAAACAAAACTCAAGATTAACACAATACCCCAGTTCCAGCAATGTAGTTGAACAAAAAATAGATCAGCTGTGATCGCTAGCGCACAATCATCGCGCATGCGCGGTTTACATTCTTTAATTAAACAGTTTGAATTTTAGAACGTTTTTGTGCAGAAACCGTTATAATGACAGACTGACAAGTAATAACAGAAGCAAATGATCATTTCAATTCTCGAGTTAATGGCAATCCCGTTACTGCTTTTTGAAACATTAAAAATAGATTTAAAAAATGTTTTGTGTACAGATAGAGACTGGCACCGAATGTACGCAATTTATGATTACGCTGCCGTCATTTATGTTGATTACCTTTGTATGTTTGCACTCGAGTGCTTAGTTACTTTAAAATAATTAACCTATTTATGACAATTATTGTTTTTAAACTTTCGCGATTTTTATACATATTAGATACATTTAAGGACTTAATCGCGTGAATTATTTAAAGGTACCTTTTATTTACCCGATGTTTAGATCGAAATATAAGGTTCGTTATAACATCGCGCTAAGACTAATAGGAGCGGAAATGTTGCAAAAACGGGGAAAATTTACGCATACGAAGTTACGCGGGACCGCTAGTATCTAATATATTTAAGACAATATCTTAAATAGGAACATTATTTTCAAATAACTCAACGTCTGACATACTTCGAAAATAATAATTATTATTAATTGCCTGTATTGTCCCAATGCCCGGCAATGGCCCTACTTTCTCTCCACCTCTCTCTGTCAGTCGCTGTATTAGGCCAATCATTTTCGAAGGAGTCTAACTCATCTCGCCATACGAAACTTATGAATGTTGTTAAATAACTAAACCAAAAATATTCTGCGGGATATTCTGGAAACTTCATAATGAAGCCTTTTCCAATTCCCTTTAACACTATCGTTCAATAAAAACAATTTAACTGTAGCAAGCTATTCCTTCGATGTTTCAATGACGTCAAAGGAACATTTCCAGTCATTTTGGACTCTCGAATAACTGTTATTACCACAGAAAACGTCTAAGAACTTAGCATTTGCCTTTTGTCGGCCTACCCACGCGACAACCTCATTATGACTTGATTTTTATACCCACAAACGGTTTATGTGAGTTTTCTTCGCCTTTCTTTCTTAATGTTTAGTTTGAATGACTTTTTCAATGGTTTTCTTGTGGTATTGAAGCAGTAGTTCGCAGTCTTAAGGATTTTAGAGCTTAATACAAGACTTTCTATAGAGAGAGAGAAAAAAGCATATTGAACAGTATGAACACTTTAATTGCTCGAGCTGTATGTACCTATAAATTTAGAACCTTTCTTTAAGTTAAACCAGTATCTTTTTAAAAACGTCAAAACAATACACTCCGTTCAAGTTTATATGAAATACAAGCTTGTGACGTCATATTTTTATGGTCAAACATTTACTTTTAATTATTTTTGATGTTTAATTTCATAAACCACTCTACATTTTTGAACACTATGGTGTATTATTTCATAGTAGTCAAATCTCCACTTGAATCCCCCGACGGCGATCGGTGTGTGCAAACTTGCTGTAACCAATTCCGAGCCAAATGTGCCGGCACCAAATCCAATAGGAAACGTCATAATCATATGATAGGTGCGGCATTTTCCTTCTGTCGTTGCATACATTTTATTACATTATATGGAACAGGGTAATTTTTAATATATTTTAACATACTTTTGGCTTCTTTAATCATCCTATCACAGTCCACTGCTGGACATAGGCCTCTCCAATTGCACGCCACTTTGTTCTATCTATGGCTTCTTTACATTACACAAAATACTCGTAACTTCGTAAAATATATATTATAAATAAACCCTTCAGCACTTACTTTTGTCACATAACCATTTACCACACGATTTTTTTTTTTTTTATAATCTTTTATTTTTGGGGCTTTTATTCTAGGAACATGTCAGCCCCGTAAGGCTTAACCTATACATTCAGTACAAATAATAATATGAGTCTTAGGGAATCACGAATACGCGAACATCTTATATAGTGATAATGCAGCATCTGATGTAGGGTTTGCCAAAACAATTTACCACACGATGTTTCTTTGTCAAGTTCAGCCTAAACCTCACAATAAACAACTATTTTACTCCAGTCAAATAAACTGTAGGTGGTCATGACAATAACTTCAGAGCCTAAACCTTACGATAAACAACGATTTTAGTCCTCATCCAGTAAAATAGTCTGTAGGTGGTTAAGGTCATAACTCCAAAAACAAGTGGTAGGTGATTAAGGATTAATATATTAAATGTTTTTCAAAACTGATATTACAAAGTTATTTAGCGTTATATAAAGAAGCCACGAGTGGGAGGTTATTAGTATATTACAAATCATCCTGTATTCATTATGTTTTCAAAAATATATTTTTTTTTTATCAAATATGTATAATGACTAATAATTTTTGTACAAAGCCTTTTGGCCTGAAATAAATTACCTACTATTTTGCTTGTTTCTTAGCTTTGTTATTCAATAATGCCTTAAATGCCAATTCTTTCCAAAACAACATAGTAAAACAAAGATTAATCTACTTGTTTACAGCTTGAAAATATTTTCTCTTTACGCTTAAGTTTTAAGTTTCTAAGCAATTATTTAAATCATGATACCACAACAGTTTCATACCGGCCGTTCTAGATTTAGCTTCAGATAAAAATCCGCTTACTTACCTAAGCCATTCTTTTACTCAAGCCGAAATGGCCTTTTTGGATAATCTTTCTAAATAGTAGATACTTTAACTTTGAAAATGATATATAATAACTTTGAATAAGAAGACATTTGCCTTTTTACAATTTGCGTGTTCACTAATCTATCGATATTTTTTATAAATTAATCAGATAACCTAAATTCTCAATATTAATTGCCACGATTTAATAGGTAACTTGGTTTTTAAATTCGTATTATCAGTTTTTTTTAAACCATTTTACGAAATCAGCGAAACAAAGAGAATAAAACACATTAGTCGGGACTTCAATGAAAATAATTGATTAATTGATGATTCTATTTTGATAAATGTTAGTTATAAATATATGGTAGGTATGGGACTGTTTGGTGAAATTATGGTCACACGTGAGTCTGTCACAAATAAAATAAATATATCAAATTATATATATACACTTTTGGATTTTTACAAATTTATTTCGAAACTAGCGGACGCCTCGCGGTTTCACCCGCGTTGTTCCCGTTCCCGTGGGAATACAGGGATAAAAATAACCTATGTCACCCGGGGTTAGTGTAGCTTTACAACGATGAAAGAATTTTTCAAATCCGTCCAGTAGTTTCGGAGCCTATTCAATACAAAGAAACAATCAAACAAACAATCAAATCTTTCCTTTTTTAATATTATACTAGCGGATGCCTCGCGGTTTCACCCGCGTAGTTCCCGTTCCCGTGGGAATACAGGGATAAAAATAGCCTATGTCACCCGGGGTTAGTGTAGCTTCACAACTATGAAAGAATTTTTCAAATCCGTCCAGTAGTTTCGGAGCCTATTCCATACAAACAAACAATCAAATCTTTCCTCTTTATAATATTATTATAGTATAGATAAATATAAATCTGAAGAAATGTGACATAGGTACTTTCAGATAAATTCTACTGTCGTAGTATCGATTTCCACTCATTTAAATATTGCAGATGTCTTTTTATATCTGCCTTTAGCCACATAACCAGGTCGAAGACATGTCGTTGGGTGCGGTAGGTCATTTTGTCAACGGTTACATAAAGCTAGAATTTAATAACATATAGTTATTTTCAGATTTATTTTCACAAATATAATTGAACTTAATATTGTATTTTTATTGTTCTTTATAATCCCGCGATAATAAATCTTTTTTTTACCAAGATGACTTTTCGTTTAATTTAATCATTACCGTAATATGCCGTCTAAATTCATTACTTTTTTCGAAAGGACGTTTTCAAGCAATCATTCATTTAGTTTTACGAAATATAATGTTTAAGTTAGAATGTTTTATTATTTTACTACTAACTTTTACAAAAGGATAGTTTTACTGTCAAATCAAACCGTGTTTTTTTTATGAAATGTCAAAAACGACATGCTGTGTAGAAAGTTGGAATAATAAAATTTCCAAAAAAAAAAAACACCAAAAAATAGTTCTTTGCTTTAAAAATTCTATGCTTCGAATATAACGTAGTACATGTTTCAATATTGTTTCGGTAGAGAAATATATCCTTCTGATGGACGAACTACTCACATACCTGACTTTAAACGGAACCCTTGGTGCGGGATCCGCGGTCATACGGCGCGTTCCCACTATATCGTGACAATTAATTTGTCGTTTTAAAGTTGGACGACTGTCGTCTCTTGCTGTTCCCATTATAACGACTGTCGTGCTAGCCGATCTGACAATTGCAATCTGTCGTCACTGCAAAATCACATGTGAAGCCTCGTGGCGTCTGTCTCGTATTTTAATGGAGGTGCCATTAAAATACACACACCACGGCGCTTTAAACGTCACGATAATCTGTCCTTACGACATAGTTTAATCCCGGGGATGTTATGGAGCTTCGACTTCGACAGGTCGGAGTTACTATTCATTTTACACCTCCGACTCCGACTTAGGCTCCGATACTTTTAAATCGGAGGTACCTAGCGTGCGGCGGTCGGTCCTTTAAGCCAATTTATATATCTATACTAATATTATAAAGCTGAAGAGTTTGTTTGTTTGAACGCAATAACCTTAGGAACTACTGGTCCGAATTGAAAAAAATCTTTTACTGTTGGGTAGCCCATTTATCGAGGAAGGTTATAGGCTACATAACATCACGCTACGACTAATAGGAGCGGAGAAGCAATGAAAAGTTGCACGGGTTAGCTAGTCTATTACAAAAGTATGAAGGAAAAAATAACACTCTAGGACCGTGAGTCCGTAGAATATTGTAATATGAATACATTTTTAATATGAATAACTGAATAATATTTCTTTTTTTATCTTATTATCTTAACACTTATCTCGACATATTTTTGCCCACCAACTTCGACTCCGATTCCGACTCCGACATACCAAATTTAAAAACTCTGACTCCGACTTCGATAAAACCAGCTCCGTAACTTACCTAGTTTGAACGCGCCCTTAGCCAGTTTTTTACTATATTTAGACAACACTGACAACCTGAGACTTCCGATCAAGTGTAAAGCGTAGCGTACCCATAGCTGTTCTGAACTATTTCGCAAAACTCCAAACTTTTACCTTTTTTTACTGTAGTCAAAGTAAGTACATAATTTTTAACGTATGTTTTATTGTTACAGTTGTAAATCCGGCCCCGTACCGATGCACTAGTGGTTGTGTGCGAAGAAGATAACACATCCGCCATGTCGTCGGTTAAGGTGGCCGTCCGCGTGCGGCCCTTCAACTCGAGGGAGATAGCGAGGGACTGCAAATGTATCATAGAAATGTCTGGAAATACTACAGGTAAGGCTTTTATACACAGAATACCGTACAGAACGAAAGCTTTATACAAAATCTCGTCATAGACGCGGAGAATCGGAACAAGACGGCCAGGGGGCTTAGACAAATGCCACACGCTTCTTTTTTGGCACATGCTACTGTTGTTTTTAAACTTTCGCGATTTTATACATATTAGGTCACGGGTCGACTCTCGATCCGTGACCACGATCGGCGCAATTCGATCGAAACGTCGGGTAAATAAAAGGTTCGTACCTTTAAATAATTCACGCGATTAAGTCCCGAAATATAACTAACATGCTACTGTTGTTTTTGGTCCACCAATTCAGCAGCAGTCACGTGACGTATTGTCAACTTTATGTCAAATGCATACATTTTTTAGCGTTAGCGTGTGCGGAAAAAGAAGTGTGTGGCATTTGTCTCAGTCGAAGTGTGTGGCATTTGTCTCAGCCCCCAGAGATAGAGCGAGTGCCACGCTCACGCGCTGCTGATGCTCGTTTTGTGCGCGCGTGATGTGTAAAAGTGTAGTACATACATGAGCGTTCCTTCTGTACTCCCTTTACTTTGTGTCTATACTTTTTATTTTTTTAACCGTCTTCTAACAAGTTCGTTCTCTGTTGACCCGTGTGTTTGTTTGCGATTTTCTTAAAAGCCTGTGGTCCGATTTAGATGGGGTTATCGTTATTCGACTGTATATTTTTCTGGGAAGATTTTAGTGTATAAAACTTTGTTCTAGGTAATAAAACACTTGAGATATAGACCAAAACATAGGAGTGAGTCAGCGAAACTAGCATTCGGTTATGTGTATTTTTTCCTTGATCTTGAACGCGATTATTTTTTCTTAAAAAGTTATTATTAACTGTTTAAAAGATAGTTCCCGCAGTAGGGTACAAGCTCGGTCATGTGGGACTTTAAAAACATTGATTGAATAGTATATAGTATAGTTGATATGTTACTTACGTATTTGTATAAAATTGACCATCCGGTACAAAGCGTATTATTATAAAATGTTTATAGGTAATTAAAAAAACAACTAATGTGTCTTTAAACATATTGAAACAATGTACCTACTCGTTGTTAATTATTATGCTTAATTGTTGAGGAATGGGAACGGTAAACATAAAAATGTTTACCGTTCCCATTCCTCAACAATTAAGCAATTAAAATCGATAGGTACTATAAAAATAGTACCTATCGATTTTACTTCATTGTATCAAGTTTAGAGTACCTTCGTTTAACAGAATGTCAGAATTTTACCAAGTGTAAATTATTGGGCAAAAGGGATTTACGAACTAATGTCTCAGATGAGGAGCGCGGTCGGGTGTGATACTGTTATGGGCTACCGTGACGCTTACCATCAGCACGACCTGCTCGTCTCTTTATTTTATTGTACCTATAAAAAAAATAATTTGTCCAAAATAGTAATATTTCAGTGCTTTTGCTCACCCCGGATAATGGTTTGCATCTTGAAATGTTCTATTCAAACTCGTATTTTTTTTACTACGAATCGTGCGTCTGGTGGTAAACGTCACTCTGGCCCATAACAGTATCAAATCCCTGTTTGGCAAAGATCTTGTCACCTTGCCGCGCTCCTCGTTTGAGACATTAGTTCATAAGTTTCATCATCAGTCATTGTCCCAGTATTTTCATTTGCTACAGTATCCTTCAACCGAAACAGATTCAGATCATGTGTTATTATCATTATTTCAACTAATAACTGTCACATTTGTGGTACCAACCAAGATGGCCTATGGTTTAGACTTCCCATCGGTAAGCCGGTATTAGAGTTAGACAGCAAATGCACACACTTGTGATTAATCGTTGATTATTAGAAAAGACATGCTCTACATTTTTTACGTTTATGTCAAGTTACAGAAGTAATATTTCAAGCCTGTCAGAAAAGATCAATGCATTAACAACTCATGACCCCTCTTTTAATATTCTCATTACGTAGACTCACAGAAAAAAATGGTTGTCTGTCTGTAAAGTTGGTTTACGGACGATAATTTTACGTGATAACGTCAAAACATTTGTGACTTTGTAATAAACAACCATGCCACAATACTTCAGCCTATCAGCAGGCGAAATCGCCATTCGCGTTGCTTAGAAACTAGTCAATAACGTAACTGCTTAGTAACCAATTAATAACTTAACCGTTGCTACGTGACTGCTTAGCAACATATCAATAACGTGACCGTTGCTACGTGGCTGCTTAGCAACCAATCAATAATGTGACCGTTGCTACGTGACCTTTTGGTGCATGCACCCCGTTATAGATTAATAAGACGTTATCACGTCAAAAAATTACACAGGTACTATACCTTTTCATTTACTCGACGTAACACAAAAATTTTGAATAAGTCCTTAAGATAAATATATTTTCCATTGTCACCTTGGAGACCTTTTCAAATTAAACACCGCAGCGGCCATCTATATAATGAAGATTGACTTTTATGCTGCAATAAAACCTCGCTTTCGTCCTTCACCCTCACTTACTATTAAACAAAACGCTGGTAAATATAAAGGCCGTGGAAACACCCAGGACTAATGAAAATTGATATGCGTTGAAGAGGGTACGCCAGAAATCTCCGACGTCGTTGAAAACTCCCAAAGATATTGGTGGAATTAATGGGCTTACCTGTCTTGTTGAGGGATTACTTTTTGGTTTATTTTAGGACATGACAATCTGACAATGTCTTCGTAGGTTTATTTTTGGGAACACTGGCAATGTAAGTAACTATATTTTGAGCTAAATCTGATGTCTGTAATATCCGTAGGCTTTTTCATCTACAGAAAACCACGGTGTACATACAATATCAAAAATATCCATTACTTTGTGAGTAATGAAATAAAAATATTAAAATCTTGGGACAACTTACACAACGCTATCTGATCCCAAACTAAGCAGAGCTTGTACTATGGAAACCAGACAACTGATAAACATATTTATATATTTCTAAAACTTTCATATTCTAGATAAATAACTCCCAGACACAGAATAAACCATCACGTGACCACGATCGGTGCAATTCGATCGAAACGTCGGGTAAATAAAAGGTACCTGAAAATATTTCACGCAATTAAGTCCCGATAATATTCTAATATTGTGTAAAAACAAAACAATTTAATAATAATTCAATAACAGTTCGGGTTGATATCGCAATTTGTAACTTGTCAAGAAGACTATGTACTCAAATCTTAGGGCAACTAAAATAACCAAAGATATAAAGTACTGGTAATTTAAATGAAACATGGACGTCACGTTCTGCTGAGTTTTTAAATAAAAGTAATTCGTTACGTCTTTCATCTTCAAAATTAATGAAATTATTCCCAACGTCCATGAAAGAGTTAAAAAGCGAATTATATTTCTTCATAAAATTTATGTTGCACCGCATCTTTTAATATTATTTTGTGTTATGAAAAGAAAATAAAGATCTTAGAACTCAAAACGTTTTTGTGCTAATGAAATTGGAAAAGCTCTTTCATATATATTTATCTTTTATTAAATTCTAAAGTTTTCTTAACGTTTAGACTCGAGAAAATTCGGTTTGTGTTGCGTAGTAAATGCGTTTATAAAGTACCCGTGCAAGGTCGCCAACGAAACCTTACTAGTTAGCAATGTCAGTAGAAATCAATCGACGTCGTTTACGTATACCTATGTTAAATGCTATTCTATACCGTTGTATAATAACTTTTATGGCATCCAATTTAAGTTAAAACGATAAGCTATATCAAAATTGATATAAAATATTTAAGGTCAGGTTAAGTCTTTGATTCATTGTTAAATTAGAACCCAAAAACCGCTTAAAGGTTTTCCACAAAATTGGACAGAAGGCTTTCAGTTCTCAAATGTTAAAATGTTGTGGTTCTCACAAAATGTAGATCTAATTTTGTTAGTACAACAATTTCCTTTGTTAGGAAAAATAACGTAGGTATAATTTTCGAGGGTACTCTGCGAAGGTCTGGAGAGAAGCCCCGAGCGACATGTGAAGTGGCCCGTACTTGAACTGTAGCTGGTTTTAAATTTATTACTCACCCTTTACACAATTTAACGCGGAGCCTGCTTATTTAATATCCAACTTACCTTTCACACAATAGAGGTCATTTCACTTCGGCCGAGAGTTTCTCCGCTTGATATAATTTATTCACTGTATTGCTGTCGGTCTTGGAGAAAAGTTCTCCGAATAAACAATCGTTACTGGAATATAAGCTTTTACTTCAATATTGTAGTTGTTTAATTCAACAATGGAAACAATACGTGTATTTGAAATATACTGGGCGTGGTTTCTGTTCAGTTTTAATACAATAAGCGTTCATTATGTCTTCAGGACTTTAGGTTTAATTATTGTTTGGAGATGTTTTAATAACCTATACAATGAATTTCGGTAAGATAATTGGGTGTTCAGTCTGTTTATTTTGAAAATTTGGTAACTGATATTTTAATATATAACTTTGGGAGCATTGCTCTATTAGTCTTGCAGAAAGTCAAGTGATAAGTCACTTGACTGTCTGCTACTGATTGACATTGGTTTTCATTTATACAATATTAAAAATAACATCTAATTAATATAATAAAGAAATAGAAAGAATTTATCAAAGAATTATAAGTCTCGAGCAAAAAGGCTGTTTAAAATTATATAATTTGTTAATTTATAACTCACAATTTGTTTATAGTTCACTGATTAGTTTATTTCATTAGTTTTTAGATTTATTATTATTTTTTACTTTTGTTCTATTTTATTCGGGGTTTTTTTGATGTTTTAGAATAGCTTTGATAAACATAGCATTAAAGCATTCGTTTCTTCATCCCTTCACACATATATTTCGTCCCAAAAATGAAACTTTTATACCTCCGACCTTTTTGGTTTTAAATGGAAATGCCTTCAGTCGTGGACGCAGCCACCAATTAAGGCTATTAACAGCTCGGCAACTGAGCTGAATTCAGCCGTCACAGTCCAAGTAACTCCCATTTCAGTGCAATATTCATTCCTAACGAGCATGGAGCCTCGTTAGTGCTAAACTAGTACGTGATTCGTACATATTTTATGTTTCTGCGTCTTCCTTTCGTTAATGTTTTTTCAAGTGTTGCCGTTGACTTGGTGTGCTATCTTGTGATATATGAGGCTTATAAATTCGTATAAATTTTCCTTAATAGTTAGTTTAGTTTTCAAATGAGAAAATGAACTTTAATTATCGTTTAAAGTATTTATATTTTTGTATATTAAACTGAAATTTTAATACTAGATGCTTATGTTATTTCTGTATTAAATAAATAAATGCTGTTGAGTTTTCTCGATTTGTACAATATCGTCATATTCACGTAGATATTTTATGATTAAACACCTTTTTTCCCTACCTTTCGACCCTATTTGCAATGGTCCTGGTCTCTGGTTGACTATCGATTAACACCTCTAAATTTGTAATCTAAATTTGTATTGTATAATTAACAAAGTAGTAAAAAATCTTAAAAAGTAAAACACCAAAACCAAATTTATTGATTGAAGTTATGTCACTTCTCATACCACTGCTGGGCACGGGTCTCCCCAGCAGAACCATTGTAGATCCTGGGGTAATTGCCATAATCGCCACGCTTAACGAGCATCGCCAGAGTTGGCGTCACTTGCTGACAATGAATTAATTATTCTCAATGTTATTCTAGTAGTTATTATTCCACCTTCAAAGCTTAGATTCATATATTAAACCAATGTTATCAGTTCCCTTCAAGTTCATTGTCACGTCTGAGCTACATGGGGTGTGAAAGCATTGGCTCGTAAAGGGCAACTCGTGACGTCACATGTGCGTCATACTCAAGTACTAAACTCGGATACCATAAATATGCATTAGCTTGGACATTGTAAAAGCTTTTATAATGCGAACTATAGTGTTTATGGCGCATTTTAAAGATTTTTCCATTATTGATAATGGTAGCTTTTTATAAACTTAGTAAATCTTAATCGCCTTAGAATGTTACAGTAACTATGTTTTGGTTTCTAAACGGTTCACATATTACAGATTTAGCAATCACAACTAACTTTGATTGCATGAAATTAGCATAATTTATTCGGATGTTATGGAAACATATAGTCTTACTAAATGATCTTCTAGTGAATAAATGCTACTACTCACTTCAAGAGTATTTCGAGGATAAGATATAACTGACTTTCTTTAATGCCCAATACTACTCATCTTCACTTGATAATGATATTGTAATTCTTGAAGTAATTTTTATAGGCATTTCTTGCCAAAGACTTTACAAATACAATAATTGCATTTTTGAAAGATAGAAAAATTTGAATCCAGACTCAGGAATCGAACCCGAGACTTCCGTAGCCAAACCGGGGCCAGAAGCGAACCACCTATCTGGACTATGTTACTAGATATCAAATTCTTCTATCTCTTAATGCTTTTACGGGTTAGGCCCCCGTAGCGCCATCTAGTCGGAAGTTAAAGAACTATCACGGCTTTTGTTATTGCTTCGTTACAGAGAGCATTTTAACAAATTATGATGACGCAGGCCGAATATTGAAGTAATTTTTATAGGCATTTCTTGCCAAAGACTTTACAAATACAATAATTGCATTTTTGAAAGATAGAAAAATTTGAATCCAGACTCAGGAATCGAACCCGAGACTTCCGTAGCCAAACCGGGGCCAGAAGCGAACCACCTATCTGGACTATGTTACTAGATATCAAATTCTTCTATCTCTTAATGCTTTTACGGGTTAGGCCCCCGTAGCGCCATCTAGTCGGAAGTTAAAGAACTATCACGGCTTTTGTTATTGCTTCGTTACAGAGAGCATTTTAACAAATTATGATGACGCAGGCCGAATATTGAAGTAATTTTTATAGGCATTTCTTGCCAAAGACTTTACAAATACAATAATTGCATTTTTGAAAGATAGAAAAATTTGAATCCAGACTCAGGAATCGAACCCGAGACTTCCGTAGCCAAACCGGGGCCAGAAGCGAACCACCTATCTGGACTATGTTACTAGATATCAAATTCTTCTATCTCTTAATGCTTTTACGGGTTAGGCCCCCGTAGCGCCATCTAGTCGGAAGTTAAAGAACTATCACGGCTTTTGTTATTGCTTCGTTACAGAGAGCATTTTAACAAATTATGATGACGCAGGCCGAATATTGAAGTAATTTTTATAGGCATTTCTTGCCAAAGACTTTACAAATACAATAATTGCATTTTTGAAAGATAGAAAAATTTGAATCCAGACTCAGGAATCGAACCCGAGACTTCCGTAGCCAAACCGGGGCCAGAAGCGAACCACCTATCTGGACTATGTTACTAGATATCAAATTCTTCTATCTCTTAATGCTTTTACGGGTTAGGCCCCCGTAGCGCCATCTAGTCGGAAGTTAAAGAACTATCACGGCTTTTGTTATTGCTTCGTTACAGAGAGCATTTTTGGCTACGGAAGTCTCGGGTTCGATTCCTGAGTCTGGATTCAAATTTTTCTATCTTTCAAAAATGCAATTATTGTATTTGTAAAGTCTTTGGCAAGAAATGCCTATAAAAATTACTTCAATATTCGGCCTGCGTCATCATAATTTGTTAAAATGCTCTCTGTAACGAAGCAATAACAAAAGCCGTGATAGTTCTTTAACTTCCGACTAGATGGCGCTACGGGGGCCTAACCCGTAAAAGCATTAAGAGATAGAAGAATTTGATATCTAGTAACATAGTCCAGATAGGTGGTTCGCTTCTGGCCCCGGTTTGGCTACGGAAGTCTCGGGTTCGATTCCTGAGTCTGGATTCAAATTTTTCTATCTTTCAAAAATGCAATTATTGTAATTGTAATTCTTTTTCTTTATTTATATATTATAAGATATTGTTTTATTAAAATTTGCACACCACAACAGTAAAATATGGATTGAACAGTACCTAATGTAACTACTAACACAATATGTACCCATGTTTAGCAAATAAAATTGAATTTAATTGAATTACTAAAACAAAAAAATATCCGAGTACTAACCGGTTAGTATGTTTGATGATTTATAATGCCTTACAATTATTTAAACTAGGTATTTATTTTTAGCCTAGGTTGCCCCATTGCAGGTAAAATGCACTGTACTGCTCTTAACTTCGATTCTATCTGTCCTGAACTAGAACTGATCAATCAATCTGCTGGGAAACGAGTTCGTTTCATCATCACCGGTAGGTCTAAGCCATAGGCCGTCTTGGTGGGTACCACAACAAATTTCGTAGAAGTAATTCTTCCGTGAAATAGTGATGTTGACACATCACTGTGTTTCGGTTAGAGGTTACTATAGCAAGTGTAATTACTGAGCAAATGAGACTTAAGAACTAATTTCTCAAATGAGGACCGCGACGCGATGACATTCAGATCTTTGCCAAACAAGGATTTGGGTGGCACTGATACTGTTATGGGCGACGCGTGACGTGCGACCATCAGCCCCACGACCTGCTCGTCTCTTCATTTCGTTTTATAAAAAAAGTTATTGATTCTCAATGTCATTGCTTTAGTATTATAGACATTGAGTGGTCTCACAAATTATAATGATTAATGAAAATACATCCTACTAATATTATAAAGCCGAATGTTTGTGAGTGTGGATGTGTAAGATGTGTGGATGTTTGTTCCTCTTTCACGCAAAAACTACAGAATGGATTTTAATGAAACTTTACAGTAATTTAGCTTATACATCAGAATAAAACATAGGCTATAATTTATAAAGATATTGTGTAAATTGTCCAAAATATAAAGATAAGTGTCAAGTAAGTAGGAAAAAATCTACAATCGGTGACATTTTTGGCGTGCCCCGCAAATATCGTTGAAGTTACACATATATAATCTATGAACGATATGTTTATCATAAATAGTCCTACAAAAAAATCCGCGACAGCATATGTCTATCTCTTATGTGGAAGCAATTATCGTCAAAATAGTTAACCTAATATTGTAAAGCTGAAGAGTTTGTTTGTTTGTTTGAACGCGGTAATCTCAAGAAGTAGTGGTCCGAGTTGAAAAATTAATTCACTGCTAGATAGTCCATTTATCGAGGAAAGCTATTGGCATTACGCTACGACCAATAGGAGCGGATCAGCAATGAGAAATGTTGCAAAAACGGGCAAAATTTAAAAAAGTAAGTAATATACTGAAACATTGAATCATACAGTTGTGATATTGAAACACCATTTTTCAGAAATCACGCGTTGGTTCACGGTATGCAAAATATTATAATCAAATACATCGAAAAGTGAGTCACAACAATTCAACCAATTCTAATTCAATACAGTAAAGCTTGAGTCATTTTCGTGGTCAGGTGTTCCGAATCTTTGTATCATTCCGCACCGTGGTTTCACCCTCCACTGTTCCCCTGCAATGCGTTCCAATGGCCCATAAACTCCATAATACCCCATAAACCTTGTCCATGGACTGTTCGGTACCTCTCGTAAATTCTCCGTCTCGCTTCCTGCTTCTAAATGATTCGCGTGGTTTCATTTCATTTACGTGGTAACGTATTTGATTGGATGAATATTTGAAGGTGAATCTTTTCGTTTGATTCTATCGAAGATTGTATTGCCTACTTGGTTTTTGGTCTGCGTGCTCATTTATTGCTAAAGTTAATGCGGTGTTTTTATATTACTCAGTTTCATGAGATAGATATCATTTATTTGTTCTGTCGACTACAGAAACATAATTTTATTAAACATGAAAGGGAAAGTTAACTCAAGAAAACTTCTTGATCTAAGACTAAAAATTTGTCAGCTATATACTAAGTTATTAGACAAGAAAAGGTCAGCTAAGAAAGTTTTTAAAATCTTACGATTTATGCAAAAAGAGGGCTAAAGTTAGTACCAAGCATGCGGAACTGATTGAAACTAGTATAAAAATAACTATTAAATTATAATTTTGAGAGAACTGATTGAAACAACTAGTATGAAAATATATTTTTTTATATTAAAGTAGTCTTCTGTAAGGCAGAGGGCTTCTAGAATCAACTAACTTTGGCTGTATATCTCTCTTATTTGTGTTATAACCTAAAAAGCCCAATCTACGTATTTTTGACGTGCACTTCGACGAAAATTCGCTATTTCTTTCGCATGGACGACACCAACTCAGTAGCTACTGAGATCTATCAGGAGACTGCCGAATCGGTTCGATAAGTGCCGTCATGTTGGTATAATAGCCATGTTGCGCGTAAATTTGACTTATGTTTGGGCTTTATGTAACTTTTGCGAATGTTCAAGACAGCTTGCAAAGATTTTTTTTCAGTTAACCTATTTGGTATTGATAAAAAATGCTTAAAACCAATACAAATTTAAATATGGTGGATTTTTTCAGTTTTATTAAAATATAAGGAAAACTTAAGAGATTTCATTTTTATTTTCAACTTCATTAGGTTTCCATAGTTTTGAGTCTAAAACTATTAATAAAATCTAAGCAATGTTTAATTAAAACTTTCTTATTTAATAAGACTATAAAAAACTAGTAGATATCCTATATAAAATCTATACTAATATTATAAAGCTGAACAGTTTGTTTGTTTGAATCTCAGGAACTACTGATACGAATTGAAAAACTCTTTTACTGTTGGATAGCCCATTTATCGAGGAAGGTTATATAGGCTATATAACATCACGTTACGATCAATAGGAGCGGCAATGAGAAATGTTGCAAAAAGGGGAAATAAAATACGGAGACGAAGTTGTGCGGGACAGCTAGTTATTTATATAGGTATATAGCGATTTTATTACTTACACGTAATTTTTACGTATGATTGGGCTATACGGCCACAAAAATACGATTGGACTTCTCCCTGGAAGTCAAACTATATCCGTGCAACGTTCACTTTATAATTCAACCGATGCAATTAAACTTCACTAAAGAATTCGCATTGATAAATACATGATCCAAGTACAAATGATATAATTAACAGTTATAAAACCGTATTAATGTAAGCATAACTGAACAAGTATAGTTCGCATCACAAACGCGTTTTATTAACACGCAAGCAATAATTTCAGTGTGTTTATGCTGAAGTGAGCATTTAGGTTGAATATTGATCAAGGTCTCTTTTTCTGTTTCATGATCATAATGTAAAATAGTCGGTCAATCTTTTTTTTGTATATTAAAAAAACTATTCATCTAATTTGCCTGACTGCCTCTGTGGCGCGGTGGGAGTGTATCCGACTGCTACGCAAGAGGTCGTGGGTTCGATCCCCACCCAGAATAAAACTTTGTGTGATGAGCACAATGGTTTATTCTGTGTCTGGGTGTTATTTATCTATAATATGTATTTATTTAAAAATATATAAGTATGTTTATTAGTTGTCTGGTTTCCATAGTACAAGCTCTGCTTAGTTTGGAATCAGATAGCGTTGTGTGAGTTGTCCCAAGATATTATTATTATTATTAAGATATTAATTTAAGATTTTTTTTAAAGATGACTTGCAGTAGGTCACAAGTCTTGTGTCACGGGGGACTTTACAAACATACAGTACCTACACCTAGTCATGTGACAACATTTTTTGAATCACACAAAGTGGTTTTGTTTGTTTTTAGGGGATAGTGGCCCATACAAAGTGGTATCCCGTGTCGAAAACATACCCACGACTTCTTGGACAGCAGTCATACACACTCTTACCGCGCCACCACTCAGAGAAAAGAATCCGAGAATGTGATAAGACGGTATAGCTACTCGCCATTCGTCAATAGATGGCGTTGCAACGGCTTCGCTCGCGTTAAGTTTCTGCACCCACTTAGAACATACCTTATGCTTATATGTATGCCTTACAATTCTATACAGTTTTTTTTTCTTAAATCTTTTCAATATATAGTTTTTTTTTCTTTCTAACCCATCTAAATTCTAATTCAACAGAAGAAGACAAAACATTGCTGGGCTGTAACGATAATGTTTCAACGTAATTTTACTGGGGAAAATCTTCTAAATGTTTAATTATACCTTTATAAGAAAATACGCAGCTGTTACAATTCCTTCGCTAGTAATAAAAGCAATTACGTTAAGTACCTACAAATTTAAAATATAAACGTCTTTTTAGGGCTGAAGATAATTTGTTACTTGAGCGTAGGTACGTCATTTGTGTTCTTTTAAAATGCTTTCAATTAAAATGTAGAGATATATCGTAGGTTATATAAAATTGTAGAAAATGATTTGCCATTTATTTAATCGAAATTTTACTTGAAAACTTCCTAGCTAAAAAGGATTTAAACAACTAATAAATACATGTTATAAAATACCTTACCGTAAATCGTATAATTATAACGGACCAACATATTAATTATGAAAATAATGAGGAAAGAATGAAACGCGTAAGTATAAAAGATATGCAAGCTATGATTGCACCTTCTCTCAATGTGGTTAAATATAGATCGCGTTACAATTGATGATGATCAAGTTATAGCGATGAAAACTATTCTATGTCCTTTCCTGGGACTCATACTATCTCCACACCAAATTTCATCTAAATCGGTTTAGCGATTTAAGCGTGAAAACGTAACAGACAGACAGAGTTTCATATTTATAATATTAGTGTTAATATAAACATGCTATTAGTAAAGTCAAGAGCATCAGAGACGAAGGGTTAACAGTTTCCTGAGGTAACTCGATACAGAAATATATCTTGTTGGACACTGTTCTTTGTTCCTATGATATTATGTAACTATAATTCAAAGAGAAACCGAAAATAATGGTGTTCTAACGACCCTTCGCCACTGAAGAGCATGTTTATAGTAACACTAATGAGAGTACTCCTCGCTACTCTACTCAATACACTTATAAGTAACTAGCTTTCGCTCGCGGCTCCGCCCGCGTGGATGTCGGTTATTGCGATAAGAACTATCCTATGTCCTTCCCCGGGACTCAAACTATCTCCATACCAAATTTCATCTAAATCGGTTTAGCTGTTTGAGCGTGAAAGCGTAACAGACAGACAGACAGAGTTACTTACACATTTATAATGTTAGTTCGGATATATTAATGCACACTCCTATTAGAAAAAAAAACAAACATTATTTCACAATATTTCTACAAATATTCAATTAATTTTCTTTCTGCATAAAAGAGTATCCTGTCACAATGATATTAAATAATACAAGGATTTATTTAAAGGTCACATCATATTACAATCGCTTCGACAGGTCGACGTTCACATTGTCAGGTATTTAAGGTCTCGGCATGTGAAAAATCGATCTCATTGACCTTGATCGCAGGTAATCTTTCTAGCTACGAACACTTTGATTCAATAAAAATGTTTGAAGTGACAAAATTTGGATGTAGAGATACATTGTAAAGTGCTATTGCTAACAATAGATGATTTAGCTAAGATGATTTGACCTAGTATTTGTTCAGGTTTAGAACTTGCCTTTCCCAAAATGTCCCTTGCCTATAACAACCTCTTTATGCTATGAATTATGTTAATGTTTGCTATGGTAGTTGCTGCTATTAATACAACGTGTAACAAGGTGAAAGGTGTGATCATATTCAAGGGTCGTTACGAACATGGGCGGATCCAGGATTTAATTCTGGGGAAAGACCAAATGGGAATACTATACAAGAAATTCGGTACAAAAAGAACTCTCTGAAGGGGGGGGGGGGTGTTTACGTGCCCCTGCACCCCACCCCCCTGGTTCCGCCTATGTTTGCGTATAGTATTGTGTTGTTATGAACCTTATATTGACACCAAATAAATAGTAATCATCACACGAAAATTTATACTGAACAAACGTCCACTGACTTAACAAAGCAAAAAAGTTTAATGGTTAGAGATCGTCAGAGACCAGTCATATAATCATAATGATAATATTTAGGTATAATAATAATATAATTATATCTTGGGACAACTCACACAACATCTGATCCCAAACTAAGCAAAGCGTGTACTATGGCAACCAGACAACTGATAAACATACCTAAATATTTCTAAATACATACATATTAATACATACACCCGGACACAGAATCAACTATCGTGCTCATCACACAAAGTTTCACCCAGCTCGAACCCACAACCTCTGATTTAGCAGTCAAAGTCACTAACCACTAGACCAACAGGCAAACAAATAGACAGAAAACTCAACACACATCATGTCGCAATTTTCCTCGTCAATATTTCCGCTTAATCAATCGTCCAGCAACTTTGTACCTTGACCCCTAGAGCCGGCTCATTGGTTCAACAACCATATTTCATTGCAGCAATGAAATTTGCTGATGTGTTTTGGGAGCTGAAGTCGTAAAATGAAATGGGTGCTGCCAATCACTGTTCAGTGAACTTGATGACTGTTGTATGGATTATTTTTGAAGGTCATTGGTTTGGCTTGAGGGGATATTGTTCGATTTACGCCTGAACAAGATTTTTTTAACTTAACGTTTCAAAGTCATGTGAGACTAAAAGTTGAATATCTTAAAACAGCTGAATGAATTTTCATAAAATAAAGCTAAGAAGTATCCTGGTTAAACTAGTATTATAATAAACTAGTTCAACCCGATTTTGCAACATTTTTCATTGTTGCTCCGCTCCTATTGGTCGTAGCGTTATGTTATATAGCCTATAGCCTTCCTCGATAAATGGACTTTCCAACACTAAATTTTTTTTTCAATTCGAACCAGTGGTTCCTGAGATTATCGCGTTCAAACAAATTCTTCAGCATTATAATATTAGTTTATATAAACAGTATCCAAATCAGTTTATCCGTTTGGGAGCTACGATGCCACAGAGATTACCTGCAAAAGAAAAGCCTCACACGACGCGCGTTCCATAGAATCACCTACGGACGGACATGGAATCTCGGAGCAAAGTGCTCCAAGATTCCGTGTCAGCTTTGTTCGAGGCCGTTGTGCCCTTTAAGTCTGACATTATTGTAAAAACAAACATAACAATAAAAGCAAGCGCATTTTCAATAGTCCACTTTCTCTGTGTAGTTGTATAACGTACAACAAAGGTTGTCGGTTGTCGCTGCAACCTTGACTATCTTGAACATGGCCGAACACTTCCGATTGCGGAAGCCGAATGACGACAATAGCTGACTGAATGTAGAAACATAGAGCTGTTTATATATTTAGGTAGCTGCATTCCGTGGTTTATTTCAAGCTCTTTAGAAAAATGGGAACTTTGAATATAATTATCCAAATTTAAAATGCCTAAGTTAGACTTGACACTACGTCTGAAACAACATCAAACTGCACTTTTTTCTAAGAGTTTCCTAGGTATGGCACCTAAAATCTACAATAAATTGCCAAATTCTATTAAGTGTCTATAACCTTAATCGTTTCAAGACAGCACTCCATAGATTTCTGGCGAATAAAGCGTACTACTCCATAATAGATTTTTTAAATGATCAATAATCCCGACATTCGCTTTGTTTTTGGTGTAATATTATGAAGATTTACTTATTAATTTTATAAATTTGTTTTTCTTAATTTAATTATTGACATTCTTTGTTTGATCAATTCAATATTTTATGGGATTATTTACGTTATTTTTTTATTGTTTTTCTGTATTATTCTATTACTTTTTTTACGTACTTTTAGTGACTTTACTGGTTTTTTTTATATAATTTGCATTTTTTTTAAACATATTTGTACGCCTTACATAGACGAAACATAGTGAGACAATTGTATTTTAATGTTATAACACATGTACCTATTTTCGACAAATAAATGTATTTGATTTGATTGGACCTTATAAAAGTAAATTAACGATAAAATATGTTAAAATTAATAACAAAGCTGGTTTTTAGACATATTAGGTAGGTATGCAATTTGTAAAAAAATCCCTATAATCTTTGCAAAAGTATCTAATTTTGAAATCCCTTAGATTATTTCTTACATTTTTAAATACGAACAAAATGTCTTGTAGCATCGTGAGTCTCGGTTTGATTGCTCTCGACGCCTGAAAACAGGAACTCAGGGCTTCAGTACCGCTGCAAACGGTGTAAAATAACTGTGACTTATTTGTAAGGCTGAGTGCAAGAGTGCGAATTACCAGCGCAGTCATTAAGCGTGAATGAGTCTAGATTTTTATGAGCCGAGCTTGTTATGTGGCTACATTACAAGCTGTTTGCTAAAACTAGCAGCTAAAATAAAACCTGAATAACAACGTTTAAAATTAAAAGCTGAAACAGTAATTTCTTTCAAATACAAGACTAGTTTGTAATTCGATTAGACATTTCTATTTCCAGATCGTATTGTTAGTAAATGATTTTATTTCCTTTGAACTACAAACAAACATTGTACTGCAAGCAATTTTATACTTTACTACAAATTATTTTAAGGTTCTGTGTCTGTAAAATTTATCTCGCAACACAATAGAGAGTAGTAATAACACAGCTCTCTATTTGATTACTCGCGCCGGGAGTCTTGCAATAATAAAACGACCTCCGTGTGTCAATGTGTTTTGTTGCAATACCAGCTAAAACTAAGAAAGAAATTGCAATTTTATAGTGTTAGACTTTAAGATTAATTTGAAACATACCTTTTTATCGTGAAAACCGTTTTTCAAAATGAGAAATTGTATATTCAGCTTGTTTATAAGACCTCAGTAAAACCCTTGACTACGTCACAGAGTTTGAATGGTATTTTATATGCAAGTAGGTATACACTACCTATGTTAAACTGAACACACATCCGCTTAGACAGGGTGTTTTGGCCTAAATCAAATTGCTACTGTAGCAAGAGGCAACCAGACTATTTCTAGACTGGAATTGGTTTAATATACAGTATAGAGTTTACTCATTCACATAAAAAGATCTTAAAACTCGTCTTGTATCACAATTTCTTGGTTTCATTGCACGTGTCGGGGAGAACTATATCCCAACATGTGTCTTCCAGTGGTGCAGCTATGACTCATAACGTAAGATCTAGTGCAGGCACCGGCTTTATAGCTTGCTTGAGACAGACTGCTGTTTGATTTTATGTTCCAAGTTTATGTTAAGGGAGGTGTGCTTAAAAGTGGTAGAAATACGACGTAAGGAAACAGTTAAAAATGTATGAGCTGGTATACTGTAGCATATACAGCTTTAATGTCAATAGAATTTGAGCTCTGTCTGTAACACGCAATATCTATAAAACAATAAGGAGCTATTAATTGACTCTTTTTAGTGAATTTTTATTTACGTGAGGCTATGTTATTACGGATATTTTATCGGACGTCTTGGTAGGATTATTTGTATAAAAAAATATTTTCATTGATTGAATGAATGTCAAATAAGTGCTCCTACTACTACCTAGTATAATAATAGCTAGGTACTTTCTTTTAAATTCAGATATTAAAGAATGAAAAGTCTTAACTACTGACTAATGCCAATAAGTAAGCTATAATTTTCTTTTTCTTTTTTTTATTTATTAAACTGGACTGGACTGGGTCCCACATTACTAGCAATCTTGTTAACCCCTCCAGCTGAGATCAAAGGCTTGTGTTAGGAGTGGGTTCACGTCGGTAGTATAATGGGCAGGATTCGAACCCACGATTGCGAGTCCGACTCCTTAGCCATGAGGCTATCGCCGCTTATACACATATATAATTACAGTATAGATTAAGAAACCGGTCTGTCAATTAAAACTCCTTAAACTTTAAAATGGCTTAACTTAAGGACTAATGAATAGATAAGCGATATCGTAAGTTTAAGTAGCGGTTTACAGCCTGAATATACAAAGATCCCTAAGTAAGCTCTTCCGAGCATTATGTAACTTAGACAGGGATGAACAAACTTTCTTTAGCCTTATCCATTTTCATTGTAAGGCTAAAAGATCCTTTTAGTTAAATGGCTCAAGTGAATCCATGTGACATTTAAGATAGATTAGTTTCTATTTTAAGTACAAAATACATCTTTATGGACACCTTATTTTATTTAAGACATCATGACGTAAATAATCTAAGAGTTAAACTAGATACCATTGCCAATTAAATTGATTAATCAATAGTTTGTATTACCAATGTTAAAGTACAATTTCTAATTGGCGCTGGTTCATCGCTCCATCCTCTTATCTCCTTTTATCCATTTGATGCTGGCAAACTGCAAGCTGGAAATATGAAAATAGTGTCGCTGATACAACTGATGTGACTGGCGATACAAGGTTGTGTCAAGTAGTAGGGTTAAGGGTAGCCATATACTAGACACAAAGAAACTTGAGAAACGTAGATTACACACAGGATGCAATAGCAATGAACCTGTGCATACCTATTGAAAGCAACATTACCTTTGAAGCTTAATTCAAAGCGCAAACTTCAAGCTTGTTCTTCAATGGTGTGTACACGTCCTTGGTCGGTATAGCGTCGCGTCGGCCGGCGTCAGCTTCGGTCGATACGTCGCGACGCCTCGACGACTCACATTCACACAAAAAGTCCTGTGGAACTGTTTGAGTGGATTGTCTGCGATCTAGACGGAATCGGATAACTGGATAACGTTTTTAAGTAGTTTCTTTTGTGGTTTTGGTCGAGAGTTTAGGTATCTATTGATCCGGGTGCTAAAAGTGTTGTGTTCTTGTCTTTAGGGTCGATGTACTTATAGGATTGTTAGAAATGTTATATTGAGTCGTAGGCATATTATATTAAGTTCCGTTTCAATATTTCTCCAAATCCATCCGAGAAATTGTTATTTCATGAATCGATAGTCCGTCTAGACAACAAAGGGATCTGAGGCTCCTTGTAACTTAATTTAGTCATCAATTTTGTTTTGTTGACACAATCTCCGCGTCGCAGAAGACTTTACAAACATAGCATTAACGT
Source organism: Herminia tarsipennalis (assembly GCA_945859575.2). Lineage (NCBI taxonomy): Eukaryota > Metazoa > Arthropoda > Insecta > Lepidoptera > Erebidae > Herminia > Herminia tarsipennalis. Next base: position 6,113,580 of record OX243846.2, on the reverse strand, counting down.
ATACAAACTTATGAAATACTAGCGTATGCTTGCTTTATAAAGACACATTGTTGCTCAGGTCCTAAGAAAAGTAGCTTGATGATATATGTATAGCTTATAACTTTATTTGGGCATAGGAGGTTATATGCTCCTAAAATTTGGATAGAATCTGTTTAGTAGTTTTTGCGTCAATCACAAACAAACAAACAGACACGAAAAAAGCTATGCATTGTTTTGGATTCAGGGACCCTTCTAAAAACCCCGATCTAGATTAGTTTTTTGATATACCTGCCTCTGTGGCGCGGTGGGAGTGTATCCGACTGCTACGCAAGAGGTCGTGAGTTCGATCCCCACCCAGGAATTTGTGTGATTAGCACGATGGTTTATTCTGTGTCTGGGTGTTGTTGTCTGGTTTCCATAGTACAAGCTCTGCTTAGTTTGGGATCAGATAGCGTTGTGTGAGGTGTCTCAAGATAGTATTATTATCATTATATTATTATTAGTCGTAATCATGTATAGCACAAAGTCTTATCCCGTACAACATACTCAACCTCTTATAGACAGTATTAAAAGTAGGAACCTATACAAGGTTAAATTTTAAAACATTTTATACTTAAATTATAGAAGACTAGCTTTCGCTCGCGGCTCCACGCGCGTGGATGTCAGATATCGCGATAAAAACTATCCTATGTCCTTCCCCGGAACTCAAACTATCTCCATACCTAATTTTATTTAAAGCAGTTCAGGGGTTTAAGCGTGAAAAGGTAACAGGCAGACGGAGTTACTTTCACATTTATAATAAGTATTACTTACAGAGGTGAGACTTGACCAGTCTTTCCACTCGAATTCAACAGATCGACTAGTGAAGTTATATCGTGTGTGATGTGATGACTGAGTATAGTGCAGAATACCTGGGGGTCAATTCACGTATGCAGTTGCAATTCAGTTGCAATTAAGTTTCGATTATAACGTGTATTCTTATAACTTTGGGATCGATCTCAAATACGCTTGCTCAAATATGCGTCTCGAGAGTGCAATAACGACATTCTAGTACGGTGCGCAAGCGTTTTTAAGATCGATTCCAAAGTTACAAAAATACGAAAATGGCCGTTTTAATCGAAACTTAACTGCAACTGCACTGCTTTAAAAACGTGAATTGACCCCCTGATCATTCTAAGTGGTAGTCATAAATTTCTATAGCTAGTTTTATTTTACGATTAAAACTTATGTTTGTAATTCTGTTTGTTTCAGTTATAACAAACCCGAAAGCTCCACCAGGCACCAAAGATGGCGCGAAAAGCTTCAACTTCGATTTCTCATATTGGTCACATAATGTAAGTACCTACATGTTTGTATAATCATATACAGCTATTCCTGCGTTTAAATTGTAAACCTGTTGGCCGTGGCACGATCACCGCTCCTGGTTGGAGGACCCTTTCTTTATTTTGGAGGGCCGTAACACCTAGTCCTCCACAGGCCTACTGATCTGTGAAAGCAGCTGTCTAATCTCGAACTAATATAAATTTATTATAGTACATTAATTTAACCATTCACAAAATATTTTATATGCTACGCTGCAGGTCCTACATAGTATTATCACTACATAGTATAAAACAAAGTCACTTTCTCTGTCCCTATATCCCTATGTATGCTTAAATCTTTAAAACTACGCAACGGATTTTGATGCGGTTTTTTTTAGTAGATAGAGTGATTGAAGAGGAAGGTTTATATGTATAATAACGTCCATTAAATAGTGGAGAAATACTGTTATTTTTGAGGTTCCTAATATGATGTCGTAAATAATTAATTTTTTTCCGCTTACATTGCAAACGCAGGCTTAACCCTACGAGATTTATCAAAGTAATGTACCTACTAAGTATTGTACACTCTCTCATGACATACAACTCCGCTATAGATATATAAATAGAAGTATACGCAGACGAAGTTGCGCGGGTCAGCTAGTAGTATTATAATACAAATATTGTATTTCAATAGGTTGTTCACTCGATCATAGATGATAGATCAATTTGAACGATAATGAGAATGCATGTTCGCGTTTGGACGCCAGCCATATTTCATCCACCATCTACTGAAGTTATAGGAGTAGATTGATTTCAGCGATCCCGTATTAAGGGGGCATTACACTAAGAGAATAATTTATTTAGCGCAACGTACACAGCGACACGATCGCCGGCCTCGCTCTTCCGCACACAACCATTACTTCACAGTGCGCAGGAGCGCAGGTCAAAATAAAGTAGAACATTCGTTCGTACATATGTTAGATTACGAACGCCATGACTATAGCAATACGAAAACGCTCGTTTTTGCATTTTTCCGCAACTTCAAGATTTATTTGCGGGATCATATTAAGACATATCCTTAAATTTCTTTCTTTCATCTACTAGAAAAACTCTTTGAGAAAACCTAAATATTAGGACACAAAAAAAATTGTGACTAGGACACAATTTTTTTTGTGTCCTAATATTTAGGTTTTCTATATACATTTTTGAAAGAGCCGAACCCTGTTTCGGGTAATCTACCCTTAATAAATGAAATATAATACTCGATAGGTACTCTACAGGGCTACCTTAAAGGGAATTATAATACAGAAGTAACAGCCTCAGTGCACAAGGTCTCTATTTCTGATGACTTACTTTACTACTGCAATAAGCATAACAGATAGACGTCAAAATCAAGTAAGATTAAAACTAATTAAAATTGGGGTGAAGGGCAGTGGACTCTTTACTTGGCACTTTACTTTAAAACTTAATATTTCACAAACGGATCCCTAAATCGAAGAATTGTCTTAAAAGTTTTTAAAAGACCTATCAAATGATACATTTACATGTATGGGAGATACCCATTTTTTTTTTAAAGATCAATTTTTACTTTGTCGGCGTTAGTAATATTATCCATGCAAAATTACAGCCTTCTAGCTCTAACAGTCCCTGACCTAAGATTTCGATGGATGAGTTGTCAATAAATTCATTATTTCCGTTTAGGTGATGATAGGCTGTATTATACCATAGGTAAATACATAGGTAGTAAATCGCTAGCTTACCAACAGTGACGTAGAAAACAGCAAAAATTAATAGACACTCAGCCGCACCTTGAGTCTTTCACAGAATTACGTAATTGTTTGGCAAAAGAGCTAGACATATTTATACATCAAGTTATAGAGGAACTACAAATTACCTTGGCTGAGTTCTGAAATATGGCTATACGGCTGGACTAAATTAAAAAAAAGAACATTAGGTACACAATACGGATTCTGCAGATATTTATGTGCAGAACGCGTAAGTTCTTATTAAAAAATAATTTACTATGGCAACACAAAAAATGGCGACACATGACAAAAATATAATAAAGAATGTTCAAAACGGCTGAATTTTTTGTCGAACATAAAAACTAAATTTTAAAAAAAATGTCTACCTCATAACACCTCTATTCTTTCGGGTTTAAATCAAATCATAGGCATAAAATTAAGCAGATATTTTCAAAACCAAAAGCTTTCAAAACAAGGCAATTTAAAGACAACCGCATTTGTACGTCAATGCAAACCATTCGATAATTGTGAGCAAATGGCCGTCGACCGCAAACCGGGCCCATTTCCAATCACTGTTCTGTGATTAATTTGGGAACAAATGTGGGAACGTCACTTCGGTATTGCGGTTTTCTTGCTATACAAGGACGAGTGTATTGTAGAGGTTTATTCAGAAATATTATTGGCCAATATGGTTTAGTTATTGTTTCGAGAGAATTCATCCATCAAAAACCATAAAACAAATAATAAGTTATGGATAAAATAGTGCCTATTCACTAACGCACTTTCAAATTTTTAATACTAGAATCTTTCTGTAATTCCCCGCGGTTTCACTCTCGTGTATGTTGCAATTATTACTGCACATTTCCAGCAAAAATAATTCCACATTTCATCAAAATATTAGCGCATTCAAATTGATCTATCGATAGACATTTAAAACTCCATCTCCAATAATAGCAGCATGTCTAGATTATATTCTGGATAAAACTTAACTTACGAGTACATAACAACGTACAATAATAACATATTACATACACTTTATGCTTTTTACTCATATATTTAACACAGTTAAAAGCAACAGCATTTACTTAATTTGCAATTTCAACGAGAGAGTTTTGGAATATGCGTAATATAGTTGGTAATTCATACAAATATATGCGCGCCGCCTCGCTTCTCCGAAGTATATCAGACATTATGATAATCTGCTTTATTTAGTTTAGGTAATTTCAATTTGTAATCTGTGTTCTATGTTGGCCGTTTCGGCTTCAATTTTTGTGAAGAGCGTATTAAGGGTCTATTTTGATGCTGATTTGAATAAATGGTTTAGTAGATTATAATTTTGTTCTTTATTAATGACGAAAAATTTATTATAATAAATTGTTCGCCTAATCGATATCCTTTATGGCGATCAGTCTCAAATAGAGACTATCCTAGACTAAATAAAAATCTCATAGCCCGAAGGGACAGCAATTCTGAAAAGAGGTTTTAGACGAAATACATTTATGCACGGATGGGTGTGAGATTTTGACGTGATTATAAATCGATGACCGACTCAGTGACTCAGGAAAAAGTGTCTAAAAAAAGTTGGAGATCCCGAGTCGTCTTTTAAAAATTGACAACTTGAATAAGGCCCCAGGATTTTTCATTGCCGTCTTCTGTAAGTTGTATATTAAGGCTGCCTCTGCCTGTCCATAGGCATAGAGACAGCGTAGCTGAGAAACATATAAATTAACCAATAGGATCGTGGACTTTATAATCTTCGCTTCGGTGATTTTCTACAATCCTATTGGTTAGTGTTTCTCCGTTTCTCCGCTCCGCAGCCTCGCTCCGCTTCAATGAACATGCAGCCGTATAGTTGACGTTTCCTCAATTTGACACAAGATGAGCCGCCTTCAAAGGTATATCATGGAAAAATATATGACTCACTCCTATATTTCAGTCTATATCTTTGATGTTTTATAAGCTACTAGCTTTCGCCCGCGGCTCCGCCCGCGTGGATGTCGGTTATCGCGATAAAAACTATCCTATGTCCTTCCTCGGGACTCAAACTATCTCCATACAAAATTTCATCTAAATCGATTTAGCTGTTTTAGCGTGAAAGCGTAACAGACAGACAGACAGACAGACAGACAGACAGACAGACAGAGTTACTTTCACATTTATAATATTAGTATGGATGGTAACGTTTTATAAACTAAAACCTTCCCAGAAAAATATGCAGTCGAATAGCGACAACCTTATCTAAATCAGATCACTAGCTCCCGAGAAAATTGCGAACATACATCCGTACGCTACCACTTTCTTGAAGGCGGTTAAAAATCAATTACTGAAAGTTGGTTGGAAGGAAATTATTCAATGCAAATCTCAGAATAATCTGAGCAAAATTAGTTTCTATTTTAGTAACATTTTGTTTACGCAATTATATTCCGACCCAAGAAGCTATTAAAATATTAACTAAATAATGTTCAATTTTGAGGTTGGATATTTTTAGATAGGAAAGGGTATTGCAACTTAAATGTATGTAGTGAAACGCTTATTAAAAACTGATTTTTAATCACCGACTAGAGAAACCAAAAAAGAGGGATGTTATAATTTTATGCCTGTATCTACGTGTCTGAGAACTGTGTTATCTACGGTATTATATTCATCATCAGCCTATCACAGTCCACTGCTGGACATAGGCCTCTCCAATTGCACGCCACTTTGTCCTATCTTCGGCTTCTCGCATCCAGCTCAGCGGTATTATATTATAACTCTTTAAAGGATGCACCGATTTATTTAAATTGCGGATTTTTTAAAATATAATTCCAGTTTAGTAAGAAGACTTTTGTTTAATGGAAATTAGTTTAGCCGTTTTTAAGATACTCTAATTGTCATATCACGTTATACACAGGGGTTAATAAATGCGCGACCAGTATTGGATGGTCCTGACTCAGTGGCGACCGAGCAGATCGAGATATCCGCAAGGTTAAGCTACATTACCATTGTTGGTCCATAGATGGGTGACCGTTTTCGAACATTGTCCATACCTCGGAGAGCACGTTAAGCCGCCGGTCTTGCGCCTAATCGCTTTCCGATCCGGGTAAGGGGAATAGAGAGTGCACTTGTGTCTGCGCGTACAGTACCCTCGTGCACTATAATATGTCCTAACTAATGAGTCTCCATTAAAATTGGCCACCGTAACCGGCATCAGCCCGGAGAGGCCATTAACAAACGCGCGACCCTCATTGTTGGTTGAGGATACTCCGACCAGGCCAAGTGATCGTACCTGGGACGGTTGCAAAATGCAACATTCTGTTTGTTGTTATTTGTGACAAGTCACTTTAATACAACAAACAAAAATAAAATAAATCATATGGTCAATTCAAAACTATCATCACAATGCAATCCATTAGTTTGTGATTATTGTTCTACTCCAAAAGTCATTCCACAGCCTACGAAAATGCCCTACTGGTTTTGTAACTTCTTCATTACCTGCGGCAGCCACGGAGACGGTATATGTTTTTATAAGGGGTAAAAAAAAATGTTATGTGACAAAAATAAGTATTTGAGTTCAATTCAGGGCAGTAAATGGCAGACCCCGGCGGAATTTCTTCGGTTACTTACCTCCTATTAGTCGAGGGGTTTTTAAATTTGGTTTAATTCCTTTTTACGCACATCGCGGTTTTTTTTATATAGGTATATATAATGTCGCCACGTACTTATTCGTCTTTTTGTTTCCAGCCAAGTGACCCTGACTTCTCATCACAAATCATGGTGTACAAAGACATCGGGGAAGAGATGTTACAACACGCCTTTGACGGTAATTAACACTTTCATATAACACTTTCACTAGTTAAAGATAAAAAACTTTAATTGCGATTTCTATTTTCGAGAATATTCTTTTCAGCTCGAGAATTTTATAAACTCACACAATTTTTACGTACCTCTGCTCATTATAATTACAGAAATTACTTTTTGAAGGTTTAGTACTAAAAAGGTATAAACGGAATCGTAGTTTAACTTTCCACTAAGGCTGCGCTGCGTCGTTTACCTATTTTGTAAGCTTGTCTCTCCTTACTTCAAAGTTCTGTACCTATATTAAACTCTCAAGTAGCTTGCTAAAATTGTAGCTGAATATGTTATTGGGATCATGAACCTATATTTAATTAGGCCTATTCTACTCTAATCCATTGAGCTAATCAAATAATGGATCTATTCACAAATGTGGCACTTAGAGATTCTTCAATAGCCTTCGAATAGGTATGTTTTTATTTTATTTAAACAAGGTAGTACAAAACACCCCCTAAAGTAGAGAAAGTGCAGGCTCAAATTAGAATAGAAACAAGCTCACGCACACATAGGCAGGCGCGGTTCCAGAACTTTGTTCTGCCTAACCAGAATAAAGTTCGTACCGTTTTGCATGTTAGACGTCTTACGCCGTCTCCACGCATTGGCCCCAAAGTCTACCCCAACGCCACTCGTCCAAAGTGTGCGATCTAGAAAGCATTTCATTGGCGCCAACGCTGGGACGAGCGTTATTTGGTCGCGTTGGACGAGTGGTGTTGAGACCGACGTTAGGTCAATGTGTGCATCCGGCGTAAGACGACTTACAAGCAAAACGGTGCTATAAGCCTGTAAATAACATGAATACCAGAGATGTTACTCATTACAAACTCTGTTTTTGCTACCAAAACTAACTTCTAAAAAAGTTATTCAACTGTCAACGTCTCTAATATCATTACTATTTTCAACTGCGACTTCACAATATGTGTTTTTTGTTACAGGCTACAATATATGCATATTCGCGTACGGTCAAACGGGCGCGGGCAAGTCTTACACTATGATGGGTCGCGGCGAGGATAGCCAGGAGGGCATCATACCACAGATCTGCAAGGATCTCTTTAGACGCATCAAATCTACAACCAGCGACGATCTCAAATATTCGGTCAGTATTTATTTAAATAGCACAAACTAACTTACTGGCGGATGACTGATCAAAGCAAGATGAAACTATTGACTCTATAAGCTGGAAAATTTCCAAAAACATTCACATATTAATTAAAATATTAATAACCTCCTAAGCGTGGCTTCTTTACATAACACTAAATAACTTTGTAATATCAATGTTGTAAAAATTTAAGATATTAGTCCTTAATCACCTACCACTTGTTTTGGGAGTTTGACCTTAACCCACCTACAGACTATTTTACTGAAGTAAAATCGTTGTTTATTGTGAGGTTTAGGCCCTAAACCTGGACAAAGAAACATAAATTTAACTCCGGGATCTCACAGATGTGTGGTTAATCCTTATCTGACAAACGTAGATAGTAGGTGGTGAAGGTTTCATTTGTAATTTTTTTTTCAAAATCCTCACTAATTTATTTGGTGTAATGAAAAAAGCCAAGAGCGAGAGGTTATTAGTATATTAAAAATCAGCCTGTATAAAATGTCATAATCGTTGGGATCATAATGACAGGCGGTTTAGCTCGAGGCATTAAAACGATTTATAGGCTACTTGGGCTTTACGAAGCCAACTAGTTTCCAGTCGATATGTCCCAATCGTCACATCTCTACTTTACATGAAACAAAGTAACTTAGCTACCTATCACATAGACCTTTTTTTGAGGGAGAAATATGTCCGATGCACGATTCCCATTGCCCGGGTAAAGACTATATAATGGTGTAAGATCTGCCCTACGTAGATTATCCTGGACTTATATCAACACATAGGAGCCTAGACATTTCCTAATCGGCCTTTATACGAGAACCTTCTTTTTCTCAATAAATAGTTACGTCTCAATATTTCTTTATAGGTGGAAGTATCCTACATGGAAATCTATTGTGAGCGAGTACGTGATTTGCTCAATCCTAAGAACAAAGGTAACTTGCGCGTTCGAGAGCACCCGGCGCTTGGACCGTACGTGGAAGACCTGAGCAAACTGGCAGTGTCGTCATTCCATGATATCAATGACCTCATAGATGAGGGAAACAAGGCTAGGTGAGGAAATATATAATATAGACTTAGTATGCGTATATTTGTAGCCTGTCAACGTTAAGAATATTAGACGTATGCGTGTATTAGTGGACCACAATGTACCGCTCACCGCAGCGCTGTGACAAAAGTATCTGAGCAGGTACATACGATTGCTCAGAACAGCTGAAAAAAAAACAAAAAAATAAATAAATATTGCTATGCGGTAGCCTAATCGCTAAGGCATCGGTCTCGCAATCGTGAGGTCGTAGGTTCGAATCCTGGCCATTATACTACCGACGTGAACCCACTCCTAACACAAGCCATAGAGCTTAGCTGGAGGGGTTAACAGGATTGCTAGTAATGTGGGACGACAATCCCACATTGCTAGTTATCTTTAAAAAAAAAAGTTTAAGTTCCTGTAAAGCATGTGTTCATTGTCATGCGAGTAAACGCATGTATAGAGTAGTACAGTTGGCAAATAAGTAATACTTTCCGGAAGCGGTGGTAGCATAATGGCTAAGGCATCGGACTCACAATCGTTTGGTTGCGGGTTCGAATCCTATCCATTATACTACTCGCGTGAGCCCACTCCTAACACAAGCCTTTAAGCGTAGCTGGAGGAGTTAATAAGATTGCTAGTAATGTGGGACCTAATCCTACATAGCTAGAATACTTTAAAAAAAAAGCTGTACTACACAATCTATTTCATCAATTTGTTTCACTGTAAGGCGAAGATTTCCTCACACTTAAGTAATGCACAACTTCTCCGATATCTCGTTGCCATACTCCTTATCAATAATATAGCTGAGCTTTGCACGACTTAGCATTTATTAATGACAACAATACCCTGTGTTTCAGCAATAAATAAGTAAATAAACTAATTTTGTTGTACAGAACTGTGGCAGCAACGAACATGAACGAGACCTCATCACGTTCTCACGCTGTCTTCACCATATTCTTTACACAACAGAGGCACGATCAGACCACCAATCTTATGTCTGAGAAGGTAAATCTAGATTCAACAAATTTCTATAACTTATTATTAAAACTATTACTTATATCTGATATTTCCTTCTAACTTTTTACTCATAATCATTTTAGGATATTTTAGCTCTGAAATGATAAACTTCAATGTAAGCGCAGTAAGTAGTAGAGGGAGAGTGATTTAAGGGTTCGAACCCTCCTTGCTGGATACTGGACCTTCTTTATAAACAAACCCTCTCAAAAATAATCCGAAATACGCCTACCCAACGAAGCAAAGTCTTGTTTCTTGTCCAGTCTCGTCCCCTTACATAGTATACTTTGTAAAAAGTCTGTGTAAAATGTTCTGAAATTGTAATGTCATCTCCTTTCTTACATATGTTAATTCAACACATATTTTATAAGTATATTTCTAATGACAGGTATCAAAAATCTCGCTAGTGGATTTAGCTGGGTCGGAGCGAGCGGACTCTACAGGCGCCAAAGGCACCAGACTAAAGGAAGGCGCCAACATCAATAAGTCACTGACTACTCTTGGCAAAGTCATATCTGCACTCGCTGAGATTGTAAGTAATATTTTTCATCTTTCGAATTTAGTAATTTTGATAAATTTTCAGCTAGTATCTAAAAACACCGAGAGAAACGAATACAGAGATATGGTTACCGGGCAATCTTGGAACAAAGTGGCCCGAGGTTACGAACAATGTCGTGTGTACGTTGCACGACGCATTTGTATTAATCTCATCTTCTGTACTCTCGATGGGTGGTGTGTTTATTTTACTCTCAGTGATCTGTGACCTACATATTTATTTAATACTTTAACTGCACATAAATGAGGTTTATAAAGCCGTCACACTAGCTGCCACGCATCTCTTTAAACAACATCATATAGTCATATGTTTGTGTTTACGCGTGCGATGATAACTGCCGTTTCACGCGCCGCCTCTCCGTAAACAGAAAAAACGTCCAACGCAACGCGAGACCCCACGCCAAACGCGACGCATAACGTCCCATTTCTCTGCAGTTAAAGTATAAAATAATTTCAAACGTATGTTAAACTCAGAGCTGTTAAAATTATGACAGCTTTTGGTTGTCGCCATTTTACAACTGGTACTAGAATTGAGTGCTATAATGTAATTAGCTATTAAGGTTATTAAAACATTTTTTGTGCCGTTTGCTGTGAGTTCGATCCTCTTACAAATCCTCAGAGATATTGGTCCGATTCTGAGTGCGCATAATGTCTGTTTTAAAAATAGGTTCTTACGACTAAAATAACAAAAGAGGTTTTTGGAGATAAAGGCTCGAAGGACCATAGTGATGGTCTTTCGAGTCAATGTTTTTTAAACCGGTTTTAAGTAATTATATTGTGTTGTGACTTGAGCTAATTTAAATGTATATGCTATTATTGCTCTGTTATAAAACCAGTAATATAAGCTAAATACTAACATTAGTCACGTTTTATTTTACGCACCTTTTACGTGGATATATTTAGTCGGTAAGTTGGTGTTTAAATGTGTGCTTGCCTAACATACACGATGCAAACAAACTGCAATGCTATTTTGGTATATTCAAATGATACTTAGCTTTAAGACGGTCTTAAAAGTATTTCTGTCGCTATTATTTACTTTAAAGTGACAGTGACGGCTCAAATGACACGTCTTAAATTATAGATGCCTTAAATTTTGCACTTTTGTCCAAAGCTAAGGGTTAAAACCTTCACTGAAAGTTTTGAATCCCACCGATTAAGAAATGCTTGTGTTTTATCAAACATCTGACTGATGGTCAGCTTTAATGATATAGTTTCTGCTTGTAAGGCTTTGTATTAAAGTTAAAATAAATTGTACTGAGTTGAATTGATTGGTTATGGCTTCACCCGAGTGGATAACGGGATAAACCGCGGCTGATATAAGCCGCGGTTATTTTTTTTTTTATAACTCTAGCTTTTATGCGACCTACATGACAAAGTTCATCAAAATCGGACTAATGGCTTCGACGTGAAACCAAAAACTCAAACATACAGAATTTTGTATTAACTTGTGATACTAACACGTGTGATACATGGTGTTGTTATTGTTTATATTAGTGTACCACAAAATCTAGTTAAACATATTTTATCATCTAGTCTGTGATGTTAATATAAAGAATCATCACTGATATCACATGCCGTCTTCACAGATTAACTGGAAGCTTATATGCTTCTATATAGTTGGTAGTTGAAACCTTACACTGCAGTCTGCATGGTTCACTTGTGTTTCAACTGTGCAGAACATTGAGACCTGCACTGTTTTATACGCTCGGTTTCAGTTGGAGATACTTAGTATACGCTCAAAACTAGTGCATTAATGGCTTATTGGTTAGTCGGCGTTAAAGCGCTGTAATCATTTAGTACCTGGAGGATCGACTCGGTATTTTTTTTAGTAAATCATGTTTTTTTAAAATTATATTTAGATATAAATTACATACTGGTGAAATACGAATAATATTATCCAAAAAACAAAATTCAAAAAAGGGAAAAAAGTTATCATCCGGATTAGAACTTGTATCTTCTGCTTTCAAAATACATATTTTGAAGTCAAATACAGTGCCGTAACCAGCCTATTATGAGCCCTGTGCGAGCTTACTTAACTGCGCCCTTGGTATTGGTCCTGGTGGTCATTTATGCGCCCCTCCAGGGTCTGTGCCTGGGCACCGCTAACACCGCCCTAGTTACAGCACTGGACAATAAACATAACCACGTATTTATCCACAGGCCTCTAAAAGCAAGAAGTCTAAGAAGGCGGACTTCATTCCGTACCGTGATTCTGTACTCACTTGGTTGCTGCGAGAGAACCTCGGCGGTAACTCCAAGACGGCTATGATTGCGGCCATATCACCTGCTGATATCAACTTTGATGAGACTCTTAGTACACTTAGGTAAATATATAATCTATATCTATTTTTATAAAATATCCTTCAGCCAAGGGTTGAAAATTTCTTGAGGTAACACGATACAAAAATACATCTTGCTGGACACTATTTATTTTATTATTATAAGGAAAACTTACAGCTAATATGAAAAAAATAAAATAAAAAAAGAAGGCCAATTCTATTTTCTTGCAGATAGAAATAGCTTATACCCTAGAAGAAATTGTATAGATTATGCCTCTTAATCTTAAATTAAATAAAGACTTAGGCACCTGTCCGACCAACGGCGAGAAAAAGAGTAGCGAGTAGCAGTTTTATCGCTCAAGACACGAACATACTTATGTAGATCCCGTGTAAACAAAAGAGATACAGATATTAATAGTTGATCGCTGAGTGTTCACACTGCCGGCGAGTACTCGCTCTATAGTGATTTCTTTTGTTTACACCGACGGGATCTACAAAATATATCTGTTGCACATTTCTTGAGCGATAAATCGCTACTCGCTTCTCGCTCATCGTCGTTGGTGGGACAGGTGCCTTACGAGGGAGACTCAGTACTACAGTTTATAAAACAATAACAACGGCGATCTCTCGCGGTTTTTAACTCACTCCACTTCGATTTTTCTTTATGTATTACTTACAAATATTATTATTACCAGGCAATGTTTATACTAACTATACGACTTTATCGACCAGATACGCCGACCGAGCCAAACAGATAGTCTGCAAGGCGGTTGTCAATGAAGACGCTAACGCCAAGCTCATCAGAGAGCTCAAGGAAGAGATCCTCAAGCTGCGGGAACTGCTCAAGGCCGAGGGCATAGACGTCGAAGAAGGTAAGTGTCATAGATGTACGAGCTGCTGGCCTAGCCTTTGTTGAACATCGGTGAATAAATTGACTGGAATATTAATTAATCGTATATGAACTGAGTTAAGGAAAATGAAAACTATTTTAAATGGGGCAGCAAAACCAGTCGTGTTAGTCCTAGAAGAATGCACTCCGAATATTTCAGTGACTTCCAAACGTTAGCCTTCGTTACAGTTTAGAATAAAAATATTGCTATAAAAAGTTTAAAAATACTTAGATAAGATTTTTTATGGATTCTTGATTTTGAATATTAATGATACTGGAAATAAGATATAAGTAATCTGCTGAAGCCGATTTATATATTTTTTTTTAAAACAAACAAATTACCATATATATATTTTTTTTAATAAGTCCTCGGTTACTAAAATTGATATGCGACTTCAAAAACTCTTTAACATTCTACACATTTTTTCTAGCTTTTGCCCCTGTTGATTTTGATTAAACCTTTTCAACCCCCGTTTCAGCCCTTTCATTCAATCAAATAGCTTGTAAATAGGCTTAACACAGACCTCTACTATTTACACCACGACACCCAGTCCTTCGCATTCCGCATCCAATTCGTCTCAGCGACCTCTTTTAGCTCATCGGTTTTACCCCTCTAGGAGTTGACTACAGGAAAAAATAATTATTTTGTACAAATTAGACAGTAAAATGCTTTAAAAATTTTACATGTTTTTGAATTTAAAAGCATGAAAACGAATACTAAAAGTAATGATTACACGATAGGAACTTTGGACGTCACAAGTTGTTATTCCATACACATTTCTATAGAGATTGTCGTTTTGACATTTCATAAAAAGAGACTGATTTGACTTAACAGTCAACTTCATATTGAATTTTCAGAAATTCGTTATTAACCAAATTTTAATCCAATTCAGTGGTTTGTGCTGTGCATTGATAGGTATGCCAGATATTGTACAGTTAATATTTTCTATAATATACGATAGTCAATTTATTCACCGATCCCGATAAAAGCTTATCTAGTCAATACCATTGAGTTAGGCTGTCTAGTCGTCATGTGATCAGATAGACTTGTTATGTGACTGTTTCATAGCGAACCCAACGCTACTGTGTCCACGCCACAAAACTTTACTTGTCAAACAAATCAATTAGTATTTCCTAATACTAAAACTTGATTCTGTTTCAAATAACCACACGAACTAGGACCAGATGGTAGAGTCGTTTATGAAAAGAAAGAACAGCCTACCAGTAAGTAATTAACGATAAACGAGGCTTACGCATTTGCATTTGTACACCCCACCTTGTACGCTTGGCCTCCATCTTGAATCTGGGTTGCCAGACACGAAAATAAAACCGATTTTGGTATTTTTTTTAAATAAACAAAATTTTCGATAAATTTTCTGGCAACCTGATATATGAATATAATATATATATATATATTGAGAATTTATAAGCAATTTATTTTGCACCCTTGTCCAGAGCTTGTGGCGTTCTTAGACATACATACTATATAGTATATCACTTCACGATTACATACAAATATTATATAAAAAAAATATGGTGTGGGTCACGCCATAGATATATATATAAATATAGTAATATTGCTTCTATCTATCACTATTTATATTGGTGTTGGTTATACACTATTGTTATGAAATGGTTAGAAGATATATATGTAGTGAATAAATAATTGGTGTGCTGTTGTTTATTATTATTACTGAGCATTTTAATATTGTTTGAAATGTGTTTATTAATATTGTTAATGCTCAGTCCTGCATTTGGTGACAATCGATTTTGAATTCAACAAGACAAATTAAGGCATTTAAAAAATTGTTTATAATCTTCTTGTTTAAAAAGTTATTACTTTTTGTAATGTTACAAGTCATTTTTTTTTATTAAAATATAACTAGCAATGTGGAATTGTGGATCCCACATTACTAGCAATCCTGTTAACCTCTCCAGCTAAGCTCACTGTCTTGTATTTGGAGTCGGTTCACGTCGATAGTATAATGGGTAGAATTCGAACCCGCGACCTCACTATTGCGAGTCCGATGCCTTAGCCATTAGGCTACCGCCGCTCTAGAACTATTTTAATTTAAAATGGACTTGGAATAAGTAAGATCTTGGACTACACATAGGTATATTACTATCATAAAATATATAACCTGGAAACATGAATTGCCGACTGATTTAAAAATATCTGTACATTCTTTATTCAAAATCGATTGTACAAAAGGATTTGTAAAATCAGTCCGTTGGCGGCCATACTACAAACATTGGCGATGTATATACATCAAAATTGTACCTCTATTTCGAAGTTGGTCGTTGGACATTGGACGTTGGATATTGGTCGCAAACGGAATTCGAATTTGCGTTGCTACAATAAGCTTCTAGCTGCAGAGGCCTTGCATGTTATCAAATATATTTGTGTCAATTTAGAATGATTTTGATGTCATATATACTATTTGTTTTGTGCTTAGAGTACTTGTTTTACATAAAATATTTATAAATAATTAAATGAGCAATAGTGCACAGGACAATGTGTGGTATGTCCCAACACAATGTGCACATACAAAATTCGATTCGCACATTACATTTGCAATAAATGTGATAATGCAAAATCTAAATTTTAAAGAATAACACTAATTAGATAGACTATATTTACACTATACAGGAAATAGCATTTGCAAAAGTATTCTGAAAAACAATCTTTCCCTACAATTTTACGTTGTCATGAATTTATAAACATTAAAACAAACATTGAAACTACATGATTTGACCATACAAAAGAATGACGTCATTGTTTTGTATTTCATTAAATTAGTACGAGGCGCATCGTTTTGACGTTTCTTAAAAAGATAATAATTTGACTTGACAGTTATCTACCCTATTCTATTTGTACAGTAAATAAAACGTACCTAACACTTTTAATAGTTATACATTTTTGGATACTATATATTGATCTTGACATTACCCATTACAAATTTCATTTCACAAATGAAATTAAAATACTATAACATCAAAATATAATTTCGATGAATTCTTACCTACACAAATATTGCATTTAAATCAATCAAGAGATTAAGTAAACAAACACTATAATTGCAAGAAAAAATGATAATTGCACAAAAATAAATACTTATTTATTTTTTGTACAATTATTATTATAAGCCACATCTACAATAATAAAAAATATATTTAAAAAAATTGACCATGGTATTCGTACGCGTTCCTATATTAACCCCACATTGTTATGATGGTACAGCAGAGGAGAATTCGTCGCCTCAGCGCAAGAAGAGCGAAGCTGAGGTCCTGTCTCCGAAGCTGTCCCGAGCAGCCACGACTATTGCCGAAGAGGCCGTAGACCAACTACAGGCTTCGGAGAAACTTATTGCTGGTAAGAATCCTTAGCTCTATAATTAAATAAATAAATACCATCGAATGTTATCTTTGTTTTTACTATTAATTTTAAAAAAATCCAGGAACAATCACACTTCACACTAATATTATAAAGGCGAAAGTTTGTATGTTTTGAGTATGTAAGTGTGTATGTTTGTTACTTCTTCACGTCTAAACGGCTGGAGCGATTTTAATAAAATTTGGTATGGAGTTAGCTGACACCCTGGATTAACACATAGGCTAATAAACTGTTGTGCTGTGTGCTCCGCGGGTAACACCGTGGAGCACAGTTAGTATATTATAAAATACCTAATGATTTAAGCCAGGGGGAAAAATAAGGAAGAATTCGCACTATGTCTATAATAAAACTGACAAAGGTTTGTCAAAGCAAAATAATAACGTAGATTTTCAAATTCTATATTTTAAAGATATGGGAAGTATAGTAGAAAGAATCTCGAGGTCAACATTAGTAAAAACTAAATTCTAACTTATAAAAAAAAACATCGTTTTCCTCGTCAGAAATTAATTTTGATGATTTTGAATTACACATTGTATTTTGAAACATATTAAAAATGTTCAATATTATTTTTTCTATTGTAGAACTGAACGAAACATGGGAGGAGAAACTAAAGCGTACCGAGCAGATCCGCGTGCAGCGCGAGGCTGTGTTCGCGGAGATGGGGCTCGCCGTGAAGGAGGGCATCACCGTCGGGATATACTCGCCCAAGAAGACGCCGCATCTCGTCAACTTGAACGAGGACCCGAATCTGTCCGAGTGCCTCATCTATTACATCAAGGATGGTTAGTATTGATTTAAAAAATCGTACTGTTGAATTATTTATCGTAAGAAAACGCTTTGACATATGAGATTAAAGTTGATTATCTTCGAACGGTATTATCTAAGTAACACAAGAAAATCAGCTTTCATTGTAAAATTGCATTTAAATGAGTTCGTTTACCGCCATCAAACTTATAATTCCTCTTTTTCTGGTTTTCGGGGGGTCGGAGTTTAGGTGACTTACCTTTTTTGCAATTTCGAGGGGGTGGCAACCCCCATAACACCCTCTGGGTTCAGGTTGAGTTAACATAGGTTCATTCACTTCCCTACCCCACATAATTTTTAAAGCATAACCTTTCTGGAACAATCCCATGCTCCTAAGAGGAAGAATTTAAATCTCCTCGCATTGTAAACTTAAACATTAAAACTAGCCTTTGTGACATATACGGTCAGTCACGAGAAAGTTCCCATTAATTGTTCATTAACCAATCCTTCATTAATACTTTCATTAAATTACTAGTATTGCCCGAAGTCAAATTAGCTGTCTAGGCCGCATTCATTAAATCATTAACATCAGACAAAATAGTATTAAGTAACAAAAGACGGATAACTTCGAATGGCCAAATTATAAATGAATCCACTTCCGAGGTATTTTCTAATAGAGGTTAAAATACAGACTAAAGAAACGTACACGTTCATTGTCTAGGACTAATGTGAACAGAGCGAACTTGGCGGGTAGGGCCGAACAAAAAAATCGCTGTAGATAACAAAAATAAAAATGGGATGCCGGCAGAAGTGAAGACTTGAACATTAACGTTGTGCATTTTTGAATATTTTGGAATGGTTAGAGAATAATTTCGCACGAATTGCTTTATTTATCAGTATAAAAGTATTATAATTTAAAAAAAAAAACAAAATTCAATATTCTTTATTCACTTAGGATGCCAAACAACTTTTTGTCGTCGGTATTCTACATGTACATGTAATGCCAAGTTCGCAAACAATAGGTAAAGCCGGAGAAAAAAACCTGGCAATAATTTATGTGGTTAAATAAAATATTTATCTATTGCGCTATCGTAGGTACACAAACATAAACAGAAGGCATACATTTTCGGCGCGCGGTAGAAAGAGAGGAGGATATTACTTCCTCTCCTGCGCTGCGCCGGTGGTCTACTCTCCCTCTGTATTACGAATTTTTAATCAGTTAACGTGTTTTGACGCGAGTTTATTTTTTTTTATCTAATAAGTGCACAACGCCGCTAAAGAAGTTTTTACTTCAAAAATGCAAGTAGTACTCGCGCACTGAGGGTTCTGTACATGTGCAACAGGGATAGTTACACATTCAAAAATGCAATTATTGTAATAGTTCCACATGTACGGAACCCTTAGCTCATTTTTGTTACTATCAGTGATTTTTGTCCAGGCCTACCCGCCAGGGTCGCAACTGATTGCGAACCATTAGGCGGTCATTACACTTATATTGTTAAGTAATAATCACCTTTATTAGATTGTTTATAAAGTACATTTCCGCAGGTGTAACTCGCGTGGGCACTGCGGAGGCGAACGTGCCTCAGGACATCCAACTGTCCGGCTCGCACATACTGAGCGAACATTGCATCTTCGAGAACACTGACGGAGTCATACTGCTTATACCACATCATAAAGCGCTCATTTATGTCAACGGACGCGAGGTAAGTGTCGATAGTTAGAACATACAGCAACTGTTTATCACCAAATGATCCTAAATTATCTTAATTTTTTATTATTGTTTTTAAACTTTCGCGATTTTTACACATATTAAATGGATGGGATGGGACTTAGTCGCGTGAATTATTTAAAGGTACGAACCTTTTATTTACCCGAAGTTTCGATCGAATTGCACCGATCGTGGTCACGGGTCGACTGATGGCAGCTAAGGCTAAGCTGCTATCAGTCGACCTTAAATAATTCACGCGATTAAGTCCCGAAATATATTTAATGTTTAATGTTTTTAATTTTTCCAATTTAAAAAGATATTCAACAAATGTCGTTATTAATAACTTATTTCACAGGGTTGTCGATGTTTTTATACCACTGAGTAAACATAATGTTAATAAGCCAATCCTTTAATCGGGATCTAGAATTTACCCTTGAATTATTTTATATAGTTAAACCATAATATATCAGACGAAAACTAAAGGCCAGCAATGTCAATAGGGTATATATACACCCTTTTTTGAAAAGTGTCTCAATTCAATTCTAATGGTAATTAAGCACTAAAAAAAACTCGAAATTTTTATTCAATCGATAAGTGTCTTATAAATCCATTGAAATTTTGAATTTCCCGCGTAATTTGACGAAAACGCTGGACTTAATCGCGTGATATATAAAGGTACGAACATTTTCCTTACCCGATGTTTCGATCGAATTGCAACCATAGTGGTCAACGGTCGACAATCTATCTTATAAGTCATCTATTCAATTTATTCGGATGAAGAGTCTATGCTACCAATTTTATGACTTCTTAAATTAAAATTCTTTATAATTCAGGTGCAAGAGCCAATAATCCTGAAGAGTGGTTCCCGAGTGATAATGGGGAAGAACCACGTGTTCCGCTTCACTCACCCCGGACAGCCGCGCGAGGAGCCGCTCAGCAACAAGGAGACGCCCGGCACGGACACTGCCGGGGACCACGAGATGGACAGTAAGTTATCACTTACTGAATAGAATTATCAATCGATAATCTTCGATATCTAATAAAATTAAATATCATCATATTTTGTTAGTAACAATTTATTAATGTTGATAAACTTTCACGATTTGTAGACATTATAAAATTATATATACAGGTCTTAATCTCGTGAACAATTTAAGGTAAAATACCTTATTTGTTGCCCGACGTTTCGATCATATTGCAACGGCTTTGGTCATGGGTACACTCACGAGTAATAAACAGGATATTTTACCTTAAATTATTCACGCGATTAAGACCCGTAGTATGTATAATTTTATAATGAGTAACAATTTAGACTTAAAGCCAAATTATATTCGAAAGATTTTATTTTGAAACCAATTGTGTGGGAGACATACATCTGATCTCACAATGATTCTAAATGAATGAGTCATATCGCTCAGCTATCATTTTTAGGATACTGTTGGAGCTGGCCCGCACTCTGCTGAGCATAGTTGCAGTCTTTTTGCGCTATATAGTGTAAAAATCACTAGTGTGTCTTTGCGCAAACATCCCTGATGCACTGCAAAAGCGAGGCAACTCCAACAACATTCTAAAACAATTATTATAGAGTACGCGTACATCGCATCTTAAAATAATAATAATAATAATATCTTGGGACACCTCACACAACGTCATCTGATCCCAAACTAAACACCTTGTACTATGAAAACCTGACAACTGATAGACATACTTATATATTTCTAAATACATACATATTATAGATAAAAACCACCCAGACACAGAATAAACCATCGTGCTCATCACACAAAGTTTTATCCTGGGTGGGGATCGATTCCACGACCTCCGGCTTAGCAGTCAGGGTCACTAACCACTAGACCAACAGACCAGTCAAATTGGTGACGAATTGTGTGAAAAAACGAAAGAGGAATTTCCCGTGGCTTGGTTTCAATCGATATATTTTCTTGTAACTGCGTTTATCACGGAGGAATTCCTTATCACCCGATGTAATTATTCCTTATCGTTCAATGTAATTTTGGTATTTTTTTTTGCATATTTGTTCTCGTCAAAGGTTCACTCGTTGTATGAAACCGGCGAGTCTTTCTAAGATTTGTATTATTTATTTGCCAACAGCAAGTAGTGAGAGTGACGCAGCAGGCGGAGAGAACGTAGACTGGGACTTCGCCCAGTGCGAGCTGTTGGAGAAGCAAGGCATCGATCTGAAGGCGGAGATGCAGAAGCGGCTCATGGCTCTTGAAGAGCAGTTCCGCAGGGAGAAGGAACATGCCGATCAACAGTTTGAGGAGCAGCGGAAGGTATGTAGATTCGAAGTTACGTTTTTAAAGTGTTACAAAGAATATATAAATATCTTTGGTGTATCTGCAAACTTACTGAAATGCTATTTATTCAAAAAATGCGAATTAGATATCACCTGAACTAAATTCGTGATTATGATGCATACAACCTTTTAAGGATTTTTTCATATAGAATGCGGTGTTCACTTCAAGAAGGGTATACACAAAAATATGTTAGTTAGCAAGAATTATCATGCATTGCCTAGTGTTATATCCAGATTAGTGAACCATAAATGAAAAAATAATAATAATATGTTTTAAATAATACTAATGATGCTTAAAGTAATACAAAAATAACTATTTAGTGTTAGAAACTGTTACGAGTTTATGTTTTTATTTATTTATTGATTTTATGCACAAAAATACTTGGACTTAATGGTAAAAGCATTCTATATATAAAATAAAATTATGTAGGTGCAAATTGTTAACAGCCAATACTGGTTATATACCTATGATTAGCTGATCCACGCAACTTCGTCTACATTAATTTTCCCCGTATTTGCAACATTTTTCATTGCTGTTCCGCTCCTATTGGTCGTAGCGTGATGTTATATATGTATATATGTATAGAGGCTATATCCTTCATCGATAAATGGGCTATCCAACAGTAAAATAATTTTTCAATTCGACCAAGTAGTTCCCATGGTCGTAGCGTGATGTTAGACTATTTAACATCACGCTACGACCAATAGGAGCGAAGTAGCAATTAAAAATGTTGCAAAAACGGGAAAAAATTATGCAAACGAGGTTGCGCGGGTTGCTGGTTTTAAATAAAATTAGCCTTCAAAAATTGCACTTTTTCGTTACTCTATACAAAACAATGTCCAGAACTTTCCATAACGAGACAATAAGCAATACATATAATATTGTCGTCTCTCTCGCACAGAACTACGAGGCCCGCATCGACGCTCTGCAGCGTCAGGTAGAAGAGCAGAGCGTCACTATGTCTATGTACAGCTCCTACACGCCTGAGGACTTCCATAATGACGAGGATATATTTGGTAAGTTACTGCCATTATTCATGTCACATAACAATTATAATATAATATTTTGGGACAACTCACGCAACGCTATCTGATCCCAAACTAAACAGAGCTTGTACTATGGAACCAGACTACTGATAAACTTACTTATATATTTCTAAATACATACATATTATAGATAAATAACACCCAAACACAGAATAAACCATCGTGCTCATCACACAAAGTTTTATCCTGGGTGGGGACCGAACCCACGACCTCCGGCTTAGCAGTCAGGGTCACTAACGACACCAGGCCAGACATACATACATATTTAATTGAATTAGAAATTTATCAAACCCGAAAACATAAGGAATAGCCCATTTATCGAGGAAGGCTATAGGCTATATAACATCGCGCTACGACTAATAGGAGCGGAAAAGCGACGAGAAATGTTTAAAAACGGGGAAAAATTACGCATACGAAGTTGCGCGGGACAGCTAGTTACTTTATAAAGAACTCTAATGTATTTGTAATAGAAGAATAGCAATTAATATAATATGCCTTACAATGTTATTCGTAATGACTTTATTAAGAACTCTAATGCCTTTGTAATAGATATCATATTAGAGACGTACTTATGTTATTTTATAAGAATTAAAACCCTCGTCGTTCTTTCACAGTGAATCCACTATTCGAGACAGAATGTTGGTCGGCCCGCGAGGTGGGGCTGGCCGCGTGGGCGTTCCGCAAGTGGAAGTACCACCAGTTCACCTCGCTCAGGGACGACCTGTGGGGGAACGCTATATTCCTCAAGGTTTGTTATACTAATTATATATTTACTAATACTGTTTTAATACTAGCGAAGTTTACCTATTATAAAAAGGATGCGTACTGGTAAAGGTATCAATAGATCTGTTCAGTGATGATGATATAATAGCAGATATATATACAGTTGACTATAATCGGTGTGAGGTAAGGTGTCATTCATTAATTACGTATAGGTCACGATGGTGAGAGTGTTTAAGAACTCTCTACACGCCCTTATTTTGGGGAACGGGCCCATTCATGCGTATTAATTTATAAGCCAACATTTATTATTATAACTCTGATTTTAGAACAACTTTTCTCAGAGCGTTTTCTTTTACCCATAATCAGAATAACAATGAAACCAATTCTTGACCAATTCAATCGATCTAGCTAGGTTTAATTTCTAGAAAACGTCAAGCGAAGCTCGGTCATCCAGGTACTGTACGATTAACCCCGTAATTTCGGATGCAGGAAGCAAACGCGATCTCAGTGGAGCTCCGCAAGAAGGTCCAGTTCCAGTTCACGCTGCTGACCGACACGCCGTACTCGCCGCTGCCGGGCGAGCTGGCGCCGCGCGACGACGCCGACGACGAGTACCGGCCCGGCGCGCCCACCGTCGTCGCCGTCGAGGTCACCGACACCAAGAACGGCGCCACGCACTACTGGACGCTGGAGAAGTTACGGTAAGTGCTACATCTGCATAGATACAACTCCAACAAAATCGTAAAAAAAAAAATTAAGGATAGGCACAATCGAATATTATTCAGTCTATGTCAAAATATTGTGTAAGCATTTGAACACGATATCGTTGCACGAAAATGTAAGTTTAATTACTAATAACATTGTATAATATTATATTCGTTTTGAATTAAGCAGTTCTCCATAAATCAAGTGATATTTTTTACCCACTTTTTGACACCCCCTCCCCCCCCCCCCAACATCACGTGTAATTTTTTGGTACAAAAAATACCTCACCAATTTGTCACGTTCAAATACACGTGATTTCTTTCTACACGCCTCCCCCCTGTAATATTTCTTGATTTTTTTGGAACCTCTCCCCCTTGACATGATTAATGAACAACCCCTTAGGACCGACACAAGCGTTGCATTATTGCAACTTAAACAACGTAATCAAACATATAATCTTTGATGAAAGTAATCGCTACATGATAAAGGTATTCGTGGAAATTACTTCAAGGGGAATCCCTCACACTACTAGTGTGCTAACATTCATCGAAGTGTGCCGGCAATTGATTATGTTAAAAATCACGTTAGCCCCGTACTATCACTTCGTTTAGGATTTGTACTAAAACTTAGCACACTAAATTATAAGAAACCTATAAATAGGTTTTAAACAATTAGGTGCATTTTGAACGTTTAAAATAATATAATTATTCGTAATTGGTTTGAATATTTTAATAACTTTATTTTGATGTGTGCACGTTTATAATTTTGCAGACTGTTATTTATTACTCATATTATATTTTTGAATAATTTATGTACTTCAATTGGTTTTTAATTATTTTGAAAAAAAAAACATACTGTATCCGTTTGACGTCACACATTTTTTTCTTAATTTGGTTGCATTGTGTTTTCGTATTGTCTTTTTTTATTTGTATTATTGAGGACTACTAAAAAATGTCTCATTTTGCTGGTGCCGTGTCCAATATTAAACCTAACTATATAAACGATAAATATATAATAATAGGGTTATATATATTCATAGTAGTTAGTTTTGTATATAATTATGTATAAGGTAAGTACATTTTTCCTAATAGGTCTATATGTATAGTTGCAATGTTTAAATCATTTCTAATAGTGCTTGTTTTATTTGCCGCTTTTTATCATTTTTATTTTATTTCATTATTAACGTGCTATTTTTAAATAACGTTATATTATAGTTATTTTCGTAAACGGGACTCGAAAGCAAATGAGAAGAAATTTTTATATGTTATTTTTCTTGCGATTAATATTAATTATTATTTTAAATAGCAGTTTAAACGTATAACAATTACACGAGACAATATTCTGATCATTTGCTCAGAATAAATGAGAGGGCATGCCTCTTAATACAAAGAAAATGTATATAAATATTATAAATTAATCAATAAGTAGATACTTATTACACATTAGTATAAGTCGTTCGGTTTGATGTACAAAACATTCGGCCGAAATTAACGTCTTGACTCCACGCGTTAGACAGAGACAGATTGATTTAGAAGAGAGTGATATATTGAGGCATATTCTCTCTAAATTGGTATCGGCGTTTCGGACGTAGCGCGGGGTAGTGGGGTACAGCGCGGTGTATTGGTTGTAGCCATCGGCTGGAGCTGATGCGCCAGATATACAACATGAACGAGAGCGCGTGCGCCGAGGAAGAAGAACCGGTGCCGTTGCAGCTGGCGCCTCCGCCCGCCGTGGCCGGCGCCGCTGCTCCCAGCGCCGACATACTGCACTGTATATCGGCGTGCGCGCAGCAGACGCGGCTCTCGCTAGCCAACTTGCTGCCCTCGAGGTTTGTTCACAAAATACCGAGAGTACCTACATAACCACAGAACGCCGGAGATTACAGAATGCAGGCTTCATAGTAAACGCTCTTAGCACAGTATCTGTCACTGGCTAAGTTTGTTAGTCGTATGTAATTGAGCATTTTCTATGAAGATTGCGTTCTGTACTCTGTGATATAACGTTGATACGTACACGTCTCTCAAGCGACGCACATGTACACAATGTTGACAGACACGAAGACGTACTGAGACCGTGATTGTGAGCAATGTCTACCTATGTTTGTGTGGCTCGAGCCTGCGTTGTATGATGGTTACTTTCTGTACTCTCGATGTTTTGTGGTTTGTGCACGCCCGCCGACACCTCGCCGCTACAACATTGGCTCACTTACCTGTGTACACTGGCCTGATAGTTCATTAAACCTAAAATTAAAAAAAAGGGTTGCCGGGAGTGCCGGCAGAAGTGAAAACTTTTTGAATATTTTGAAATGGTTAGAGAATATCTTTCTTTTTTTTTATTAAAAAACGACATAACTATGAAATCAAAAATATTACTTCTCAAATTAAAAAGCAAACATTAAAAAGTTAAAATAAAAAAAAGAAAAAAAAATACATTTGGACTCGAACTGGGGTCTTCTGGTTTCTAGACCGCCCGATGTCCCACCTGAGCTATTATAACATAACCTTCGTATTCTAAGCATCTTACGGTCACGTGATCTCTGCTCACTTGATCCTGACGCGAGTTTAACATTTTATTCCTACACACAAAAAAGTGCGCACCGCCGCTAAGGAAGTTTTCACTTCAAAAACAACTTAACATTATTATTTTTAACAGTTAACGTTCAATGATATTCTTAGTTAATTTCGTCGACATTATATAATTAATTTTAAAGTCATTCTTATAATATAAGAATGACTTTGTCTTAGAGTGGAGAACAGGTGACAGACAAATTAAACTTCTATATTTCTTTTAAATATATTTACTCTCTACGACTATGTCATGTCATCACTTACTTCGCAAGTGAACTAAAATGATTAAATAATGGACTTAGCATACAAAAAACTTAAAAAGGCGTAATAAACTTGATCAGCGTCAGTAACACAGGGCAGTACCAATAATATGCCGGCTTTAAATATCTGGGAGTACACGAGCATAGGGCGCTATTGCTAGGTCTGCGCACGATTGTATCTACCTATAGTTGTGTTGAACCACCAAGATTAGTAGTTGGGAGAACACTTCTGCAAACTATCGCCTATTATTTATGCACTTTAGCTTGCAATATAGTATTAATGACGTGTCGAAATATTATACGGTATTACGTGACTTTCCAGCGTTTATTGTTGTTGTTGCCTCGCCAAGTCGCCACGCCTCGCGCTATCAATAATTAAGCTCTTAAGAATACGCAGCTATCACGGCCATATTTTTCCACTAGTAAACTGGTCTCACTATTAGATTACCCCACATTTCGACTGACTATGAACTCATACTAAACAGTTAAACAAAAGTACGACAATTCGATCCTTGACGATAGGGGAAGTATGGCTTTTCCATATCTTTGAGGATCAAGATATCGGGTCATACTATAGTGAGACTAAGAGTATAATATGGGGCTGATTCCCCTATTACTTATGATATCAAAATTTGGGACAATTTTTGCGCAAATTATGAACTAAATTATATTATTAGTGGTCTATGATAGCTGAGTGTCCTTCGTGGCTTGTCATAACTACATTACTTACCTACTAGTTAAGTAGATTATATGATCACTTTCATCATACCTATATCTATATTGCGGCTTAAGCCTCGTGTATTTATATACCTACTATATTGCCTTCTGTATCTATGTCTTTGGCAACACATTATATTCGTATGACCGTTCGAAATAACTCTACTAACCTTATCCCGAATTTTGTAAGATAATCTTTTATAATTATAGTATTTGTAAAGCAAGTTAAATGTATATTATATACGCTGCGGACTAATATAGATAAGTATGTTATATCGGCCATTAAATGCTGGTCATGTTTAAGTCCGGTTATTACCTATCGATTTATTGCCCGATATATCAATTCGATTTGTAGTCACCAATTTATTATCTATGTATCTTTTCTCTGAATACCTAAACGAAACTTAACTTTGAGTCCTGCTTAAAAGTATTTCTGCCTCTACTTTTCACCTTTTATGTGACAGGGACAGCATGCCAGTTACCAGTGTCTCAAAACTGAGTGATGTTTGGGTATTCGTATCATGCACCTACGTCAGAAGAAATGTAAAATACTATATTGTAATAGTTTATTCGAATATTTGTGAGTTATCTTTATTTCAGCTTAAATGCGCTTAAGCTATAATAATACTTAATTATAAATGTTATCATGACTTTGCATGCCTGAAAAAAAAAACACTTTAAAATCTCAATGTCTACCTAGAAATAACAGGAATTGAAATTACATTATCATATTTAGTACAGTCTATTTCATGAAATCGATCAATATACTTTGGGAATTGATAACCAAACTGTAATTACATAAACAATGCGTTTATTGGTCTATTTCATTGTTTCATCCTCTATCATCAGTATACTCAAGCAGCCTACACGACTCCAGACCAAATATATACCGTATGCCTATCACAATAAAGTCATATATCCCGTTTGGTCAACAGACAACGTCTGGAGCTGATGCGTGAGATGTACCACAACGAAGCCGAGTTGTCACCCACCTCGCCGGACCACAATATCGAGTCTGTAACTGGCGGGGACCCGTTCTACGACAGGTTCCCTTGGTTCCGTCTTGTTGGAAGGTCAGTTAATAATAATATTCAAAGAATGACATAATTGATTTGTTTGTCATATAAATTATTATATGACAAACAAATCAATGACGTCATTCTTTCGTATGATCAAATCATTTAATTTTAATGTTTGTTCTTATGTTTATAAATTCAATACCACGTAAAACAGTGGAGAAACCTTGTTTTTTAAACAGTTTTGCAAATAGTATTTCCTGAATAGTGTAAAATAATTTATTGTTATTGTAGTCATCTACCCAATTATGATTGAATCTTTAAATCTGCACTATAAAAACACAAAATGTTTTTTTTTCTACATTTAGCGGGCTCGATTCCCAGCTTTGTCAAGTGACTTTAAAAAAATCTTTGAATGCAGTTATCTGTATTTCTAAAAATATAAGAACGTTTCCTTTCAGCAATATTCGCTTACCCATTTAAAATATTTGAGGTACTTTCCCTTTAGTGGCCATTGCTTTGTTTCACCTTGTATAGTATCCACTCTCATGTCGAGGCAGTCATTTCAATTCGGAATCTTTTATAAGTTATCATATTCCTTTTGAAAAATTACAGATTCTAATAAAATTGTTATTGTTATAGGAGTTTCGTGTATTTATCCAACCTGCTGTACCCCGTGCCTCTGATTCATAAAGTGGCCATCGTCAATGAGAAGGGAGATGTGAAGGGCTATCTGCGAGTCGCCGTGCAGGCCGTTATTGATGCTGAGAAAAGTAAGATCATTGATTCTATTCATATATTTTGGATGTCATATTTATAAGGCTGTGTTAGGAGTGTGTTTAAGATTATTATCAAGGAAGGACCTCACCAGATCTACTTTCGATTTGTGAATTCCAATGAATAAGAGTGAGTGGTGGGTCCCTTTTTGATAAACAGTATAAGATGAATTTCCGCCATGTGACCCCTGTCTCAAACGGTAGTAGACTAATAGTTTAGTATCTTGGGACAGAATAACAAAAGCCTGGCCTGAACTGGACATGTTTCTGTTTTATTATTTTATTTCTTTAAACAACCATAACCGTAATATACTAATAACCTTCTGGTCGTGGCTTCTTTAGAAAACACTGAATAACTTAATAATATCAGTTTTGGAAAATATTTAATATATTAACCCTTAATCACTTACCGTTTGTTTTTGGAGTTACGGCCGTTGTTCATTGTTAGGTTTAGGCCCTAAACCTGACAAAGAAACGTCGATTTTACTCCGGAATTTCTCAGATGTGTGGGGTAAAGAAGTGGGGGGTAGGTGGTGAAGGGTTCATTTGTAATTTTGTTTTCCAAACTTATATTACGAAGTTATTTGTGGTAATGTAAAGAAGCCAAGAGCGGGAGGTTATTAGTATATTACAAATCACTATGTATAATAAATGATGTGGCCCAAATTTTAAACTTAGCATGTGTAACAAAAAAAAATGTAAAAAAAACTTTATTTTTAATACATAGAATCACAATCTGTGAATTCCCTTTTAACACTTATTGACTCTAACCAAAAGAAACGAATTGTGCATAATATCGATTTAAAAATATTAAAATTGTGAATTGCTTCTGTTGTCTGAGGCATTTGTTACCAGGTGGACGTTTAGGTAATAAGACCTAAAGGACACCTTTGAATAGCGAGCAACTATTAACTAGGAGTTGTAAAAATGGCGGCAAACTAACATGTCGCTATTTTTACAGCTTCGCGTTTAACATGTAAAATCACATAACAAATATACTTCGTAGAGTATATTCCGATATATACTTGAAATACGTGATAACTGACCTGAAGAACTAGACTTTGTGATTCAAAGAATAAAACTTGAAAGAAAATAAACTTGAAACTGACGAATGCACAGAATATGCAAGCCATAATACCTAAGGAGTAATATTGGCGGCAAGACAAACACAAAACTATCAACTATTTTCTCACTCAAGAATCGTAAGAACAATAGATATTGATTGCAAGAAAAGAGATACAGTATATGGCGAGTTCTCGCCAGCAGCAGTGCGAACAATCAACGATCAACTATTAATCTATGTATCTCTTTTGTTTACACGAGATCTACATCTATTGTACATTTTTTGAGGTAGAAAATAGTTCTTAGTTGCTCGTTTTCTCTTCATTTTGGAAAAGGGTCTAAAGGAAGTTCTTAAATTGTGAATATATTAAATTAAAGACCATTAAGAAAGACACTCCTCTTTGAAATGTGTTTCTTTCTCTTTCACATCGAGGTCGTAGAAAGAGCTATCTCTTTCCGCGACCTCGATGTTAAC
Source organism: Herminia tarsipennalis (assembly GCA_945859575.2). NCBI lineage: Eukaryota > Metazoa > Arthropoda > Insecta > Lepidoptera > Erebidae > Herminia > Herminia tarsipennalis. The sequence continues at coordinate 6,082,353 of OX243846.2, read as the reverse complement.
ATATAAAGTAAGTTTTCAAAATCAAATATTTGAAAATTTTACTTACTACAAACTTACCTTCAAAATCCGTAGTGTGTCTCCATTAAGATATACATTTATAGTCAATATATTTATTAGAACTGTATTTTTGTGTTGTAGGAATTATTCAAAAACAGTAGAATACCATTGTAGCAAATATACGTAATGTTTTTATAGACAACGCAGAATTCGCAGCGGGGGTGAAGCAGTCCGCCAAGATATCGTTCGACGACGACGTCGCGCCTGTTCGTCGCGTGAAAGCGATTACTAGCGTCAACAACATCAACTGTATCAACAACGTTGACAAGAACAACGCCATCAACTTGGAGGATCGCATCAACGAGCCTGATTCTAATATCAAGATTGAAGGTACGGTTTGTTTGTTATCTCTGTCTCCGCTACAGATTCGTCTATTTTTCTTCTCTCTTACTTTTCCTACTCCATATTTAGGTTCTATCATCTGTTTCTGTCTACCTTACTAGTTGCCCTATTTTCTTCTCCCTCATACTTAGCTCCTATTTTCAAAGTACGGCATGCTATTTAAGATATTCTGTTTAACCTGTCTCCGTTTTGTTTTCTCTCCCTCCCTACTTTTATTTAAAATCCTCTTGGCAGTTTTCCAACTCTTCTCTGTGCCTGGGAAGCAAGACTTTCGTAATTTCTCAGTTTAGCTTGTTTGTAAGGGAACCACAAAGAGCATTACATATTTTTTCACTGCTTTTTACCCGACTTTGCGACGCAAATGAGGGTAATGTATTTATCAGTCTATATATGTATGTATGTTTATTCTTTTGTGGCACTATATAGACCAAAGGCGTAGGCGAATTTGATGAGTTATACGTCAATCGATTCGTAATAGTTTTGCGAGTGTCAGTAAAGACATGACAGCGATTAAAATTCAAAATGGCGTCAGCCAGACGCCACATTAGATAGAGAAAAAAATAAAGTCAACAAACTATGTCGTGTGGGTTATCATTGTCAAGGTATTTTAAAATCAAGATAAGGTTTCTTAAATTATTGTTTAAATAAAATCACTGTTTTGGATATATAGCGTTTGAAAGTTTGTTACCAACCATTTACACTCAAATTTTCGGTAGTTACATTTATTACATCTTACAACTAAGCAAAAAGTATTAAATAAAAAACCCGCCTGCTTAAAAAAGATGGAAACAAGATAACCTTAAATCATGCAGTTAGAGGCATTTTAGTAAGTACACTGGGATTCATGAATGCCTCCGATTTGTATGTTATTCATCATAATTATAACCCTATACATTCCTAACAGAATTAGCCATGGGTGAATGCGACGCAGACAGCGGCCGCGGAGATAGTTCCCTGGCCTCAGAACTGAAGGAGGAAGATCTTCCAGAGCATCTGACCTTGGGCAAGGAGTTCACCTTCCGCGTTACAGTGTTGCAGGCTCATAGTGTGTCTACTGACTACGCTGATGTGTTCTGCCAGTTCAAGTGAGTTCTATTTGTATACTGTTTAGGTTTAATTTAGTTTGGCATGTTTATTTAAAACTTTATGCACATTGATGTATAAAAGCGGACTTAATGTCAATAATGGGCATGTTCCAATACACTGGAGCATTTAAAAGTTTTTTTTATTATTTATATGTAAGCAAATGACTCCATTCCACTTGACGTTAAGTGGAAATGGAGTCCAAACGCAAGGCCAGACAGTACAGCACTATGTGCAGCACTGGCTGTCCTTACCTTGCTCACCTGCAAGGTGCTTCTTCACGCTTCTTTTGAAAGGCCCCATGTCGTAGGTACACGTTTGCTGGTGTGACGGCAATTTGGTATACTGCGAAACCTTTCCTTTATGTAGCTATAGTGTAGCTATACTATTTAAAACGGAACACAGTCCAGTATACTGTCATCAACTTTTAAACAATTAATAATAATATCTTGGGATTACTCACACAACGCTATCTGATCCCAAACTAAGCAAAGCTTGTACTATGGAATTTCTAAATACATAAATTAATTATAGACGTACTCATCACACAACGGTTTTCCTGTGTGGGGATCGAACCCCCGACCTCCGGGTTTAGCAGTCTGGGTCACTAAACCACAAGACCAACAGGCCAGTCAGGTTATAGTCTGGAATAGCACATAGGCTATTCCAGAGAAATGAGCCCGCCTGTAACAATAATTTCAAACAAATTGATAATAATAGAACAGATATTTGTATATCATTGTACACTAAACTGTGACTAAATAACCTTTTAAAATATGATTTGTTTTGTTGCAGTTTCTTACATCGTAATGAAGACGCTTTCTCAACAGAGCCAGTCAAGAACGCAGGAAAGAATACACCACTTGGTTTCTATCATGTGCAAAATGTAAGCATTCCCCCTAGCTCAGAGCAACCTTATCATACACCAATAGTAATTAAACTGAAATATATTTAATTCATAAAATTGTAAAATTTAAAAACATCTTTTTGAAAAAAAAAATCGAAGCTGTTAGGTACAAAAATCTACTAGGCTACTCTTATGAAATCATCAAGGTATATACAGGTATGACTTTATTAAATGAACCAAGGTTTTTGGTAAATATTTTATAACTAAAAACCAAAAAGAAGAATAAAATACTATAATAATATTGAAGGTTAATCATATGATGAAAGCAAATTTGTCTTTCATTTAATGTTCAATATTTCAATTTGTTCACAGATCACAGTACCCGTAACGAAATCTTTTGTTGAATATATTAAAACACAGCCGATTGTATTTGAAGTTTTCGGGCATTACCAACAACATCCTCTGCATAAGGTAAGCACTTACCTATTATTTGAAACCAAATATGGAACTTGAAAAATAATGTCCTGAATTTTTCTTCAAAGAATTAGTATCTAAACGTTTACACAACAACATAGTTTCTTACCACCATAACAAAAAAGATTTGTTTCCAGGTGTCGTTAGTAAAAATCAAGTCTGTATCGTCAGTAAAAGTCTTGAAATGTAGAATTTTTAGTTGTCAATCCACATTTATGCAGGTTAAAATTAGTGTTGGTCCTAATATACTTTCCTGTAGAACGCCAAAGCCAATCGGGCCTTTCTTACTCATCTATTTTAACCAGTTAATAACGATTGTTGAGGTAATCCTATATTAGCCTCAGCAAAACCCCTCACGGAAATATCTCGTATGTTCTAGAGCATTTTCAACAAGATTGGGACAGTGACTATGTCGAACGCTTTATTTAAGTCAAGGAATATACAGCGTCTCCTTTTTAGTATACATTTTTTTGCAGCCCATATATTGCATTTAAAACCAAACTGCGTTTGAAAATAATTTATTGAATCGAACAATCGGCTTAAGAATAGTACTACCCTATCATTTCCCTTCTAGCGTGGCGATTATGGCAATTACCCCCAGGATCTAATATGTAGGTTCTACTAGGGAGACCCTTGCTTAGCAGTGAGACATCATAAGAGTTGATGTGGATATATATCTTACCAATATTTGTAAAAAAAATAGCAATCAAGATATAGTTAGTGACTCAATCCCTATCACCATTCTTGTGAAGTTCTCATTATTAAAAACTGTGTGCATTCAGTTGTTGGCATTCACGTAAAGGCATAGCGTAGCCTTTACGTGAATGAAATATAGTCCACATTCAATTTTTTATTTAAAAAAAATACGTTCCTAATCTTGTATCACTCTGTCACTTCAAAAATCCTACGAGTTATCAACCTATCTTGGGAACACTTCCCCGAAAACTGGTTTTGGGATGGAATATTTAGGCAGCATTGTGATTTATTTTGACCTCGAATTGGAACTTGCAGATTTGAAAAGGTTACCATACTTACTTGCACATAATATAATATTGTCAAAACAGAACTTAACGCATTATCCTGGAGTTATAGTCGCGTTGGAAAATACCAGTGGCTTATGCAATCCGTTTCAAAGTGTGTAACGGACATAGGTGAAAACATGTGATGTGTTTAGTATATACCGTCCCCCCCCCCCCCCGCAGGACGCGAAGCAGGATGGCGTCGCGGCATGCGGGCGCACCCCTCCGCGCCGCATGCTGCCGCCCTCCATCCCGATCTCGGCGCCCGTGCGCAGCCCCAAGTGGGGCGCGGCGGCCGTGGCGGCGCCGTGCTGCTCCAGCCACCTGCACTCCAAGCACGACCTGCTCGTCTGGTTCGAGATCTGCGAGCTCGCGCCCAGCGGCGACTACGTGCCGGCTGTTAGTATCATCTATTAACGATACGAGGTTCTTTTTTAGGAAGAGGTGCTTTAATTCTAATTCAAATGGCAACGCCCGGTGGCTTGCGTTGCGGCTGCTTGTGTTTCACCTAATACTGCCTTTGTGAGTACCTCGCGCGACATGGTGCGAGGGCGTGGGGGTCAATCATATTACTACTACTTCCAATTTTACAATGTTTGATTGTTTATAAACTTGGTAAGGTGCTGCGACTAATGTACTATGAAATTATTTCTAAACCTCGACCTGATTGGTCGAGGTTTAGAAATAATTTCATAATAATAATCTAATTTGAATAACATAATTTAATTAAAATCTTTCCGATTTATACATAGCAGCATTAATGATGATTGTCCATAATGTAAACTTTCAGTTTACCTACCATAGATGTGAGTGCATGTAACCTACTGTTAGTGATATATTAACCGCCACCCTACTCCAATGTTCAAGCAGGTCGTGGAGCACAGCGACGAGCTGCCGTGCCGGGGGCTGTTCCTGCTGCACCAGGGCATACAGCGGCGCATACGCATCACCATACTGCACGAACCCTCGCAGGACCTGCAGTGGGCTGACGTCAGGGAACTTGTCGTTGGTGAGTATGCGTTACTTTAACGTATTGGATTTGCGATTGGTGACAAGTTGGAATCCCACCCATTACACTACCAATGTGAACCCACTCTTAAATCAAATATCTTTATTGCAATCAACGTGGTACCTAAATAATTAAAAAAAAAACTCTATTGTCATTACACTGTTTCACTTATCTAGATTACATAGGAAATCGCCTTATAAGCAAGGAATTGCTTGTAGTAATTCAATTGATACTAATTATTTGTACCCATTTATTCTAACACGATAAATTAAGGGTAGATTACGCGAAACAGGGTTCGGCTCTCTCAAAAATTTACATAGAAAACCTAAATATTAGGACACGAAAAAAATTGTATCACAATTTTTCTAGTAAATTATATAAACAAATTTAAGGATATGTCTTAATATGATCTCGCAAATAAATCTTGAAGTTGCGGAAAAATGCAAAAACGAGCATTTTCGTATTGTCATAGTCATGGCGTTCGTAATCTAACATATGTACGAACGAATATTCTACTTTATTTTGACCTGCGCTCATGCGTACTGTGAAGTAATGGCTGTGTGCGGAAGAGCGAGGCCGGCGATCGTGTCGCTATGTACGTAGCGCAAAATAAATAATTCTCTCAGTGTAATGCCCCCTTAAGCTTAGCTAAAATAAAAAAAAAAACTATTACACTTCACCAGCAATTCGCCCCGACTTACCATTATATATACCACCTATTCTTCATCTTTCGAGTCTATTACTACGATGCTCTAAGCTTCAAATTTTTCATTTATATCTATACTAATACTAATACATATAAAAAGCAATGTTTGTTTGTATAACCTCTATGCGTTCCGAAACCATTGGTCAGATTGTGATGAAACTTTAGCAGAATGTTCTAGGAAGGCTGCCGAGTGTTCCCGGCTTTAAAAGCCACAGCAAATCGTGGCCGAGTTCAGCTAGTAATATTATAAAGAGGAAAGATTTGTATTTTTATATGTCACTAATAAACTTAAAAACTACTAAAAGTTACTAAAAGTTGGTCCAACTTCAAAATTTATTTTGGCGTTAGAAAGCTACATTATCGGGGATTAACATAGGCTATATTTTACTGTCAAAAAATTAGAGATCCCTACGAAAATTGCAATAATGCAACTCAAAGTATAAAAAACGATCTGACACCCATGCGACGTCGGGCAGGCAGCTCGTATAAATCACACTTAATTTTCAAAACTTAGTATGGAATCGTTATCTTACTTTTTATGTTTTTAAGACTTTTTAACATTTGAAAACAATACATTGAGATTAGAAAGAAATCATTTATTTTCGACAAACTTAACAAAAAAAGAACTTCGAAAATGTCAATCGAGATTACCAATTGGCAATGTTACTCATCAGGCCGTATCCGCAACTCGCCCGAAGCCAACGAAGACACATCAGACGGCGACGAGGACGGTGCACTGTCTCTTGGACTGTTCCCTGGAGAGAGACCTACGCTTGATGATAGGGCAGTGTTCAGGTATGATTATAATAATAATAATGTTTATTTCAGACACAGTCCATAGATAATAATTAAAGTAATAACAACAGCAAATTAGGTTTAAAAAAGTAGACATGCTTAGAACTATGTCTCTTACATTGCCGTATGAAGCGGAATCCATTATAAACAGGATGGACCAAACCAATGCCCGCCCCCTGGAGGGAAAATACTCCAAATATTTGACTTAACGAATTTTGCATAAATTATTTGATTTTTACAAGCTAGGGCTTGTAAAAATCAAATAATTTATGCAAAATTCGTTAAGTCAATCATAGCAAGTTAATATAGGTATTAACTTGCTATGATTGTATGTAACTTATCGCCAAAATTTAGGACATTTTTAAACCATTTTTTGACCACTTCCTAGTATCCTATTGAGCTGAAATTTGGCATACTTATGAAAGTCCAGTGACAATGCAATGTTATAATAAAATTGTGCTAATGTAGAGACTGGAATACTCTAATGGTAAATATTACGGTATTTAAATTTCGCAAGCCGATTTAAACCACTTCTTGAATTTCGATTGAGCTGAAATTAACCTACTTATAGAAATCCGTTAACAAAGCAATATAAATAAAGATTTGATGATGAAGCCAGGATGTAGGGAACTGGAACTCTCTGATGAAAAATGGTACGGTAGTTGAATTGGGGCTCTACGTATTATTATCATGAGTAATTTCCATCACACATGATGACAAGCATCTGATGATGAAGCAAAAGATTGACGGTGGAACTTCATGAATAGTCCTAAGATAGTTAATTTTAGGTGCTTTGATTTTATTGGCTCGAGTATTTTCTATTACATATAATAACAAAAGTCTGATGATGTAGCAAAAAAAATTGGCACTGCAACTTTCTCATGCCTTTGCAAAAGTAAAACTCAGGGTCTTCTGGTTTCTGGACCGCCTGATTTCTCACTTGAGCTATAATGATATTGTAGCAGTTTATCATTGCTCTTCCTCCGTCTTACAAATTTTTGATCAGGGTCACTTGATCCTGACGCGGGTTTGTACATTTTTTACCTATACCAAAAAAGTGCAAATCGCCGCTAAAGTTTTTAATTTAAAAAAAACGATGAATTTAGTCACATTGTGTTGTGTGTAGGTTTGAAGCAGCATGGGACAGCAGCCTGCACGGCTCGCCGCTGCTCAACAGGGTGAGCGCTAACGGTGAAGTGGTCTACATCACACTCAGCGCCTACGTAGAGGTGAAAATCTTTATTATACGAGTTTATACCTGTTTATTAATGTAGTCTAGTCCTGTATACCTGTCCTTTATACCTGTTTATCTAGTAGCCTAAAGGCTAAGGCATTGGACTCGCAATCGTGAGGTCACGGATTCGAATCCTACCCTACTATAATTACAGTAGTAGTACTATATAGTAACTAGATACAGTCGCGGAATGAAAATGTTCTTCACCTTAAAGTTCAATTTCTGTTGAACCGAACCAAGAAACACTAACTTCAACATGTCAATGTTGTCAAACTAATAAATAAGGTTTTACTTAGATTAATAACTCAACTAAAGCAATAGATGGAACAAATAAAAACTTTTTCGTTAAGAAAGTAGACATACATCAACCACATGCGAAAAAGTTTTAATAAAAGTTTTATTTTAAGGTATGACTAGGGACTATGGTACCGTTATATCTGAGAAAATTGGTTGACACCTTCTTGACAAACACGAATGATAGCACGGCTATTTTGAAATATCACACCCACAATGGGAACTAATAACAATAAACGATTCGAACGACTATTTCTCGATTCGCGTAAAGAGATTTTGACGGAGCTAACACTGCTATATCTGTCTTTTTTCAACACATTATTTTCATCTATTGCAATCAGTGACAGAGAGTGATAGGGGTCATATAATGAGACAGACATATACGTTAATAATATGAAAGGTTTAAGTTAAACTACTCTTTAACTTAAGGGGAAACAAACGATATGTGTGTCTGTAATATTCTATTTCTAATAGGTGGAGAACTGCAGCCGACCAGCAATCATCACCAAAGACCTATCACTAGTCGTAGTAGGTCGGGAGGCTCGGACAGGGCGGTCCTTGCGTCGGGCTCTGTTCGGGTCTCGGGCAGCCCGAGCCGACCACATCACGGGCGTGTACGAGCTGAGCCTGCACCGGGCGTTGGAGCCCGGGGTGCAAAGGCGACAACGTCGAGTGCTTGATACTAGTGGCACTTATGTGAGGGGTGAAGAGAATCTGCACGGATGGAGGCCTAGGGGAGATTCGCTTATTTTTGATCATCAGGTATGTGCCTCATTTTGGTCAAATTTCCGTTCCATCGGGAAAGGAGAGTGAGCGAATAGAAACTGCACTTGTGTTTGCGTATACACTTGTGCACTATAATAACCTTCTGCGTTGTTGGGTAGTCTCTGATGTAATTGGCAGCCTTAACCGAAATCGATTAGAAGACTATTATTATTATTTTAGTAATTATGTTGCGGTGGAAAAATAGACTCTAACACGCTACAATAATGTTTAATAATGTTTACAATTCCTACGTTTAAAATTTGTCTTTGACATATTTGTTATTTAAATAAGCAAGAAATACGTTAAAAATGACAAAAAGTATTTTTTTGCATAGAATAATGTGTAATAAATAGATGTTGATAAACTTGATGATTTGTACAGATTATAAAATTATAAATGCTACGAGTCTTAATTGCATGAATACTTTTAGGTAAACTACCTTGTTTATTGCCCGACGTTTTGACCGTATTGCAACGGTCGTAGTCACAAGTAGTCTACCCGTATAATGTGTGATAAATAACTTTAATTTACTATATTAATAATACGCCAGATCCTGGGGGTAATTGCCACGCTTGGCGAGCGAGTTGGCGATTGCAGTAAAGCTTTAAAGTAGGTACTCCAAGGACGCTGCTTTTCGTCCTCCGGTGTGACATCCCTTAGTCACCTTGACGACACCCATAGGAAGAGATGAGGTGGTACTATTCTTAAGCCGGTACTGTGGTACCGGCTTAAGCGTGTGGTACCAAGCGTGGCAATTACCCCCAGGATCTATTGGGGAGAGCCGTCACTGGCATTAGGTTAGGGCATCTTATGGCTTGATATGAAGTTCAATTTCTTTTACACGCAGAACGAAAACACATTAAATCGTCAGACTTCCAATAATCCTAAATCATGTTACAGTAATTTCGACTTTCTTCATCAAGAATAAAGTATAAATTTGTTCGTTTCCCCCCAGTGGGAGCTGGAGAAGATGACCCGGCTGGAGCAAGTGGGGCGCACGCGACACCTGCTGGCGCTGCGCGAGCGCCTGCGACACGGACACGAGAACACCGTCGCGCCGAATGACTTTACTAAAACCGAGAAGGTTAGTAGTTAGTACGACCTATAAATATAGCCAATATGAGTAACTTAACATGTCCGTATTTGTTTTTAAACTTTCGCGATGTTTACACATATTAGAATATTATCGGGACTTAATCGCCTTCCTTTCCAACCTTTTTACTTACCCGACGTTTCGATCGAATTGCAACAATCGTGGTCACGGGTAGACTGGTAGGTCACGCATATGATGACGACTACGAGGAACTGTAACTAGAGTTGTAAAAATGGCGGCATACTGTCCGTACCTGTCATTATTTTTACAGCTCCGAGTTTAAGGAGTATAACTTGTAAAAAATCAATGAATACGAACGAGACTTTGTGCAACTAAAGCGAAAAATAAATACTTGACACGAACAGAACTTAGCTGTTAAAACGGCTAGATCGTCATAATTTCCATAGACGTACAGACTTGGACCGCGCCATCCCTTTCAATTAAAAAGTCAATAATGACTGCAAAGCGTGAAGAGAGAAGAAAAAATGGCAGAAGTAAAAACTTGAACATTAACGTTGTGCATTTTTGAATATATTTCCAAACTTTCCTACAATATTTCTTCTTCTTATTTCAAAGTTGATAGCAATCTGGCTGAATTACTAAATTTCCAGCCAATTTCTGGACATGTCAAGTATCTGATTTGACTGCCTCTGTGGCGCGGTGGGAGTGTGTCCGACTGCTACACAAGAGGTCGTGGGTTCGATTCCCACACGGGACACCACTTTGTGTGATCCACAAATTGTTGTTCCGAGTCTGGGTGTATTGTGTCCGTGACTTGTATGTTTGTAAAGTCCCCCGCGACACAGGGCTTGTACCCCACTGCGGGAGTCGTCTTTTTTAAAAAAAAACAAAAAAAAAAACCTATTTGTACAACTGCACAAAGATTCGGTCTTACAAGTTTCGCACATATTTCCCGTATTTTCACACGTTCTCACTGTGTTACCATATTATATTATGACCATTCATACAGTTAGTTACAACACGTAGTGTACACAGGAGGTATGCAACATGGCCGCCAAGGCAGCGGCGGAGTGCGCGCGCGACGAGGCGCTGTACGAGCCGTGGGACATGGCGCCCAGGGAGCGGGAACTTGCCACCAAATATGTCAAGCTTATACAAGGTTTGTAACTCTAACTAAAACATTAATCTATCAATATATGTTATCGTTTGATTGCGTGAATGAAGTAACGTTATAAATTTGAGTATTTTTAGGGTTTCGTAGCCAAAATGGCAAAACTAAACCTTTATAGTTTCGCCAAGACCGTCCAATGTACTATTACAATTTAGTAAACGTCGTCGGTCAAAGCGTGGATGAAACCCCCAGAAGTAATAGTTTTATTTTGACTCTATTGGCTTATAAATCTGGATACATGCATACATCACGGCTGATCCTTGAGATAACTAGAGAACGACTTTACCTATTTTATTCTATCTTTTTTTTTAGTTTTTTTAATACTCTGTCGAAGAAGGTTATTAAGTTAATATAATATAATTATAATTAAAAAAAAAAAGTAACTAAAAAATAACGGGGTGGTACAAAGTTCGCCCGTAGTACAGCTAGTAAATTATTAAGAACGCAGTGGATGCCGTCACAATTGCCATAAAATCGTATCATGTGCAGGCTAAATTCGACTTTGACGGACATGCCTTGGTGGTGATGCCGGAGTTGGTAACGGCTTAGGGCCATTGATCCTAAGGTCGCGGGCTTAAGTTCCCTCTAAGACGATTTTTTCCTCCATACATTTAAATTTATATGTATAAAATTAGCATAAAAACCTATATGCACACAATAATAAACTTTGTCATATTCACGAACTCTAATTACAATGTTACTAATAAGTGAAAATATGTAATTGGCTTCCTGCTGCTTATTTGTTTGTCTAATACTTTTGTAGCTGTTAATGTTAATTTTCCAAATAAATAAATAAAAATCCTCCTTTGTTGTATTATCCAGGAAGGATAGGCTCGCCAGGCAAGGAGGTAGAAGCGGCCGCGTCCCCCGCCACTCCGGTGGACGAGGGGGTGTCCGCGGACATCTCCACGCCGAGCTTGCTCTCCTCCATACATAGTGCGAGCAGCTTTGAGTGAGTATTTATTTGTACTGTTTCATTCTTCTATCTACTGCCTTATAGGAATTAACTCTAACTTTGTTTTTTTTTAATGTTTCATTGCATTAATAAATCTCGATGAACTTAGTGAAGTGCCTCCGACTGCATGAAATTATATAATTATGTAGGGGATCTTGTTTCCATCTTTATTGTGCGGGCGGGTTTTTTATTTTTATAATTTATTTTTTTATTTAATACTTTTTAGTAGTTGTAGGATATAACCGATATGTAACAACTCACTTTGCTGCACTCATCACAGCTTTTGTCAAGTATTGAAAATTGAAAAAATAATGGTTGTTAACTAACTTTTTTAGTATTACAGTCATAATCATGTTATACTTTTTTGAAATGCTTAAGATATATTATTGCAGTATTCAAAACAACTTTATTTTGACATCTCACAGCCGCCATGTTTGTTTTTTTCAAACGTAATATATTTAAGAACACTTGGGCAATCAAGACGTCTTAATTGTATAAATCCGTTCAGTGGATTGTGAGATATCAGGTAATAAAGAATATCACATACAAGATACGCGCGAAAAACAACCCTTCCTTACAGTCGGGTTTCCAGCACACGAATTTACAAATAGTTAGTAACAGTTTAATGTTTTAAGTAGTCAATTATTTTATTAATAAAATGTTATAAACATTTACCATTAACATAATTCCGTCTACCGCAGACTATGCTCTCCTGAACGTGGACTACTCGAAAAGTCAATGTCTGGTTGGGCGGGCACACACGGAGTGGGTCTCGGTCCGCACGGAGTGGGCCTCGGTCCGCACGGAGTGGGACTCGGTCCGCACGGACCCGCGGGACTCGGGCCGGCGTTGTACGTGCCCGACTGCGAGGAAGTGCGAGTTTCGGCCGCTGTGGCAAGGCGAGGACACTTGAACGTGTTGCAACATGGCACGCATGGATGGAAAAAGCGTTGGCTGGTTAGTAACTTATTGGTTATTTATTTATTCTTTTTAATTTCTAAATGAGAGAAGTTTTAGCAATCTACTTCTCAAAATTGCATTATTCTAACACAGGTGATACCATGAATGCACAAACCAAATATTTACGTAAACTGAAGCCATACACAAGTAATTCTGTTCGAAAGTATCTGTACAGAATTGGAGCTAGTCCGTCCGTCCGTCCGCACCTTTGCTCAGAGACTGTTAGTGCTAGGAGGCTGTAATTTTGCATGGATAAACATAATACGCCGACAAAGTGAATAAATAAAATCTTGAAAAAATATTTTTTTTTAGGGTACCTCCCCCATATGTAAAATGGGAGTGGGATTTTTTTCTCTTACCTACCTTTTAAAAACGTTTAGGGGTTGGGAAGACGACTTTTAGATTTAGGGATCCGTTTGTAAAATATTAAGCTTTTGCCCCCCATGCCAGCTAAATGATTGATGTTGGGTATGTGAAAAAATTCACGGTAGTAGGATTTATAGTGACATTAAAAGGAACACTTTCACAGCTAAGTAGAAATAAATAAATAAATACTATTAAGTAGATAACATTGTAAGTATGAAACAAAAACAACAGAAAACCCCTTTTTAAGCTACAATATTCGGATGGGGGGGGGGTCACTACGAAATCCTACATTGTGCGTGCTCCGACATGCACTTACCCGGTTTTTTCTGTACTGTACTGCTGATTAACGTCGTTTATTAAGATTATCGCTTATTCTCATCCCCTCCCCTTCTCTAAAACCTATACATGTTACTCATATTACTCCCTTTTAATGTAATTATCTCGTGTCTCCAGGTAGTAAGAAGGCCGTACGTGTTCATCTACCGCGACGAGCGCGACCCCATCGAGCGCGCCGTCATTAACCTCGCCAACGCGCACGTCGAGTACTCTGAAGACCAGGAGCAGATGGTCCGCATGCCCAATACATTCAGGTCAGTTCCATAGACAAAGTTATATTGGTTACTACTCGAGTGCGACTATAGTACTCTGAAGACCAGGAGCAGATGGTCCGCATGCCCAATACATTCAGGTTAGTTCCATAGACATAGTTATATTGGTTACTACATACGAGTGCGACTATAGTACTCTGAAGACCAGGAGCAGATGGTCCGCATGCCCAATACATTCAGGTCAGTTCCATAGACATAGTTATATTGGTTACTACATACGAGTGCGACTATAGTACTCTGAAGACCAGGTGCAGATGGTCCGCATGCCCAATACATTCAGGTCAGTTCCATAGACATTACTACATACGAGTGCGACTATAGTACTCTGAAGACCAGGAGCAGATGGTCCGCATGCCCAATACATTCAGGTCAGTTCCATAGACATAGTTATATTGGTTACTACATACGAGTGCGACTATAGTACTCTGAAGACCAGGTGCAGATGGTCCGCATGCCCAATACATTCAGGTCAGTTCCATAGACATTACTACATACGAGTGCGACTATAGTACTCTGAAGACCAGGAGCAGATGGTCCGCATGCCCAATACATTCAGGTCAGTTCCATAGACATAGTTATATTGGTTACTACATACGAGTGCGACTATAGTACTCTGAAGACCAGGAGCAGATGGTCCGCATGCCCAATACATTCAGGTCAGTTCCATAGACATAGTTATATTGGTTACTACATACGAGTGCGACTATAGTACTCTGAAGACCAGGTGCAGATGGTCCGCATGCCCAATACATTCAGGTCAGTTCCATAGACATTACTACATACGAGTGCGACTATAGTACTCTGAAGACCAGGAGCAGATGGTCCGCATGCCCAATACATTCAGGTCAGTTCCATAGACATAGTTATATTGGTTACTACATACGAGTGCGACTATAGTATTCTGAAGAACAGGAGCAGATGGTCCGCGACAATTTGCCCCGATTCTTCAATTCATACAAAAATACAAAAAAAAATATTTGGCACTCAGGGACTCCCGCGGTAAAGCTATTGCATAGCATTTTTTATAAAAAAAAAATTATTGGTTGTTGCTTTTTAAAAAGATTTTTTTTTTATATATATTTAAATAAATTTATAAAATTAAAACGGATATTCAATATAAGTTAGGTTTTATTTTCGTTACGGAATTTCTTGATTCGGTCGCCGCGCTCAAAGCCCGAGCCCGCCATAAAAGCTATGCAATAGCTTAAAAAAAATAGGTCTAGCCGTTTCTGAGGAGTTCGACTACAAACACAGTGACACGAGATTTTTATATATTAGAAGAATGACGTCTACTTTTATTTTTAACAAACTAGCTGACCGCGCAACTTCGTTGCGTCATTTTTCATTGATGCTCTGCCCCTATTGGCCGTAGCGCGATGTTATATATCTATAACACTTACAAATAACTTGGCTTTCTATTAGTAAAATAATTTTTAAAATCAAATCTATTGATACAGAGATTACCTTATACAACCTCACAAACTTATCTCTTTATAATATTATTAAATGCCAATACATAATTGCTTCAGTGTGGTGAGCAAGGAGCGCGGCTACCTGCTCCAGACCTTGGGCGACAAGGAAGTACACGACTGGCTCTACGCTATCAATCCACTGCTCGCTGGACAAATCAGGTGAGATCACTATTTCAACCTCATTCTATTTATTTCACTATTGCTAAAAATTTAATGACTCTTTAGAACTCAAAGTATGTTATAGGTCCTTGTCTTAGTGTTAAAGCTAAGGCATTAGACTCAAAATCGTAATATAGCGTTAAACTACCAACGTGAACCCACTCCTAACACAAGCTGTGGCCCCGTGGAGGGGTTAACATGATTGCTAGTAATGTGGGACCCAAAATCCTAGATGGTACAAGGAGTCATGCTTTAAAATGTATGTTGTGTACATGGACTTATAGGACCTTGACCCTGTACTCAGGCAGATACGCCTCTGTAAGTGTCAAATAAATTTAAAATGAATATGCGCATCAAGATTGCGAGTTCGATCCTCGCTCAGGGCATTGAGTTGAATGTTTGTATTGTTTATAAAAGATATCAAGCAAAAAGTACAGGTTCAAATCCTGTTGTCTTGTGAAGTGAATCTTTCATTTAAAAGAAAAAAAAAATAAAGAATGCGCATAAAACATTCAGTCAATCTGATTTACTCAAATATCCATTATAAGTTCTCGCGTAATAATATTTATATGATTACCGGTATACTAATCTTGGAGACTTTAAAAAAATACTATTTGTTGATGAAGATGTTACTTTTTATATTGGCAAAAGCTCCAGATTTGTTTCCCGTATAGTCATTATTATTAATATACCTGATTGAAAAACAACAGAATTTTCTTCTTCTCATACGAGAAGAAGAAAGTTCACAATTTTTTTATTTATCCAATAATTCTCACAGAAATGAAAAACACATTATTTTTCCGTCAGGTATATTTTGTATAAATAATTACTAATATTATTTAGTTGCACGATGGGTTGTTCATCTAATAACCAGTGCATCACATGTGATGGGTTCAATCCCCATATAAAAATCTTTGTTGAGCCTAAGTCCAAAGGGAAGAGGGGAATTTATCCCTGAATACATTCTTGTCTAAAATAATGCCTTTTTGGGACTAAGTCCACACACTTTTTCAATAATGAAGGGTTTTCCCGCCCATTTACTCTCTTTTATACTCCCATTAGATACGAAGACCTATTTGACACTTATGTTAACGTAACTATGTACATTTCACATAACGTGAAGAAATAAACCGTCTTAGTTTATTGTAATAAATCACCATTTGAAGATGTCACAATCAATCGAAAATATTACACAATAAATTCAATGATTTTTAATAAAAAAATGTACTAAAATTGATTATATTAATATTTTGCTATTTGTAACTGTCAAATGAGAATTCCAATAAGCACATTCTTATTCAAAATATTCCCTTAATGTTATAAATAACCCAATTAGTATAAAGAGTGTGTGGCCAAGCCCCGTCAATATCCACGCTTGAAGGTGTGTGTCGGTAGGTCGCGGTCGGCGCGTCGCGGCGCGGGCGCGGGGGGGGCGGCGCCCTGAGACGCCCTCACAATGGAGTCTGTCCTCGTTTTTTAAGTGCGTCTCCGATAATGCTCTAGCGCATCATAAACGCGCCTTGATGTATTGAAACGGCTCGACGTCGAAGCGCTTTATAACAGGAATCATAGTTCTACAAACTAACAAATGAGATCAATTAAAAATGACCGATCGATCAATAAAAACAATTCATACAAAGAAAAATAAACTAGGTTAGAGTACTAGATACAAATCCAACAAAACAAATTAATGCAATTAAAATAAATAAATGCAAAGTAGGTAAAAACATGATTGTTCTTTTTTTCCAACAGAGAATTTATGTTGTTTTTTTTTTGGCAAATTTGACTGAGGCTAGGAAATACAAGGTTATAGTAAAAACGTCTGTCTATCTAGTTCTATGATGATGGCCATAAAATGGGACTTTTGCGCCCAAATATCACTAATTCTGTGACACCAATGTTTGGCTCATGTCCCAGTATCTCATAACACCTTGGAAGTAGAAGGATACACAGGTTCTATACAAAACAGATAGTTCCTGTCAAGAATAAGAATGATTTTCGACCTTATTTTGGTGGAAATACGAAGTATTAATATCGTTTTTTAAATATTACAGTCAGCTACATGACAAAGTCTAGTTTGAAAGTTCTGATCTCGAGTGATAAGTACACGATAACGTTACGAACTTGGCAGCTGTATTATTGATTAAATAATAATCATTATTTAACACAAGTATGACGAATCACTTTCGAGTTAGAACTAGAAGATTTTCATCTATTGGCTTGGTTCAGACTGACTACACTAGCGTCAAGTTAGTATAGTAATGAAAGTATTTTAAAAGTACTTTTAGTCTGATTTTGCACCTTATATAGGTGGACATAATGTGGATATTAGAATGTAAGAATTACGATAGTAGTACTGAAGTTATGTAGTTGACGGTGAAGACTTATGTACATCCTTATTCATAATATGTTATGTTATAACCAGTATGTTAACTAGAGAATGTCTTGCACTCATCTATTCTACTTGAAAAATAATGAAAAGCAAAGACAAAACATTCGCTAGACAAAATACTGTTATTAAAGTATTATGAATAAGGACGTTTCAATCTGACTTACAATGCGTACACCGGTCCACATAATATGACAATTAAAATCTAAGAAAAATTATGACAGTGGTGCAAAACTTTTGTGGTCGACGGTAATATGTACGCTAGTGCAAATAAAATGACAATTAAAATGTAAGAAAAATCATGACTGTTGTATTAAACTTGTATGGTTGACTGTAAACTATGATTCCTACTGTAAAGTGCCAGGTATTTGACAGTGTGTGACTGGTTTGGTGAAGGCATAAAGGTACTGTAGTCACTGAACGCTCAACACAGAGCTTTTGTTTACTGTGGTCCGAATTATGTAGTATAGTATATTTCGTATTTAAAGGTCTTAATAGAAACACAGGACAATACAAAGTATTAGTTAAAAGGTGATAAGTATCTGATAGAAATGTGTGGAGACAAACTACATATTGCGCAAAGCCAAGATAATGATGCTGATGATGAATAAAAATGTTAATCTTACCATCCTTCGAATAGTCAAACGATACTAAACTTTAGAGTCGTGCTCAAAACTATTTCTGTCGCGTTTATTCACCTTTAAGTGACAGTGACAGCATGAGAAATAAAAACGTCTGAAAACTAAGCTCGCGTTTGAATATTAGGCCCTAATTGTGTGTGAGTGTGTCCCATATGGATGAGGACTCGTGACATTTTACAATAATGAGTACGAATTTAACAGTCGAATTTATCAAAAGAAAAAACCTTTTAATACTTTTTATACGAAATAAATTATATCTACAACATAATTGTAGTTTTGTTTATTTATTTATACTACTTGGGACCACAAGATGTTATATAATGTGAACAGCAAATGAATCAATTATTTTAGCATATCCATTTTTAATTAGCAGTATTATAATAGCAGCTGCATTTAATGCAATATATGATATATACGTAAATAGATATTTATAATTGTGTATATTTTATTTATATATGACTAAATAACAATAAAAAATTGACCACCAAACATGTTTATTTAAAATTAAAAACTCTTTTAAAATAACTATATCGGCGTAGCTTAATTCTCATGTATATTACGAAGTACTATTATATTCAAAAAGAGTTTTTTTTTAATTAATATATTTGTGGTCAATTATTTAAGGTAAGGTACACACTAACAATTTGGACTAGCATACCGAATAGTCGTAAAGACTAGCGAGTCATCAATCGTTAAAACCAAATCAAAAGTCAGTGTGGACTTGTCCTTAAATTGGTTCTTTCATTATAATGGTCATAAATATGCAAAGGCCTGAAAAGAGACGGGACCAAACCGGTGCACTGAATGAACAGAAAGGGTAACGATATTACTAACTTAATGATTATAAAAAAATAATTCGTATTGAAAATAATATGCCTAAGAATGTATAACTTGCGAGCTGTTTCAATATCATTCATGGACGCATATTGTATTGTATGTTATTTTGTGTATCTTAAATAAGTGTCTTTGAACCACGATAAAGAACATCCTTACTAAAAAAATACTTAATGAACTATTAAGAATATAAGCATTTATATAACATAAACTTATCGTGGTTCATTGACTGCGTATAATGTGTAGAGAATGCCGTAATGTAGGTATTTTGTCTTTCCTTGCAATAACCAAAAAATAATAATTTATGTATTGCGCACAAATATATCAGCGATGTATGATAGACTCCATTTGTTACAATATATATGTATATCTAAGAATTTAATAAAAAAAGAAGATGTATTTGTGAAAAGACAAATTACTGATCTATATAAATTTTCTTCTGATGTTGGATACATAATTACCTAATGTAATTTACCTTGTATATACGTATGACCCGACGGTAGTTTAAATTATATTTTGAGGCTCAAAAGGCCGTGGAGGCGGTAGTCTGTATCGTATGACGTCATACGTAATGTTTCACATTTTAGTATTGATTGTAAATACATTAAAATATTTGTAGTTAATGTAGACTATGCATTATTAAATCATTTACGCTACCTTTTGTAGTTCGTAATTTCATTTTATTATATTGTTTTGTGTAATGATATTTTTTCTTTTAAATTCTTTATATGGAATGTATAAAGTAGGTTTAATGTGATGTCTCGAATAATTTCATTGATAACAGATTATTCCGTTCGGATCATTCCGTACGTTCTAGTCATAACGTGTAGGTACATTGTGATGACAACAGCGTTTGCGCAGCTATTCACTCACTAGTTTGTTAATACGTGTTTTATCAGTTTCATTGTCCCTCCCCTGCAGTGGTGGATCCAGGATTTCAGTTTAGGGCTTGACCTTACTGAGGTAATCAAAAGTTTGTTTTGGCGGGAATTGACCCCACTGAAAGTCTCTTTTATCAAGGAAAGAACACAGACGTGGAAGACTTTAGATACTTGTGGGAGGTGGGGCGGGCGGGACTTAAAAACCCCCTTACTACCTTCCTGGTTCCACCACTGCTCCCCTACCCAACTTGTTGTCTCATCGGTCCATAGTTCTACATCTATTTATACAGATACGACATTTATATAATCGTAGGTAGATAATGAATGTGACTGTAGTTTTATATGGATGGTTCTTTATTAATTTTATGTCAATCTTCAACACTCTGTTGTAAGTCCGAGCAATAGTTTACTCTTGCCGCTTCGATAAATGTTGATTAATAATATAATAATAAAATAATAATTGTCACTATAATAATGCTTCTAGGTGACTATATTTTCCAATAAAAATCGAGCGTACATAGTCTATATGTAACAACATTGTAAGCTTGACTTGATAGTCGTTGTAAATATTTTATTCGTTTGGTACTTACATGGGTTACAGAAAATTTAATAATAAAAAAATGGCTTACTCCTATTAAAAGTTCAGTCACACCGGCTTACACATTAACTGTAGACATTAAATATTCGGCTAACACTAGAGAATATCCTGATAATAATTTAGCGTATAATAAACTTAGATGTAAGAACAAGAAGTATTAATATAATATCCAAAATTTAGACATGCTGTGTGTTATAGGTAATAATTCTTCAAATTACTGTCGTCGAGATTATTCAATTATGTAACGTTTCTGTTTGTACAGCGCATCGTCAAATGTTACAAAAATATTTTTCATTGTACCGATTCGATTTGACGATGTGTTCTATATACTCTCGAGACACTCTTAAAATATATGAATCTATAACAGATAATGTCCAAATACTTCTTTACCAAAATTAATATTGTGTAACTCATTCAATAGGTGTGTTTCTTGTGGTTGTATGAAAGAGATCTCATGCTGAATGACATGTGCGTGGATACGTTTCTTTTCTAGTCATTTTTTTTTTATTTACATTCCAAAGGTTATGTACATTATTTCCTTTTTTTTTAACAAATAGGGTAATGTATTTTGCATAGCAAAATGGTGTTTAGTAGATGAATAGTGAGCAGATTAAAACCATTGAATAACGTGAGGCGGCTATAAAAATAAATTTTATAGCTTTTTAATTTCCTTCTACGTTTAGTTTGCAATTTTTTTTTATTAAGTTATTAATATTATTGTAATTGTTTCTATAGAACAAGACATTTTAAATTAGAGATGCAGCTGATGCTGGATTATATTTTTTTATAGAGTATACTGTTTAAGCTATACTGCTATTTTTATAGAACTAGATGTTGTTTTGAAAATTATGTTTGTTTGTTTTCATGTAATTTAATTTGTACGTTTTGTGGTTGGTACGTGAGTTAGTTCGACGCTTTGGTACGTATGGCGTGTGGTCTGTGGCGATGGTGAGCGCGGTCCTTGTGATTTCGATAGTGATTGTTGATTGTTGAGCGAGAATGACATTAAGAACAAATTATATATTCTATATATAATTTATGAATTTCATTCAATTTATGAAAATAAGAACAATGTAATGATTGGTAATATTACTCATTGCTCTAAATGTACTATCAAAATATATTATACACAGTGTTAAAGGTCATAAATAAAATGCTTTGAAAATTTCCAAATGGTTGTTTCTTTTCTTTCCTAATTTGTATACATATTATAATCACCAACGGGGAGCTAGTAGCGATTTCATTGCTCAAGAAACGTACATACGTATGTAGAGATTTAACCATTTGATATAAGGGCTTTGTCCCACCTCCAGCGAATAGCGATATTATGGCATAAGAAAGTTACGAAACAAAAATGAAACCGATATATGGCTATATATACAGACCTATTAATAGTTTATAGCTGATCGTTCACACAGCCAGCGAGAACTCGTTCTATAGTGCATCTCTTTTGTTTAAATTTAATGTGCGTTTCTTGAGCGATTAAATCGCTACTCGCTGGCGGTTTGACAAGTGCCTTATAATACGTCAGATAATTAGTCCTAACCACAGGGTCATAACATTTTTAAGAGAAATGAAGCGCCTTCTTTAAAATGAATATCAACAAAAAAATAATGAAGTCTATGTCAACTCTTTCTTTTAGACTATACCTCTGGTGTTTTATCAGTTAGAATAACGTTTTATACACTAAAACCTTCACAGAAAAATGTGCAGTCGAAAACCCATCTAAATCGGATCACTAGTGTTCGAAACAAACGGGGAACCATCTTTTTTGGAGGCGGTTAAACATGCAAAAACTGTATCCAAACAATAAGCGGCAATCGGGTGAGGCTGCCACACGCTACTTTCCGTGCTGTGATTGGACGACTGCCGCGAACGCTTTTGTCTATTTGCCGCGTACGAACATTTTAATAAACATTCGTCCGTAATTGTTTGAACGTGTTCCTGGCGCGCAAATATTCGTCGGTGTAGTCCTAACTAAAGCGCGGCAGAAATGTGTCCTGCAAACGCCGCGTGTTGCTGCCGCGCTCTTGCCGCTAATGTTTGGACAACTTTAGGTTCCATCGCCATATTACAGTGAATTATTATTACTTAGAATCACTTTATTATACCATATTATAGAGAAGGAAGATAGCGTGATGACTTTCTCACTTTTTGATTGCATAGTTTAAAGGTAAGTATCATAAGGTAAAGGTTAATACTTTGAAAATAGTGATTTGGATTTTAAAGCCAAAACAATAGTAGAGGACATAAGAGTGTACCTTGTGGCACTCTAAACAACTGTTGTAGCAGGTGGGGATCTAGCGTAGTGGGCATGGTGGGCATGCCTACAAACCCAAATGGGTTGATTGGCTTATGCCACGAGAATTATATCCAACTGTTCAAGTTAATTATTTAAAAGGATTTTTAAAAACAATCTATGAATTGCTACGCATTACACGAAGGTGCAATACGTTTTCAAGGTATAAATAACATAGTAACATTTTCGGCTTTCGGCTATCGTGCCCACAACATAATTTATAGTGTGATATAGGCATTGACGTATAGTACCTACTGAACTGCGCCATAACCTCACAAAATTTACCACTCTAGAAAGAGACGACGCAACTTTGTGGACAATACCTGTCAAAGGCCGCACGATTTTTTTCTCTCTTTCACGCTTTGCAGTCAATATTTACTTTTTAATACTGAAAGGGATGGCACGGTCAAGATCTATACGTCAATGGTATTAATTCAACAAATAAGCCTAGTTTCCATACTGTTTACTCATGTGTACTGTGGTAGTCTTGTAGCATAGTTCTCCTAAAGAATGTTATCGGATGAGAAAATGAAACAAAAATCATGCTTTTAGACAATTTGTAGCGTCCATAACAATATATAATACATTGCTTCGACATAAAAAAAAAAACTGACGACGGACACTTCACGACAACAAAAATAACTACGTTCACGTTCATTAAACAAAATACACTGTAAAATTTAAATAATTCATAATATAGCCTTCAATATGGCCGCATGACGTCTTGAGAGCGACTTGCGGGGATTTTAAACACGAATATTGGTCTATTGCTTAGTTGGAGCGACGCTCGTAGGCCGGCAGCGAGCTGTCTCGGGAGTCCCATTAGAGGCGGGCTTTCACGCCAAGATGTACGTCTTAAATACCACGATGGAGCTGGAGTGCAGGCAAGTGTCAGGTCCAACCAATTTCTTTCGGCTTCAAGCTTGGCTCTGAGGAGATAATTGTAGAATGTTTATTCTGTAGTAGACAAGACACCATTGACGTATAGACCTGGACCGTGCCATGAAAGAGACAACGCTACTTTGTGGATAATACCTGTCAAATAGGCCCTATTTGACAGTTAATATCCACAAAGTAGCGTTGTTGCACGAGCTTTTTCTCTCTTTCACGTTTTGCAGTCAATTGAAAGGGATGACGCGATCCAGGTCTATTCGTCAATGCAAGACACGGCCGTCAGCCCGATATACATTATCGTAGTGAGATGGCAGAGTTTTGCGAAATACATAACACCATAGGTGTAGCCAGAATTATTTTTCAAAGGGAATCCAGGTGCAAAAAGATGAGGAAATAGGGAGGAAGGGCTCAGCCTCATACAAGTTGTTATTACATTTGGTTGTAGCAGTGGCGTAGCGTGGGTTTTTTGCTGCCCGGGCAGGCCGGAAATTCGCAGACCCCTTCATCTTATTTTTATTATTTGTTTAAAGTTTAAATCTAATCTTTATTATATAATTTTTCAATATTTCAGTCAAGACAGCGCTTCCCACGCTACGCTAGTGGGTTGTCCCCCCTCCTCGTGCGAGTCAGATGATTCGCACATGAGCATTTTATTTTACGTATCTATTAAATATGGTTTTGGGGGATGTTTATGGGCCTATACGGTGGGGGGCTGTATGCCTATGTAGATACCTACTTTGCGTAAGAACCTATGAACCTGAATTAAAATAAGTAGGTACACTTTCGTTTTGCATTCGATATTTCGTTCTAGGATAATTCTAATGTACGGCTCGCGATGGCACGTACATCGATCAAAAAACATGGATAATGAAACATGGAGACATGAGGATGGAAATCGTGGATCCACGATTTACCTACCCGATATTATTTTCTTGCACTTCTTTCCTTGTGATTAATTATTTTTAACTTTGATTGTCAACGAATATACTAAGTAGACAACTTAGATATTTCGTCCCGCTTGCAAGTGGTGCTAGCGAAATCGTTTAGTGAGGGCTGAAAAACGGCATATTTCGGCAAAAGGGGGACATCTGGCAACACTTCTGCTGGATAACAGGTACATGAACGCGCTCAATTTAGTTACAACGAACAACTAGTTTGCTCATTTCTTTCGTTACTTCTTCTTTTATTTTTGGAAAAAGAAAATGTATATTTATAATTATTGCGAGTTAAGTTTATTTTTATTTAAAAATAAAAAGTACGAAGTATTACAACTTACAACACAAGTTCACATTTCTAGCTAAGGCACATAAAATCACATAAATCAATCAATAATAATGAGAAAATAAACACCTTAAATTTTCCAGATTTAATAACAGGTGGGTACATTTCACGAATTTTGAAATAGTGCGTTATATAATTTTATTGCAGATAATGGCAGTACTAAGAAAAATAGTTTAGTCGGATATCCATGCAGCGCCACACGAAAATTGTAGTACCTTAGTATTTGACTGCCTCTGTGGCGTGGGTGGCGTGGTGGGAGTGTATCCGACTACGCAAGAGGTCGTGGGTTGTCTGGTTTCCATAGTACAAGCTCTGATTAGTTTGGGGTTAGATAGCTTTGTGTGAGTTGTCCCAAGATTATTATTTAAAAAGAACTGAGCGAGAGACTGTCGACGAACTAGTTTGTGTAGTACACTTAAAGGAGCGCTCTTTCGACCTAGGTCGTTGGCTAACTACCCAAGACTAGATGCTATTATCATCGAGAATCCGCGTATGACGCATAAAAAATTGAGTCAATTTTAATACCTGCCCGTACAATAATTTCTTATTTCAGTAGGTATCTAATAAAAACAGGGTCTGCAATCGACTAATTGATTTACTTACTCACTTCTCTAACTCTCTTTCCTTTTCCTTCTCCTTACTTCGTTTCGGTTTTCGAGTGGGAGTCGTTGCTCTAAATCTATAGTATTTCGGCATCTTTCAATATAAATTTTGCAAAAAAGTTAAACAGACATACAGTTGCGATGATCCCAAAATGTCATTACCAAGTCATTACGTTGACAAATTATGACAGAATGAATATTTTTTTATGGATACATTCAACCCAGACACAAAGAGTACACAACACTACATTCTACTTTCTCGAGGGCATGGCTATAGATAGCGTCTTAGTTAGCGTTAAATAAACTCCAAAATACCACAAAAAAAGAAACTAAGTACAAAAATAACATAACTATCTCATTTATCTTCAAAGTAGCGTACGAACAAGTTTGAAATTTTACTGGGAGCAGTGAATAAAATTAACTTTTTAAATATTTTTCGATGACGGGAGGTGGCTTATTAACCACTAGCTTATGTTCGTGGCTTCACCCGCGTGTATTTAACGGCAAAGTTTCATACTAACTTTGCACCGTTGACATTTGAAAAGCCGGTGGTGGGGCAGTGAGTCTCATCCGACAGTCTTAATCGAGCAGTCGTAGTCACAACACGTCTTCCGATAGACGTCGCTATTTTTACAGTCGTGTTAATCGCGTGTGCAAAGTGTTACTGTGGTCATAGTGTCAGTGGTTTAGTGGCATTTGTGTAATCGAAAGAGTTAGAACTGTTGGGGCGTTTTTATCAAAAATAAAGTTAGGTGTTAAATAAACAACAGCATGAAAAGAATAATGAATTGAATATCGCGTTGTAAGAGTACGCAAACTACGACACTACCGGATGGGAAGCCAGATGAGCGATAGACCGATTTCTTAATCGGTCAAGTTTAATGGGCAGATCAGCATTCAAGTCGAAATAGCATAGGTAGGAACATTACTACCTCGTTGAGATCCAAAGAACTCGTATTGCAGGTTTCATGGCCAGAGTTGAAAAGTGTAAAAACACTAAAGTTAAAAGTCTATCTGAGAGGATAGTCACGTCCGACATGTATCGACGTTGGCTACAAAAAATATATAAATGTAATAAAATTATAGATATTATTTAAATAGGATTAAGATTGTAATTTTCATTGTGCATTTCGTAATTGTATGGTTCTTGTGTCTGATGAATAAATTTATTATTATTATTATTCTCTGTATTTTTTTTTACTTATAAATTACATTTTGAATGATTTTGATTGTGTAACTACGTATTTTAACGCTATTATTGTTAATTACATTATTGCATTAGATTATAACCTGTAAAGATAGATGTAAGTTATTGCAAATAAATAAATTTTTAAATATTTACATGGACCAAGCTACCAGTGGTTACGGCCCCAGAGAAAGGAACTTCCTTACAATGCGAGCCGTGTTCAGAAGTGCTGCCTTCTGCATCAAGCCCTTGATCCAACCGTCTAACTTCAGCGTCTACAAGGTGGTATTTCAGAGCAAATTGCTGGTGGATTATCCTGGCTACTTGATTGTGTCTGTGCAAGTACTCGCCGTTAGCAAGACGTGAACAGCCGGAAACGATATGTCTGAGGGACTCACCGCGTCGGTCACAGGTACGACAGATATTAAAAGTGCCATCCCTCAGGATATATTTCCAGTAGTTGTTCGTCATGATAACTTTGTCCGCAATTGCACAGACAAAACCCTCGGTTTCTCCGAAAAGGTCACCGAACCATAGCCAGGCCACAGACTCCACTAGGTCCACATCGGGCCCATGAAGAGCCAGAAAGAACCTACCGTGAAGCCCCTTGCTTTGCCATACCTCCCTGCGTTCGCTAACACCAAGTACTATAGGCCTGCACCAGTTCTCTTTAGCCAAGGAGAGTGGGGTTAGCCCAGTTTCCACCGCGACGACATCCCGATGCACACCCACGTCCATATGCAGGAAATATTCCTTGAGATTATATATCTCGCGTTTATGAAGGGACTTGAGGTTCAACAAACCCCGGCCTCCACACTTCCGCGGGATATACAATCTCATCACAAATGAACGTGGGTGATGCATTCAGTATGACGTCATCAATGTGCGGACTTTTCGATCAGGGTGTCTAAGTCAGTCAGAGTCCACTTGAATATGCCGAAGAAGTACTTGAAGTAGCCCAACTGTTGCTAGCCCGGATCTTGTTGCCACCTGATAAAATGCTATTATGAACTTTATTCAGGCGTCCGAAGAAACGTTCTTGCATCAGCTGTTTTATGTCAGCCTCATTTATACACAGCGCCTGCGACATACGTAAGTACTTATAGGTAGGTGGTTGCTGGAAGTGATCTTAAGTGAATAAAATCCGAGAGTTGAGCCCCTTCGGATTCCCTATCCGCCCTCGCTTTATATGAACGACTGCACATTTGTCAACAACAAACTCCATTCCAATAGAATTAGCGTTACTGAAGGTAACTGAAACCTTTAGGGTTTTAGTTACCTTCAGTAACGCTATTAGTTATGAGCTGATGGGGGCAAAGAGCTTTAAGTCATCCATATATAGCAAGTGGGATTTGACTTGACCACCACGTCGCAACCTGCAACCTAGCCCTGAACCCTCTAGTAAGGTACTGAGTGGGTTCAATGCTAGGCAAAGGGGACTCAGAGTGTCACCCTGGAATATACCCTGCACAATCCTTAAAGATACGCCGCCACTTTATTGGATCCCGCGGCACCCTGGATAGGTAAGAACCGTATTCCATTGCCCCATACACGACTTCAAGAAAGTGATTATAGTTAAATTATCTTTAAACAACTCCAGCACCCTCAGAAGCCATGTACGAGTATGTATCACGAAGTCATACGCCTTCTTATTATCTATCCAACATGCCGATAGATCCTTTCGATTGCAGCGAACCTGCTGGCTAATATCAATGAGGAGAAGCTCCTTAGTACCCCGGGCCTCACTTCATACAGAAGTGAGGCCCGGGGTACTTTCGGAGAGGAAGACATGATTATTATTATTATTACTCTTATCTTAACTTGAAGAAAGCTCTTGAGGCGATAGAGACACCGTAACAGTGTGATGATAGGTGGTAATTAGTCAAAATATATTTTGCTAACCATGTGATGCATGCCAACAATGATTGTTCGAAAGACGAAACTTGTCAGACCAGTTCTTTAGAGCCATCAGATCTCGATTCACATAGTCGCATGCCACATACACACTGTCTACCTACTTTTGCTTGAGTATATAGCTGAACGTACAAATGTTAAATGAGTTCATGAGTTAAATTTTGAAAAATAAGATGAAAGAAAAGGACACAGAATGCCGCCTTAAGGAATTCCAGCAACGAGATCACTCCTAGTAGAGAAAGTCTCATCGACGCGAACCGACTGTTAACGGCCCTGAAGTTATACGAGAAGAAACATTTCAGTGCACCCGATGATATCTTGTGATTAGAGAAAATTGGTATCTCGTGACTGATTGTATTATTAGCGTTTGAAAAGTCCACCAACACTTTGACCGACACGTTTCGATCCCCAAATTTATATTATAATATTAATTCTTCATCTCAAAGGGCACACGTGTTAAGTACAGCAACTATACTTATACTACTCTATGGTACAGCATGCTTGTTATCGGAGCGAGTCAATTTGGTTTTTAGTGTAGTGACTACTTTCTCTCTGATTATGGTCTGGTTGACAAAAAAAGTCCAATAAAATTTCTACGTTGGTAACATTACTTTTATTTTCACATTGACACAATAGTTTGACAATGAATGACATTACAAAAGAGGTGTCTCCTGGTATCTCCTGAAGCGCGTTCCGTAATGAAACACAATAATCTGCAATATTTTTAACATAAAAATATACTTATCCTTTTCGCTCTAAAATCATTCATAATAAGTCTATCTCATTTTCTCTGTCTTGTCATGGTTGACAGGAGCCATTTGACAGGCAAACCGAACTGGAACGTACTAATTTGCTGAAATTCATATTTTTATTGTTTTGTTGTATTAATACATAATCAGTAATTATTTGTGACCTTTAGGAGGAAAACAATAAATATACTATATTTACTGATAACATGATTAACATCAGTGTGTAGGATACGCGATCACAATGGCATTTTTAGAGGTAAATAAATGAAACATTTTTGCCTGTATATAATAAAAGATTATAATGATATATTTAACCACATAATGCTACTGTACAGTAATTATCAAAAATAAAGGGACTTTTAAAGCAGTATGGTGCTAGTCCTGAAATAAATGAGATTAGGAATATTTCTATAGGATATTGTAAAAACATATAGTTTCTATTCACATTACATTATAGGTAAATTATATGTGATTGTTTTTTTATGCTTTGTAAGTACCTATTTTAAATGTAAATCCCAGAAAATGTAATTCCTTAGCCAGAACTCTTTGCATTAGGCTAAATCTGACAGCCAGCCCAACGTCATACAAATGCTTATTTGTTTAATATTGTATTTCAGTGGCGCAGGTTTGTATTTTTTGACACTCAGAAGAACATCGACAATGGGAAGATCGCTGAATGTTTACAAGTAAGAAAATATTATTTACATACCTACTTTTTGTAATGACTACAAACAATTTTACCTATCAACAATTCTACTAGCTGTTTAAGCAGTAGGTATACACTATACCTATTTATAAATATGTATAAATGTGTAAAAATAACAAAATTTTAGATATACTTACAAAGATAAATAGTCTGTAGCACATTGAACATGATTTGAAATTCAAGAGCAATTTGTCACTTAAGTTTTATCCTGGGTGGGGCCAAGGCCAGTCAAAATATTATGAAGCAAAATATATGTATTACAATAAAATAATATAATTTGTATAGTGCAATTTTCCAGTCCCAGTGTCCAGTAGCAGATCCAGCCCCCAAATAAGGTTATGGGCACAATACTCACTTCTCTGACCTATGTTATTCCTTTTAATGGTAAATGATTTGCAAATTGTCTCCTCTACAGTTGTCTGCGGTATGGCAGATTGGGAAGCTATGCAAAACAATATAGACGCTGTTTCCAAAATGGGGAATCAACAACAAAATGGGGTTTAAAATGCTTTATTGTAACTTTCAGCTTAATGCAATATCCAATTAACTTTAATTACACTTTAAATGGTAACCTTATTTGTCAACAAACAGCCATAAAAATTTGGGGTCATGTTTGACCAAAAGTTACCATTTCATAGCCATATTACCACAGTTGGTAGAGAATCGTTTAGGAGGCTCAGATTCGTCCTAAGGAATGCTCATAGTGAGCATGGCATGTAATCTGACTACTGCACAGTACCCTTGTGTGGAGCAAACTTGACACAAGCTCTGACGACCAAACCACATGAAGCAACATATATACAAATGCTTGAAAAGTTTCACAAAGCGTTTGTACGGTATATGTTAGTAAACTTTCGCGATTTGTACACATTACAGAATTTCAATCAATTGTGTAAATATTTTATTGTCCGACGTCGCAACAGTATTGCAACAGCCGTGGTCAGGTGCGTGACCATTGTGTTGTTGTGACGTGATACATTTGTATGGTTTCTTTACAAATAACTTTGGGGTATTACCCATACTCATACTGTTATAAACTTACATAAAATGGAGTTGAACACTTATTCATTTGTAATTCCAGGATACAAAAGTGACAGTAGCTACAAGCGGCAATGGACATGTTGTGCTATGTGACGTCACTGGGTGGGCTCACCTGATATCCCGCACTTGGGATATCACATCCTTCAAGGCGTATGAGCTGACCGTATCACTGGCACAGCAGCTTCCTCACGACCCTTATCTAGTCACCATTGGGGTTAGTATACAGGTTATCCCTAAACTATGCCACATGGAGGGAAAGTACCTTAAATATTATAGATAGAATAAGACTTATTTTTGATGCTGCATTTAAAGATTTTTAAATATTCGCCTGTCTGGAACCCGCAAACTACGACAAAAGAAACATCCTATATTTTTACTACACCAATCAAGAGGGTCAATCATTACAATTATATATTTCTAAATAACATAGTATTTTAAATGAGAGGAAAACCATACATTTAACATTTAAGTTAAAATAACTATATCAAATTTAACTTAACAAATGCTCAAAGCGTGTCCTATTCTGTAATACGCCAATTAGCACACTAATTATAACATAATATCAATATATATAATTATAATATCAATTCAATATTTGTTGATTTACTAATATTTGCGTGATGAATGTTTTAAATAATAAGTTACAGTTTACAGTTTGTAACTTCAAATCATCATAAATAGAAGCAGAAATACTGTAAAAATGTAATGCAAATGCAGTTGGGTCCTAGCGTCGTTATTAACTATACAAATTGTATTTTAATAAATGTAAAAATTCATAGCCTTCTCTTATTTTAGATTAGCGGCCCGTCCCGGCTTCGTACGGGTAATTTTTTTAGTAACAAATATAGCCTATGTTACTCAGAAATGACCTGTTCAAAAGAATTTTGAACAGGTCATTTTTCAGAGAGACCGGACCAATTTGAAAAAAATTTTTGAAATCGGTCCAGTATCTTTTGAGTTTAATTGTTAAAAACATACAGAAATACAAATAATATTAGTGTAGATGTAGATATTATGCTATTTAGAAAACAATAATCGCTACACCTGACTCTTTAGATTGGTGTAGTAGCTGTCCCGCGCAACTTCGTATGCGTAATTTCTCCCCGTTTTTGAAACATTTCTCGTCGTTTCTCCACTCCTATTAGTCGTAGCGCGATGTTATATAGCCTATAGCCTTCCTCGATAAATGGGCTATCCAACAAAAAAAGAATTTTTCAAATCGGACCAGTAGATCCTGAGATTAGCGCGTTTAAACAAACAAACAAACAATCAAACAAACAAACTCTTCAGCTTTATAATATTAGTATAGATTCAGCTTCCAATTTTCGGCTCTCGATTTTTAACCTCCGATTTTTTTTTATTTTCCAGGATGACGAAGCCGGAGTGAACCCTTTAATCAAAGTATGGGATTGGTCTCGTAGTGACCGGCACGGCAACCCGACCTGCGCACGAGTGTCTCGCGCCGTACCTTCGCACATGCGCCCAACGCCTGCTACTGCACTTGCTGTCCATGAGAATAAGGTTTTTATTTTTCTCATTAAGCCGTGTGGTACCGGCTTAAGAATAGTGCCACACCATGTCTTCCCGTGGGTGTTGTCAAGGCGACTAAGGGATGCCACACCGGAGTAGGCAGCAGTGTCCTCGTAGTACTTAAAGCCTTACTGCAATCGCCAACTGTCTCGCTAAGCGTGGCGATTATGGCAATTACCCCCAGGATATATAATAAGTATGTTCTACCGGGGAGACCCGTGCCCAGTGGTGGGACATCATATGGGTTGATATGTATGTATGTATATTTTTCTTTTTTCTCATAATGAACATTATTTTTTTTACATTTAAAAGTAGGTTTTAACAAAATTATTTACGAGATGAATATTATAATAATTTTTATAGGCATTTCATGCCAATTACTTTAATAAATAATAAAACAATAATTGCATTTTTTAAAGGTAGAAAAACTTGAAGTCCAGACTCAGGAATCGAACCCGAGACTTCCGTATGCCAAATCTGGGCCAGAACTATGTTACTAAACCTCAAATTCTTGTCAGGCCCTCGCTTGCGCCATCTAGTCGATAGTTTGAGAACTATTACGGCTTTTGTTATTACTACATAATAATTCTTTCCAGAATTTACTAGCGGTTGGATTCCAAGACGGATCTGTATCTCTATTCCGAGGTGATATAGCTCGACAGCGGAGTGGCAAAATGAGGACACTGCCTGATTCCGGGACTAATTGGATTACGGGATTAGCTTTCAAGTAAGTCAAATCATATCTTATTATTGCAAAACAAACATTAAGACTTTCGTTAATTTTTAGCAGACTCTGCATGTGACCACGGCCAGTAAAATGTGGTCAAAATTATTATTGTTATGATTAATTGCCTGTATTGTGCCACTGCAGGGCAAAGGCGTCCCTACTCTCTCTCTCCACCTCTCTGTCAGTGGCTGTATGAGGCCAATCTTTTTCAAAGAAGTCTAACTCATCTCGCCATCTGCGACGAGGTCTACCGCGATGTCGCTTGCCGTTTTGAGGAGTCCATTTTGAGATTCGTTTGGCTCAAAACTCATCTAGCATGCGGCACACGTGTCCAGCCCAGTCCAATTTAAAAGTGGCTTTTTGAGTGACATTAGTGATGTGAGTTTAGGAACGGATTGTGGTACTCCTAATCCGGTCTGTAAATTTGATACTCATACTCCGTTCCATTGCTCTTTGGCATACCTCGAGCGTCTATCCCTTTATAATATTAGTAATTTTGGTATTAATAAAGTAATATCTTCATTGTAATGAATCCGAATCAACGTTATGTTACACATATCACGAGAGGTGTTTTCATACGTAATAATGGCGGCGATCATATTTTTGTTCACTGCAGAGTGCAGATCTACCAAGCCTGTATTAGTGCACATTCTAGTAGATACCAATCAACGCCTTACAGATCTATACATCATATTATTAAACTAAATCTATTTTTCATATAATATAATATAAAGGCCATTCTTTTCTTCCTTTTGATATCATAATTAATATTTTATATTTAATCATTCGTTACAAGTATTTTGGCCGATATTTAAGCACATATAGTTTTTACCTTTGTTGTAAGTAGATGCTCCTACTATAATGTACCCACTAAGATTGATTTTGCTTTATCTCATGTTTCAACTTTTTGATAATACAATTTGCATCAGTCCTTTAACATGGTGTATAGTATATTAGTCGCAGCACCTTACCCCCATATCAAGTTTATAAACATTCAAACTTTGTAAAATTAGCAATTTGAAAAGAGTGGCCGCGAGTTTTTATTGCCAGGTTCTTTTCTCCGGCTTTACCTATTGTTTGCGAACTTGGCATTACATGTACATGTAGAATCCCGACGTATCACAAGAGTTGTTTTGCATCCTAAGTGAATAAAGAATTTTGAATTTTTACAGGGGTGCAGACAAACTGTTCGTAGTATCCCGCACCTCCATAGCAGTAGTGTGGCTGAACTCTGAGCGATGTGTCACGTTGGACGGGATGGGAGCTGCGCCTTTGTGTTGTGTGCTCGGGGACAAACATGGACTCACTGTTGCTAATAATGATGTGAGTTGGCATGTTTTGGTTAATGTCATTTATGTAACTAAATTATCTTACATTAGATACAGGAAAAAACATGCTCTTTTAATTTATATCAAACCCTAATATGTTTAATATTAGGGTTTTATATAATTCTTTACTAAAAACTAACGTTTTTATTAAAAAATAACTTTTTTAAGACGAATTAACAAAATATGAATGGGATTTGGAGATTTTACGTTCATATTACGATAGCATAAATATATTTATACATTTCTTAAATTAATAAAAGAAAATGTGCAATAAATTTGAAACCGAACAAGAGCATGTCGGACCGTTCTCGGTGTGGGATTCCACCGCCGTTATTACAAATTCTTCACTACATATGAAAAAATCCAATGTAATATCTATAATATAATTATTAATTAAGTTATAAAATAATTTAAATAATTAATTAATAATTTCACCAGCAGAAAAGCGTATGTTCAAGGCACGCCATTTTGTAGAGAAACGCAGCTTTTCTGCAATAACTCAATGACGGTATATCATATCATGTCGAAAATTATTATACTTTAAAGTATTTATTAAGCGGTACCTACCTTACCGCTAATTTGAATCTTATGATATAGTTAATAAAATTTAAATTTGCTTGTGAGTTAACACAAGTACGTGGCCGGCACGCGGTCATCTCGCGGCAGCCGCGCTATGTAATCATTCCGAAGAATTTGAATCTTATGGTCTAGACAATAAAATTTAAATTTGCTTGTGAGTGAACACAAGTACGTGGCCGGCACGCGGTCATCTCGCGGCAGCCGCGCTATCTGATAATTCCGAACAATTTGAATCTTATGTTCTCGACAATAAAATTTAAATTTTATTTATAAGTATCAAAACTATTGTATGTAATAAATGTATTGTCTGGTTTGTGAACCAATAAAAAAAAAATTGCTTGAGAGTGAAGACAATTACGTCATAACGCAGCCTTAAAGTATAAAACAATAAACATCACATGTTCCAGGCTATATACTGCTACACAACCGAAGGCAGAGGCCCCTGCTACGCCCTAGAAGGCGAGAAAGTTCGCCTCGACTGGTTCCGAAGCTACCTCATCATCACAACCAATGTAACTCCTAACAAATCTACAGCTTCAACAAGCACTGCCCCTGCACCCAAATCACACCATTTAACAATACTCGATATACAAAACAAATTCATAGTATATTCAAAAACTTTCGATGAAATAGACGCAGTTGTTACCGAATGGGGATCATTTTACATACTAACGAAGAAAAAGGAGATTATTTATTTGGAAGAAAAGGATTTGCAGTCGAAATTGACGTTGTTGTTTAAGAAGAATTTGTATGATGTGGCGATCAGGATAGCGAGCAGTCAGCATTATGATGCTGAAGGTTTGACTGAGATTTATAAGCAGTATGGTGATCATTTGTATAGTAAGGTATGTTATTAATTTGTGTTAGTTGTGTCTTATAAATTCACTTAGAAAGTTAGTTTGTATTTAAAAAAAAGCGGCGGTAGCCTAATGGCTAAAGCATAGGTCTCGCCATCGTGAGGGCGCGGTTTCGAATCCTACAAATTACACTATCGACGTGAACCCACTCCTAACACAAGCCATTGAGCTTAGCTGGAGAGGTTAACAGGATTGCTAGTAATGTGGGTCCACAATCCCTTTGTGCTAGTTTTTCTGGCCCATTTATTTGGAAAATAATAGGTTTGTGCCTATGAACTACTATACCAACTACCTGTTACCTAAAAGTTTTTTCAAAATGTATCCAACTATTGCAGAGATTACTCGGAATAAATAAACATTTAGATAGCCAAAATAAAAATTTAGATTTAGCGGCAATGATGATAAACATTAACGTCTGGTCTCAATAATATAACTATCGATGAATTTG
Organism: Herminia tarsipennalis; assembly: GCA_945859575.2. Taxonomy (NCBI): domain Eukaryota; kingdom Metazoa; phylum Arthropoda; class Insecta; order Lepidoptera; family Erebidae; genus Herminia; species Herminia tarsipennalis. The sequence continues at coordinate 6,045,499 of OX243846.2, read as the reverse complement.
GCTACTAGAGGTATATATTTGACATAAGCTCCATATAAAATATGTCAAAATTCTACCTCTTGTAGCCAAATCCATCGATTGGTAGATTATTGAGACCGGCCGTAACAAACATCTGTTCTACGGATTTTGCACTTATTTCATGAATTTTCACACGGAGTTGCGTAATTTAACCGATGTTTTAAATTGCAGGGCGACCTCAAATCAGCTATAGAACAATATGTAAAGACTATAGGCTGGCTGGAGACTTCGTACGTCATTCGCAAGTACTTAGAGTCCCGTCATGTCGAACCTCTAGTACTTTACCTAGAAGAACTACATAAAAAGGGCTTTGCTACTGAAGATCATACAACGCTGTTACTAACTTGCTATGTGAAGATAGATCAGCATGATCAACAAGGGAAGCTGAAGGAGTTTATCAATTCTAAAGATAAAGTTATTGATTTTGATGTGGAAGTTGCTATTAAGGTATGTATCTTTTGTTCAAAAATATGTTAAGTTGATTATAAGGGAGGGATCCCACCACCCACCTTCGATCTGTGAATCACCACGATTGAAGTAGTAATCCCTTAATACAACAATCGAAATAGATTGACAGACCGCACTCAAAAAGAGAGACCTGCAACAAAGAAAATTAGTGACAGGTACTCTCATCAAGTCGAGTGGAAGGCACCTCTGGACCCTTGACTTGCAATAATCCGTTTCCACGAAGTGAAACTTCGACACGTGTTTCGCCTCTACACGAGGCACCCTCAGGACAGTTTGGCAAAAATATGTTATTATATTATTTGAAGCGGCGGTAGCTTAATGGCTAAGGCATTGGACACGCAATCGTGAGGTCGCGACCTCAACTCCCGTTCTTTAGGAGAGGGTTCACGTTGATAGTATCACTATACTGTCGACGTGAACCCACTCCTAACACGAGTCTTTGAGCTTGCTTGCTAGTAATGTGCGACCCAATCCCACATTGCTGTCTTTTAAAACATTTAGGAAGTAAATTCATGCGATATGTCATGATAAAGCCAAGTTCGCAAAGCAAAAGGTAAAGCCGGAGAAAAGAACAGGGCAATAAGCCTCGCACCTATCACTATCATCACCACCTGTATCGGTCCACTGCTGGACATAGGCCTCTCCTAATGTCCGTCACAACTGTCGGTCCTCTGCCTTCCGCATCCACTCCATCCCAGCGACCTTAGTTAGGTCGTCAGTTCCTCTAGCTGGGAGTGGTCCTGCCTTTCGTTTACCGAGTCGCGGTCTCCACTCTAGGGTTCGTTTGCTTCATCGGCCATCAGTCCTTTAGCAAATATGGCCAGCCCATTGCCACTTCAGCGTGCTTAACCTGCAAGCTATGTCGGTAATGTTAGTTCTTTGTCGGATGACCTCATTGCGAATTATATCCTTCAAAACCTCGCGCCTAACTCTTTTTAAATTGCTAATGTTTACAATATTTGTTTGTTTATAATTTGTATTATATGTAGGTAAGATGCTACTATTATCTATTATATTATAATCCTGAAGAGTTTTTTTTTTTTTTACGATACCACCTAGAGGGAGCCACTAACCACTTAACCACTAGACCAACAGCCCATCGTACTATGCACTTCGCACTTTGCCGATCACACCTTCGTGCAGTGTGTTATCGCCTGCGTAGGTTGGTCTATGTTGAAATTTACCGATCTTGACTGTAATACAATGTGTGCTACCAAATTTTTGCTAAAGAACCATTGGATTAGGCCCTGTTGGATTTTGAAGGCTATTATAGTGCGAAGAAAAAAAGTGTAGGATGTATATCAAATGAAGTATACATCCTAAACATTTTTTCCACTGTTAGGCAGTTACAGGCCTTAAAAAAATGAAATGTTCTTTCGCATGGAATGGAGATTATGTTAAGTGATCCCAAAAGAAGCTTCCATTCAAATTATTTACGACTAGCGGACACCTCGCGGTTTCGGATTAAAAGCCTATGTCACCCGGGGTTAGTGTATGTTTCCCAACGGTGTTTTAAAGTTTATTAGTTACATACAAAAATATTAGTATAGGTTCGGACAAGCCATAAGCTCGTGCCGATTTTTTGAAAACTCAAAAATAGACATTGTCAGATTAAGAAAATCCTTCTACATAATCATTAGAATATTAGATCTAGGATACCAAGCTAAACCATCTGTGTGATAATCTAATGCGCTTGTCTATCTCTATTGATATTTTTTATTTACAATATATTTTGATTGCCTGCTCAAGACACGCGTCATTATATAAAGAGCTAATATTTAGTAGAAGTACTCAACAGGGTACGAGGTATCCAGCCTTATGTAAATCAAAATATCTCTTACTGGGCTCCTCTACTAGTCCTAATCTAATTAAAATCTGTAGGTTGTCCGTCAAGTAAGCATAGACGACGCGTTATCCCTCGCCGCGAACCACAAGCGTCACGACTGGTACCTCACGATGATGATTGAAGACAAGAAGGACTTCCACCAAGCTCTGGAGTACATTGTGGAACTGGAGTTTGATGATGCGGATAACTATATGAAGAAGTATGGACACAGGTTGATGCAGCATGTGCCTGAGGAGAGCACTAGGTTTTTGAAATGTGAGTCAGAAATACAATTGTTTATTTCAAAATTTACTTTAGGTGTGTTAATTTTCTTTTATACTACGTAATGAGGAGATGAGCAGGGGGTGCACCTGATGGCGAATAACCGTCACGCGTCGTCCATAACAGTATCAGTGACATCTCAATCCTTGTTTGGCAAAGATCTGAATATCGCCGCTCCGCGCATTTGAGACATTAGTTTATAAATCTCATTTTGCACTGTAATTAGGTAAATTTGCAACAGTATCCTTCAACCGAAAAATAATTAACATCCGTTATTTAAAGTCGATTTTCGGTTGCTTTAAATTAAAACATTTTGAAAAGAACCTGCCACTAAGTAAGATATCAAATTATAAACCTGAGCTTATCCATTGTATTATTATAAACTAGCTGACTCGCACAACTTCATCTGCGTCAATTTTCTCCGTTCCTGCAACATTTTTCATGGATGCTCCGCTCCTATTGATTATAGCGTGATTTTATATAACCTAGAGCTCTCCTCGATAAATGGGCTATCCAACACTAGAAGATTTTTTAAGTTCGTACCAGTAGTTCCTGAGATTATCGCGTTCAACCAAATAAACAAACTTTATAATATTACATGTGAAAGTGTGTTTTTATGATTGTTACTTTTTCACGACTGTCACTGTCAGATATAAGGAATAACTTAGGCTACTTTTTACCCGACTGCGCGGGGCAAAGGAGGGTAATGTGTTTATCAGCCTATGTATGTATGTGTGTTCCTTTGTGGCATCATATGGACCAAACGCGTGGGCTGATTTTGATTATTCATACGTCAATCGATTCGTATTACTCTTGCGAGTATCACTAAAGACATGACAGCAATTAAAATTCAAAATGGCGACAGCCAGACGCCATATTGTGGTAGAGAATAAATAAAGTCAACAAACTATGTCATGTAAGGTATTATATGGTATATCGTATGAAATACCTATACAAATAGGTATTTCACACATCTTACAACTACTAAAAAGTAATTAAATTAAAACTAAATTATAAAAATAAAAACACCCCCGCCGGCTTAGAAAAAGATGGAAATAAGATTACCTTAGATAAATCATGCAGTCTGAGGCATTTATGAATCCCAGTGTAATTAATAAAATAGGGAGTGAGCAGCAACTACAATTATTTATAAGAATAAAGGGGCGTCTAAACGGGCCATTTTTTACGGCAATTTGTGGCGGCACTATTGGCAACCAATTGCTCGGCCAATAATGGCAATATGTCTACAATTGTATGGTGCATGATCTAGTCTCTAACACAACCCGGCAACAATAAAATTTAAGGCAACTTAAACAACAACACAATTGGCTGGGCAATATTGCGGAAAATAGATCGCTCAGCTATCGTCCGGCAACCATCAAATCAATATTGGAGAGTATTACCATGTTGCCGGCCTCAGCATTGCCGCCACAAATTGCCGTAACAATTACCTGTTTAGACGTCCCTTAAAGAAAGCAAAGTAAGAAAGTGAGTATCCAATGTTGTTCACAGTACTCTGCACAGACTACAAACCACGAAGCAAACTATTAGTCGACGAGAATTCATTATCCGGTACAGCATTCAGACAACCGGACCGTTCTCCCCCTGATGACTATATACACATATTTCTGAGCAACTCTGAGCGGCTCATAGAATTCCTCGAACACATGACCAAGAACGACAAGGAGTGTTCCAAACTGGTCTACGACGCGTTGATTGAACACTATATACATGTGTGGTAAGTTAATAAAGAGATAGCATTATTATCTGCTGTTAAATTAAGAAACGTCAAAAGCCGTGTACGCACGTACGAACAAAAACGCTGTGACCACTAGCATCAAACATTTTGTTCGCACGTGCATACCACTAACCAACATTCAAAAATTGTGAAAAATAAATAAATATTATTATAGACACTGTGTTCGTCAATAAAACTTTTAAAAATCTAACCGACTTCAATCACGGTTTATTTGCTGGCATTTATTGAGGAGTTTCGTTGTCTGTCTCCGAAACACATCATAAAATCTTTGCGACATTTATATAACACAATTTCGCAATATACCTCATTCAAAATTCGTCTATACATAACTATATAATGAAGTTATGCCCGAACAAAAAAAAACAATAGCCGAATTGATAACCTCTTCCTTTTTAAAGTCGATTCTGTGCGGACGGTGTTCGAAGAAATTTGATGCAACATTGTTTTTGTTTCGCGCCTACTTTACTGTCAAGTGGTTGACAGTGAAGTAATGGTGAATCCAGGGTTACTGAGTACACATGTTCCGTGATCGATGTTCGTATTCACCATGTTTTGTTCGTTCGTGCGTACACGGCTGAACGCTTTCCAGTAGTTTGTAAGAAATGTAAGCTTGTAACGTCAGATTTTCTTACCTTTAGCAGGAAGGGGGGGGGGGGGGGTCACTCCACAGTTTAGGTATATTCGGGCAGCGCGTCACTTGAAGGGGCGAATGGCAGTGGGCTGTCTTTCGGCTCGCACGACACTCGAGGTCAAAAAGAAAAACAATTGAAGTATTTAAACCAGCCAGTAACATTCGGTACAACCAAAGAGGTTTGCCTTCAAAATACGAAAATATTTTGACCCTATTATGTCGATATGTGTAAAAAATCCCTATATCCAAGCGTTAGCTAGTCTCATCCAAATGTTCATATTTTTATTGTCAATTGTTGTATTTTTAGGGCGAAATCACCAGAAAATGAGAAAAAAGAATATGAAGAGAAAGTTCTCCGTGTATTGCGAGATCCTGAGGCGAACTACGATAAGGATCAAATGCTTATCATCTGTCAGATGCTCGAGTTCCAAGCGGGAGAACTGTATCTTTATGAAGAGAATAAGCTGTGAGTTTACTAACGTTATTTAGTATATCTTTAGTATGTTTTTATAATTATAACGATTTTTAATATTGGAATTTTTCGTTACATTTTTAATTATGTTCATGTAAGATTTTTTGGAAAAAATATTTTAGTTGAAAAGATTCTAGAGTATTTTTTCATTTAAAGAGGCATTACGACGAGCGCTTCCCAAAATATTAGCCATTTAACGCTCTCAGCGACACGACCGCCGGCGCGCTTGCTCGTACACATCCATAAGCTCACAGTGCGCCGGAGCACGGGACAAAATAAAATCGAATATTAGTTCGTACAAAATGATGTTTATTTCCAATGTTATAATTATTTGTATGTATTGTTAATTTTTGCATATCATAATCATAAATCATTTATTTGCTGGTCCCCTTGAGCAGCGTGCTGCGTATACAGTGTGTTTAACATAACATTCAATATTGTTCTCCTTGATCTACCATACTGGCATGCAAATTTTACATAATAGGTATATATTATTTTAATATTCGAATACATAATTGTGCTTTATAGATTATATACATACATCAGCATACAATTAGTATAGATGTACATTAACATTCATAACAAATTATATAGTAGAAAAATTAATATAAAAAGTAGCAGTACAAGTTCATTATATAGAAAAAAAAAATGTACGTTTTTTAATTTACCAAAATACTATTAAGTATGTATTTTATAAATTGACCACGTAGTAAGGTATTAGAAATCGTTTTAAGATAACGGATTTACGCAATATTGCCACAAAATGTGTATGTAGGACTGTAGGTATATTATAATATAGGTACCAGTAGGTGCTTACAACTTAAAATAATGATATTCCATTTTATTTTCGATAGAACAAAAACCCTTGAAGATTTGTATCTAAATAGTTAATAGGTACGTAATTTTATGATTGCATACTTGTTATTTACTGTTAGTTATAATATGCATATTATAATAAGTATACACTTTGTAATAAGCACAAAATGGCTTGTTAAGGGTCGTCCATTAATCACGTGAGGTATGAAAGACGGGATAATCACATAATGTCGGTGTAGTGACAAATCACATGTATCTTTTTGATGTACTAGTACCTAATAATCCTAGCTTCCTATTTCTGATTGATATACCTATTGAATAGGAAACAGGTTTGAAATTATAATAAATATATAATGATTATTGAATATTTTATGTAAATGTATATACTCATAAAAAACGTACGTAATAGACAATAAATAATAAATATAAATATCTTGGGACTACTCACACAACGCTATCTGATCCCAAACTAAGCAGAGCTTGTACTATGGAAACCAGACAACTGATAAACATACTTATATATTTCTAAATACATACATATTATAGTTAAATAACACCCAGACACAGAATAAACCATCGTGCTCATCACACAAAGTTTTATCCTGGGTGGGGATCGAACCCACGACCTCTTGCGTAGCAGTCGGATACACTCCCACCGCGCCACAGAGGCAGAGACGTGGATATGATTGCTATATTGAAATGATTATCTTTGATATCGCAAGCGATATATCATGGATAGTGATTTTTCAATTGCAATGTTCTAACGTCACTTTTGATATCGTTTGTCAGTAAGAAAGAATTAGGGGTCGTCCATTAATTACGTGAGTGTCGAAAGGGAGGGGAATCTAAAAAAAAATCACGAATGTTAGTGGGAGGGTGGGGGTGTGTAGTAAGATAAATGACGCTCATTTTTTTTTGGCTAGTGACTACTTACACTTGACCGGCGTTGAATCAATTGCATCCCACCCCCAGTCGTGCGAGTGACCTACACTTGATTGCCCCACCCCATCATAAGCCCCCAAGACTCGCACTTTTCCAAAAAAAATACACGTGATGATGGTTAAGGCGTACAGTAAAGTAGGAAATAAAAATGCATTGCGCAGTTTACGTCAAAGCAATGGCTGTTTAACCATACCACACCCACTTCTTTATACGGATTTCTGGATTTGTATTTTTAAGTTATATCTCCGTAATTTGATCAAAATAAATATTTATTATAATATTTGTAGTTGGCGAGCCCAAGTAGCTTTACACTTACGTCAGTCAGACTACGAGAGCGCGCTGTCAGTGTGTCGTCGTCGCGGGGCGCTGTGCCCACGACTGTGGCTCGACGTGTTGTGGAGCGCGCCGCCTGAACACTGCCTGCCTGAACTGCTCAATGTTATTGGTACGTATACATCCAGCCAGAAAAATACGTTTGATATAGTAATAATTATCTTCCTTGCCAGTTTTGTTGACTTACCCATTCATGAGCTCCTACCTTTTTAGCAAACGTTCGATCACAATTCGGACATTTCAAAACAAGTCTTATTATTGAACACTTCTTACGTCTTGTTATTATTACATGAGCTCGAAGATGGTTAATGTAACCATTTTAGTATTCGATCACGATTCGGACAATTCAGAGCACGTCTTATTATTAAATATATAAAATACATAATGTCGTAAAGGCATAGTAATCGAATTAGCATTGTGTAATTCAATCATAATGCGAGTGCGGATACCTTGAGCAAGGTAAAGTCCGATTATATTTTTCAGCATCACTGGCGCTATATCCACACTAACACTTTACATACACAACTATAAAATAACGACAAGTCTATCGGGAGACGTGTTGTCACTTCAACCGCTCGATTAAGACTGCCGAATGAGACTTACTGCTCCACTACCGGCACATCAAATGTAAACATCAAACTAAAGTCACGCCATATTGCGGCAGCCTTTAAATGAGTCAATAGACTTGCTATTTAAACGAACCAGATGTTAAGTCAACGGAAATTAATTAGCGATCTTATAATTATCCGTGCATTACAGTTACAAAAGAGTAACACATTATCCAGTCTGCATACTTCTATTCGCCTACCACTACTATATTCATTAAAAAAAAACCGTCTAAAGTGTTACAAGCATAGATAAAGATGAGTGTGTCCGAATGCTACGCAAGACGTCGCGGACTCGATATATACAGGTTATAACAGAAAGGTGTGGTCGTATTCAAGGGTTGGTATGTGGCCATGATACTGAGTGCACATACCTAATTTTATCAAAATCGTAGTACCCTAAAAAAAAAATATTATTTTTTCATTCGTTTATTTTGAATGAAAAAGTTATTAAAAAAAAGTATGACTTAAAAAGTTCTATGCCATAATAATCCAATCGAATGTTGTACCAGGAGAGGTATAATTCTTATGCCATACGCCTTTCACTACTGAATTTTGACAAAAAGAATATGCTATAACTATGTAATAATAATGCAACCAGCTATGGCACCATGGTAGGTGCAATACTGACAACATACGTTGTCAGTATTCGTTCGTTTTTTTGCATAGATGTATCTAATGTAAAAAAAATCAATCCTATAAAAATGGTGAAGTAATTGGGATTTGATCACCTGAAATATAAGTCAGAACAAACAGACAGATAGACCGACAGACAGACAAAAAAAACTTTTTGTAACAAGTACACACTTATGTACACTCTCATATGCATTTAGTAAAAAAACTGTTATGTTGACATTTCAAACAGACACTTCAATATGACTATTTATTAAATGGGTATTAAACCAGGTTGCACCGGCCGTGGTCACAAGCGGACTGATTGTGACCACGGCCGGTGCAACCTGGTTGAAACGTCAAGCAATTTTAAGGTAAACAATGCACGTTAATTCCCGTATAATAAATACTTATAATCATGCAACACGAAAGTTGAAATGTTATTATAGACACTTCAATTTTATTAATTTGTATAGCATTTATCAACAAACTTTGATATTTGTAAAAAAAAATATCTTTATTTTTTCTTCATTCAAAATTTACAGTCAGAGCATAACTAACAATATGTATTTTGTTCACAGCCAACGAAAAACTGCTGTCACCCATTCTAGTAGTGGATTGCCTGGCTAGCACACCTAAGTATACATTAGGAGATGTTAGGAAGTAAGTTTAATATTATTTAACTAACTGGTGACCTAGTAGTAGTAGTAACTACTGTGCCTTTTTTTGGCCAGAAACATTGGCGGGTGTCCCCAGAACACACTGCCAAAGTTTCATCACAATCTGATCAATGGTTTCGAAACGCATACAGACAGACATTGATTTTTATATAAATAGAGTTGTTTAGTTTAAAACATTCACAATAAATGAAATAAATAATCTTAATCTAAGCGTATAACTTAATTTAGGTAAACACCACATGCATTGTTAATTGGTTAGATTAGTTCGAAGATAAATATAAATAATAATGCCTAAGGCTATTATGTTCTGCAAATATTTTAACACAGTTGCTTAGTCTATGATATATCTAATATAATGTTGAGCCAAATATATCTATTTGCATGCTATAATGATTAAAAATCTTCTTAGAAATGCGCGCTACAGTACGCACAGTTTGAACCTAGTGCTGTTTTTCAAAAAGGAGAAAGTAGGAGTTTAATTGGTTGTCTGGGATACTTATGGGTGATGTTAAGCTTAAATTTTGATACGAGTACTGGACTATAAATATTGTTTCGTAACAGCTGACCCGCGCAACTTCGTCTACGTGAATTTTCCCCGTTTTTTTGCAACATTTTTCATTGCTGCTCTGCTCCTATTGGTCGTAGCGTATATAATTATTTACCTTTTATTATATTATCTGCTGTTGCGGTCGTGCTGTTTCTCAGGAGTTCAACTACAAACACCGTGACACGAGATTTTTTATAGCTATACTTCTATTCTAATATTATAAAGAGATAAAGTTTGTGAGTGTGTGGGTTGCGTGTGAGGTTGTAGGGGGTAATCTCTGGTCCTACTGAACTGATTTTGAAAATTCTTTTACCAATAGAAAGCCACGTTATTTGTGAGTGTCGTGTGAGGCTATATAACATCACGCTACGACCAACAGGAGCGGAGCATCAATGAAAACAGTTGCAAAAAAACAGGGGGAAATGACGCAAACGAAGTTGCGCGGGTCAGCTAATACTAGAATAAAGTTGAAGAGTTTGTTTGTTTTGTTGAACGCGCTCATCTCAAGACTCGTAAAGTTCGTATTGGAAAAACATTTTAGTGTTAGATAGCCCATTTATCGTAGAAGGAAGGAAGGATATAACATCACGCGACCAATAGGAGCGCAGCAATGAAAAACGGGGAAAATTGATCCAGATGAAATTGCTCGGGTCAGGTAGATCATAATATTTTAATAACAGTATTAAAAAAAAAACTAATATTTTCTAATACCTTTCACAGATACCTAACAGACGTCCTAAAATCTGAAACAGACGTAATCACCCGCGAACAACAGTTATCATCAAAATACCGAGAAGAAAGCGAACTAATGAAAGTGCAAACTGCCGCCATACAGGACAACGCAGTCGTGTTCCAGTCGTCTCGATGTGCCTTGCGAGCTTGCAACAAACCTTTGGAGTTACCTACTGTACATTTCTTCTGTCAACATTCCTTCCATCAACAGTAAGTAACTTTCATAAAATGTTCCATATATTTGAGATGTGTTCCAGTCATCTAGATGTGCCTTGCGAGCGTGTAACAAGCCTCTGGAGTTACGTACCTTACATTTCTTCTTTCAACATTCTTTCCATCAAGAGTAAGTTACTTTTATACAACGTACCATATATTTGAGATGTGTTCCAGTCGTCTATATGTGCCTTATGAGCTTGCAACAAGCCCCTGGAGTTACCTACTGTACATTTCTTCTGTCATCATTCTTTCCATGAACAGTAAGTAACTTTCACACAATGCTCCAAATGGTTGAGATATGTTCCAGTCGTCTAAATGTGCCTTGCGAGCTTCCAACAAACCTCAGGAGTTACCTACTGTAATTTCTTTTGTCAACATTCCTTCCATCAAAAGGAAGTAACTTTCATACAATGTTCCATATATTTGAGATGTGTTCCAGTCGTCTAGATGTGCCTTGCGAGCTTGCAACAAAACTACCTATTCTGGAATAAATTAGACAAAACTAATGATCATCATATTGCCTTTGTTCGTAGTTGAAATGAGTTTTGTTATTTATTGCTTTTTTCTATTTACCCCTGACAGTAACATATTATATATTTTTCATCATGTTCCACAATTGTTCACTCATGTCATGTTCCACTCATCTTCCCCATCTCGCATTAACAGTACATAATTGTTCCAGCTGCTTCCAAAGCTACAGCGAGTCGGAGGCGGAGTGCCCGGTGTGCGCGCAAGCGAGACGTAGAACTGACGCGCACTCGCACGCCGCTGAAGCGTTACACGCCAGGTTGCACAACGAACTTGACCCGTGAGTAACTACCCTTATTTAAGAAACAGGAGCGGTGGTAGTCTAATGGTTAAGACGTCGCGGGTTCGAATCCAACCCATTATACTACCGACATGAACACATTAACACAAGCTATTGAGCTTAGTTGGAGGGGTTAACAGGATTGCTAATAATGTGGAATCCAATCCCACGTTTCTAGTTATATTTTTTTGTGTCTAGGTGAATGTGGTCTTGAATTGAATGTTTGTAAAGTCCCCCGCGACTCAGGGCGAGTACCCTACCGCGTGAGTGGTATTAAAAAAAAACTCAAAAATAAGAGGGGTCGTTATCGAACCCTTTACTACTTATATACTTTTTTACCTGTAAAAATACTTCAAGTAATTTGAATTTAAAGAGTTACACTGTTTGTGGTCGAACTCTTCCGAAACGGCTCGACTGATTTTAATAAAGTTTTTTTTGTATATTTCGATATACCTTCGAAATATACAAAAAAAAAACTTTAAAAAGAATAGAAGGTATAAAAAACTATTTTTATAACATATTTTCTCGTAAAGGGTTTCTTATTTCACCAATTTCAATATCGTAAATGTATCTCATTACGTACTTGTGTGTTTATAAAGATGCTCCGTCTAAAACGAAGGGTACTTGTTAAAATCTTAGCAAAGAGTTTTTATGTCAGAAAAGTGGTCAACATTTTATGAATAAAATTAACTTTGGGAGATAAAACGTGATAAATAAACATTTAATTCTTTAATTTAATACTAATTCATTTTGACCATAAATAACAACCATTTATCTGTAACAAAACACAAAAATATTAATTCACTTTATTAGTAATACTGGCTGTTTTTTTACCTTTGCCTTAAAGAAAAAGCGCTAATGCGCGCAAAGTAAAAATTATTCCGCGCGCTTTTTCTTAAGAAAGTCCGAGTTTTATATATTTCCTCGCAAATATGTTATAAAACGTCGTATGACATACCTGCGCGTTGATAATTACAGCCTCTGCTTTCTTGTAGCACAGTTTTAACTAGCACAGGAGCCAGGGTAGAAAATAATTATGTTAACACATGTTTATGACAAATAAAGATTATAGACTAGCGGACGCCTCGCGGTTTCACCCGCGTATTTCCTTATCGTAGTTTGTTATCATTGATATAGAATATTATGAATAAATATTTAATTTAAATCAAAAACGACAAAATAAACGAATACATTTATTGACCTGCGCAACTTCGTCGGAGTTAATTTTCCTCGTTTTTGCATCATTTTTCATTGCTGCTCTGCTCCTATTGCTCGTAGGGTGATGTTATATAGTCTATAGCCTTCCTCGATAAATGGGCTATCCAACAGTAAAATATTTTATCAATTCGGACCAGTAGTTCCTGAGATTATCGCGTTCAAACAAACAAACTCTGTACAGTGCAAGGAATCTACAGAATTCGGTCATAGCTTTATCAGCACTTTACCTGCTTCGCCCGGCCCTACATTCAGTGCAATTACATCATTAGTTGTACTCACTATTATATTAACCAATATAACAATTCAATCTTCCAATAAATTCTATCATTCAATAATCTTAAGTTGTGTGGCCAACAAACCATACATCTTTATGGTCTTTCGAGCAAAACAGAATCAGATACAGTGTTTTATACTACGTAACTTCTGTGTTTGTTACTGAACGTGCGACCAGTGGATTGGAAACTACGTATACTTGGATCGACTGCAACAGCTGAATACTTCGCGGTTAATGTGTTGTTATTCTTTTTGCGGTAGCGAATCGGTTTGGTTGACTTCCCACAAGCGGGTCTCATCTAATAAAGGACTATCTGCCAAGTAGCAGTGTATTAATCAAACATCAACCATTCATTCTTGACTGCCTCTGTGGCGCGGTGGCAGTGTATCCGACTGCTACACTAGAGGTCGTGGGTTCGATCCCCACCCAGGATTAAACTTTGTGTGATGAGCACGATGGTTTATTCTGTGTCTGGGTGTAATTTATTTATAATATGTATGCATTTAGAAATATATAAGTATGTTTATCAGTTGTTTGGTTGCCATAGTACAAGCTCTGCTTAGTTTGGGATCAGATGACGTTGTGGGAGTTGTCCCTAGGTATTATTATTCAATCAATCACTATGAGCGCAAACATGGAGAATCTTTTTCAGAACCAACACCAAATCATAACAGGTATAGAACATTAACTGACAAACTTCAATAAAGATTCATCAGATCGTAAGACGTTATCCTAACATTAAAAAACGTATCTAAACATTAGATTCCTACTGGGTTGAGTTGCAGTCCTATCATTTGCAATTAGGTATTTGAATGTCAAATCAATCAATAACAATAAATTATTTTACACTTATCAAGTAATAGTATGACTTTAAATGATCTTAAAAATATATATTCGTGCATAATTTAATATGTTTTAGTATTTTTAATCTTCAAAATAAATACTAAAAGTAAATGATTTGAAACCAGAACATAATAATAATAATTTCTTTATTGATCCAGTGACAATGACTCATTTTGTTAGTAACAATTATATCTTAAAAACTATGTTATATCTATTTAATTGGTAAAATAATCTCCCCCTACTGCACGCCCAACAGTGATGCTGAGAGACTGCAGCAGCGGTTCACATACCCACAATCGAGTCTGCTAGCTAGGCACTCTAGAATGCTGTTGGGGCTGGCCCGCACACGGCGCACCAGGGATGCGCACCGTTTCCTCATTATCGTGTGGAAACAGTCAACGCGAGCTTCGGCGAACATCCCTGATGCGCTGCAGTACCGAGGCAGCCCCAACAGCACCCGGAACGCGTTGTTGTACTGAATACGAAGAGCACTGTACGATTTTTGGGTATAACTGGCCCACAGGTTACACGTGTAAAAAGTTGTGCAGTATGCTCGAAACAAAGTTATCTTGACTTGGCTAGAACAGCGTGCAAACCTGCGAGCGATCATGTTAGCCCTAACCGACAGTGCCCTTCTTCTTTGATAATGACGTCACAATGTTAAATTGCATACAAATCTTTATAGAACGAATCGTTTTGACATTTTATAAAAAGATACTGATTTGACTTGACATTCAAATACCCAATTATGTGAGTTTGAAGATCGTGACTGTAGTTACTTTTTAATAGCGGCTAATGGCTAAGGCATCGGTCTCGCAATCGTGAGGTCGCGGTTTTGAATCCTACTCAAACCCACTCCTAACACAAGCCTTTGAGCTTAGCTGGAGGGGTTAACAAGATTGCTAGTAATGTGGGACTCAATCCCACATTGCTAGTTATTAAAAAGAAAAGAGGATTGGCATAAGACCATGTCGTTCTATAATCAAGCAAGAGAAACGATATCACGAAATTTGACATCTATTAATCCTAAAATGACAGGTATATTACCTAGCAAACAATCAGTTAAAGTATCGCAAGCATTAGAGCATCATTCGACATTGCCAGTTGACCCAGGTCAAGAAACCAGCAAGACGGTTTCTAAAGGAAGCGCTAGCAAATTGGAAGAGATGCTGCGTAAGCAAAAGATCAATTTCAAAGCATTATCTCGTACAATCGCATACGTGGACCTTGAAACGTGTATGTTTTATAATCTTTATATATATCACACTAATATTATAAAGGCGAAAGTTTGTGAGTATGTGAGTGTGTATGTTTGTTACTTCTTCACATCTAAACGGCTGGAGCGATTAGAATAAAATTTGGTATGGAGTTAGCTGACACCCTGGATTAACACATAGGCTAATAAACCGCGAGGAAGACCGCGGGGCACAGCTAGTATGTATATATATATATATATATATATATATATATATTTTTTTTTCTTGTGTACGTGTGTATGTCACTGAACTCCTCCTAGACGGCTGGACCGATTTTGATGAATTTTTTTGTGTGAGTTCAAGGGGATTCGAGGATGGTTTAGATTCACAATTGAACCCGATTTACAAAAAAAAAAGAGTCGAGACGAAGTTGGCCGGGACAGCTAGTACTAATACTAAGATAGAAAACTTCATTATACTGCACTTCGGTATATTAAGATTTTAAGGCAATCGTCGCGTGTTTACCGATACCTACACTTTGCAAGAACAGTAACATTATGTTATGAGTGCGGGTGGTGTCGTTTCAGGTGTCACAATGTAAACATGTCCGCCGCTGCCGTAACGTTTGTAAATTAACGTCCACCTTGACGTACCTACAACAGTTATTTATTTATACGACACACATTCTTTGTACTATGTTAATGCTATTGATTGATTTTGATTTTTAAAAGTCATTTGTCATTAGCGACTGCCTCTGTGGCGCGGTGGGAGTGTGTCCGACTGCTACGCAAGAGGTCGTGGGTTCGATCCCCACACGGGACACCACTTTGTGTGATCCTACTGCGGGAGTTGTCTTTATTTAAGAAAAAACTAAAACTAAAACTAATACCTAATTTATTTGCTTATTAAACACATGGTATGCAAATAGATCTTATTCTAAATGTCTACACACTATGATTACTATAGTTACTTTACTTTTACGAACATGCATCGTTAACATAACTATTGATATCGTAATTATTCACAAAGACAACACTCACTGTTAAAGAACAAATGCAATAACTTTAGGTATACATGCACTTTGATGATTTACGAAAGTAAAAACGCCCTTTATTACAATGCGGCGTAGTTCAATGATGTTTACAAATAAATAAATATAACATGTTAATTATAACAGGAGATTTACGGAACGCAAAATAATTGTCATAATGTGGGTAAACTGATATGCCTCGGGACGCAGATATTTGCCGTGCAATCGGACGATGTGGTTTGTTATTGTTTTTTTAATATGAATTTGTAAAGAGTGTCAAGAGCGTTATTGTGCATAATTGCTAAATTATTTATTTCCACAGTTTTGGTCCTAAAAAAACCCAATTTTAGTCTTTATTAATCAATGAGACGCCTATACTAATCAATCGACTGCCTCTGTGGCGCGTTGGGAATGTATCCGACTGCTGCGTAAGAGGTCGTGGGTTCAATCCCCACGCAGGATAAAACTTTGTGTGTTGAGCACGATGGTTTATTCTGTGTCTGGGTGTTATTTATCTATAATATGTATGTATTTAGAAATATATACCTAAATATGTTTGCTCTGCTTAGTTTGGGATCAGATAGCATTGTGTGAGTTGTCCCAACATATTATTATTAATGCTAATTTGGTCTAGTGCTTAATGAACCTGATTGCCAAGCCGGTCGTTTGTTCGATCCCCACCCAGGATAAAACTTTGTGTGATGTGCGCGATGGTTTATTGTGTCTGGGTGTCTTTTATCTATATGTAGATATGTATTTAGAAATATATAAGTATGTTTATTAGTTGTACAGGCTCTGCCTACTTTGGGATCATATTGGTGTGTAGTCCCAACCTATTATTATTATAAATGCGATAGTAACTGTGCCTATCAAGTTTCCTCGGTTAAATCGCAGGCGTACTTGTATATTCACGACAAAAGTTAAAGTCCGATATTTAAATATTGTACAACAACAAAATTGGAGAGGCCTATGTCTAGCAGTGGACTGCGATAGGCTGATAATGACAACAAACAAACCGCGGACACAAATCACATTCAGACTTAGAACAACAATACGAACAAATAAAATGGGAATCGATCCCCCAAACTTGCGCAGCGATCGTACACAATCCGACTGCGCTACCTAGGTAACCAAAAACAATAATTTTATTCTAACCGAGCACTAAACTAAATAATAAATAATAATGAAAATAGATAACAAAACTAAACAAATTAAAACAACCAATCGGCCTTCAGTGTTACCTTCGCGGGCAGTCGCACCGCTGCGCCGGCGCAAGCATGACCTCTTATCGGCTACATTGTTGAACAACGATAACGTACTATATAGTGTAATCGTAGTGTAATTTTAGCATGTATTCGACGATTTTGAAATCGATTACTGAATCTCCTTTTGCATGGTGTTTTGGTTACACTGGGGATAGGTACGGGTGAGTGGATACTTCGTAGCATTTTTATCTGTGTCTGTCTGTCTGTCTGTTCCATAGCGCCCAAACGGATGGATAGATTAAGATGCGGGTTTTTAAATTAAAAAGCTGGTTTAATAGGGATAGTTCTTAGCTTTGATTGATTAAAATCCGTTCAGCCGTTTTGAAGATATTCAACTTTTTGTCGAACGATTCGTGGGTTTTTTCCGACTTCAAAAAATATGGTTCTCTGTTTAAACCGTGTTTGATTACAAAAACTGTTTGACTAGATTGTTTTCTATTCGACTGTATATTTTTGTTAATGTTACACAAAAACAACATAGCTATGGATTAAAATAAATATAATAAAATATAAGAGTAAGTCACTGTTTCAAAATGTCAAATTTAAAATAAATAAAATGTTCTATCGCGATTTATGGCAAAACTTAAAAAGGAAACATCGTTAATCAACAGGGTGTTTTTAGTTAATTTTACCTCAAGGCAAAGTGTTCATAATACATAATTAAAAGTCTGATATTTTTTAATAACGACGATCTTTTGCACAAAAAACAGAGAGTACAGAAGGTAAGATTCATAAAACGCGCGCTTTAGCAATGCACACATGAACATCGTTCATAGACAAACTCAAACTCACAATCTCGGACCACTTTGCTCCGAAGGTGTTTCAATGTATCGTATATGTGAGCGACACTGATCTTTATAGAACTAGTACGGTGGACAGTTTGCCGCCGACAAAAATAAGAATTCTTTTTTTATTTTAACATTTAGACGGTAATTTGAAAAATCAAATGGAGTCCACAATTGTTTATCAAGGATAACAACAACGGCCATTTGTAATAAGTGTCAAAAAAGTTAACGGTACGATCATTCGATTCGGCATTTGAAATTGCTGTCACTTTGTACGGGGTAGCCAGCGTAGAGGGCGTCATGTGCCTGAACGAAATGATTCCCCAACCCCCTTCCTAAAATTTCCCCTTCGTAAAATAATTTACGTTCGACTCACACTTGACATTGGGGGCGACAAAATTTGATATCGTCTCGGGTCGGAACTGACATCCCATCTTTAGTGTAAAGAGCGTCGAAAATGGTTTTGCCCGGAGCGGCTAAAAGGCTAGATCGGGCCCTGATTATAGTGGTCAATGGTAAGCGATGTCTATGCGTGCGTTGCCGAGCGATATATGTATAAAGCTTGCCTTCTTTAGTCTCGGCATTTTATTTTATAGATAAGTAGCTGTCCCGCGCAACTTCGTCTGCGTAAATTTTCCCCGTTTTTGCAACATTTCTCATTGCTGCTTTGCTCCTATTGGTCATAGCGCGATGTTATATAGCCTATAGCCTTCCTCGATAAATGGGCTATCCAACAAAAAAAGATTTTTTCCAATCGGACCAGTAGTTCCTGAGATTAGCGCGTTTAAACAAACAAACAAAGCAAACAAAGCAAACAAACAAACTCTTCCGCTTTATAATATTAGTATAGATAAGTAGCTGTCCCGCGCAACTTCGTCTGCGTAAATTTTCCCCGTTTTTGCAACATTTCTCATTGCTGCTTAGCTCCTATTGGTCATAGCGTGATGTTATATAGTCTACAGCCTTCCTCAATAAATGGGCTATCCAATAGTGAAAGAAATTTTCAATTCGGATTAGTAGTACCTGAGATTACCGCGTTCAAACAAACATACAAACTCTTCAAATTTATAATATTAGTATAGACTAGCAATGTAGGATTGTGTATCCCACATTATCAATCCTGTTAACCCCTCCAGCTAAGCTCAATAGCTTGTGTCAGGAGTGGGTTCACGTCAGTAGTATAATGGGAACTCACAATTGCGCAGGCTAACGCAGTTTTGTGGCTACAATTGTAAAGTATCTAAATTATGTTTTGACACAAATTGTTTGTTGTTATTTCATATATTTTGTTATAATTACGTTATAGTGGGATTACCGATGTAGATATGACTTGACTTGTACCTATCTATAGTTAGATATTGGTTCAAAACCAAGTTGACTAATAAAGATACGATATCGTGATAATTTATGATTTAAATTTTATCAGTTTTTGTTAATTTTCTTTTTAGTTATTACTATGTAGTATTGGCATGTCATATACAGACGGGCAAACACTGTTTTTCCTCAACCAAGATTATATTTATTTCGATAACTTTTAAATAAAACGTTCTTCTCAATCATTATTTAAATTTTATTAAAGTTTGACAACGCTTGTCAAATTTTAGCAGCTAAATAATGGTCAAAGTTTATGTGCGTATTTTATTATTGACTCTATTCACGACGACATTGGGATAAAAATGTCTTTACAGAAAATATTATTTATTAGGAAAATCCCGTTGTTATAAAGCAGTCTACACACGAAACCCACCGACCCGCCGACACTGCCTAGCGGCTTGGTGTCGGCGGCTTTATTTCAAAATAATCATGACTGCGACTTGCACCCGCGCGTGTCGCCCGACTTGTGGCAATATAATAAAGATATATACATTGATTAAGTAATAATCTTTTACAAAAAATAATATACATAAATAAGGTAGGAAATACATAAAAATTTACTAAATGTAGAAGCTTGATATTAGCAACATTTTAATTACCTACTCAGTAGCATAGTATATTATTAGTTAATTAGATTTCCTAAAAGTAAATAAATAAATGAATAAAAATAATATCTAATTATGTGATAACATCTTAGACAACTCCCACACGGTCATCTGATCCCAAACTAGGCAAAGCCTGTTTTATGGCAACCAGACAACTGATAAACTTACTTATAAAAATATAAACATATTCATAAAATATATTTCTGCATACATTTTTTAAAATAAAATAATAAATAAAAGTTATTTAAACAACTTACAAAAAATATACACATATTGGGCAGTAAAGTCATAGAAAAATCTTAATTCTTAAAAATAAAATTACAATAGGTATTACAAATAGTAATAAGTCTAAATAATTGCAACTGTTATTAGCCATACCATGAACTAGGTTAAACATAAACCTGTATCTATCACACATATCATAACTAGGTTAAACATAACATATATATGTATGTAATGTTTCTGAATGACATAACAATATCTACTTAACTACATATTTTCATAAACAGGAAAGTTAATGAATATAAATTAAATGTCATATTACGCTGTACATAATCAATAGATAGTACAGAAACGATGCAAATATTTTTTAGTGTAATAACACTAAAATATTTGCATCGTTTGAACTATAAATAAGGGCAAAAATTGTTATATTACGTATGTCAGTTTCAAGGTTTTAATGCTGTGCAGCGTGTATAATTATTTCGAGGTCAAGATGCTTTTTATTAGTTAGTAACAAAATATATGGATGGTTTATATGATTTTAAATTAGTAATAATATCAATTAATTAGCAAAAATAGATGGTGTTTATGTGCTTACTAAATAATTAATGCATATCACTTCTATGCGGTTTCGTAATCAACTGCCGGGCAATTTGTATCCCCAGTTTGGTCACATTTCTTTTTAAAACGTTTACACGTCGCACAAATTAGAAGAATATCTTTATTGCTGCACTCCTTAGACGAATGACCAAGATTTCCACAGCGGTTACAAGTGGGACTGGTTTCTCAGCAAAACTTAGCTGCGTGACCAAACTGCTGACAATTAAAGCACGTGGTGACTAATGTGAAGTCTCTAACAGGGCATGACGTCCAATTTATTCAAATGCGTCTTTGATTGATCAGAGTTTTTCTTATGTTGGCAGGAACTACCTACTATATAATTACATATTGGGAGGCTTTTCTTTCCAGACTTGTGACTCAATTTGGTAGTCTTTAGAAAGAACTTGCGCGTTTCATTCGGAAACTTAAGGTTTTGCTCAAATACACAGTCAAATAGAAAAAAAACTGATATTATTGTATAATTTCATAAATATATACTAAATAATATGTCATGTACTTATCTTAAAACTTATATGGTTAGATTAACTGTTAGTATAACTTGGATAAAATAAATAAATAAAAAATAAATACTTCTTTTTTATTGTGGACTACGGGACACCAATGACAGCAATTCTAGGCGTTCATTGGTTCTTCTACAGTAAGGCCAGAAGAGGCTAGCTTCACAGACTTCTTCAATTTTCCATTTCTTACTTTTTTCAGGGCACGGATGCGTAGTTTCAGTTCTTCAGGTGAAATCATTTTTTGTTCTAGAGATTTAGTGTCATCACTTGTTTTGGTCTTATCGCTGGGATAGATGGCCACAGAGCTCAAATTATTTGGACGGATAAAGTTATTGGCACCTCTTTTTACCATATCAGTAAAAGAGTTTTTTGGTGTTGGTATTAATTTGTATTCAACGACTGCCTCTGTGGCGCGGTGGGAATGTATTCGACTGCTACGCAAGAGGTCGTGGGTTCGATCCCCACCCAGGATAAAACTTTATGTGATGAGCACGATGGTTTATTCTGTGTCTGGGTGTAATTTATCTATAATATGTACGTATTTAGAAATATACAAGTATGTATATCAGTTGTCTGATTGCCATAGTACAAGCTCTGCTTAGTTTGGGATCAGATGACGTTGTGTGAGTTGTCCCAAGATATTATTATTATTATTATTATTATTATTATTATTTCTTTTAATTCCTAAAGATAGCTTTCTACTCCCAGCTGTTCCTGTAGATGTTAAATGGTTCTATGAGCCTGTATAGTTTTCTGTTTCAATGCTTAATTTAAAACAGCCATCTGAGATGTCCCACTAGTGATCTTACGGCAAAGATTAGTGACACGATTGTGGTCCGAATCCATTTTTCCTTCTGAGACTATTGAACACACTTCATTCAAAAGGTTATAAATGGTCCCCATCCATTTCTGAACCTCCGAAGTAGATACGACTTTTATATTTCGTGGGCAAAGACTGCTTTTCAACATGGAAGCGACCTTGCCGCGCTATCGTCGGTGGAGGACTTCCATGTCCTGTCTGCTTACGGCCGAACGGGCTGAACTCTGCGTTAGACATCACTAACACAAAAACACAAATCGGGTTTAACTGCTGTAATAGTACCTAATAATAGTTCGTCTGCAGTCTATGTAAATAGTAGGTAGATACTAATCACTCGCGACCAACTTAATTTTACTGACACCGCGGTATAGTTTCAATAATATTAATTGAATATTTAATCATAATGCATTGTTAATAAAAACACAACAAGTAGATACGACTTTTATATTTCGTGGGCAAAGACTGCTTTTCAACATGGAAGCGACCTTGCCGCGCTATCGTCGGTGGAGGACTTCCATGTCCTGTCTGCTTACGGCCGAACGGGCTGAACTCTGCGTTAGACATCACTAACACAAAAACACAAATCGGGTTTAACTGCTGTAATAGTACCTAATAATAGTTCGTCTGCAGTCTATGTAAATAGTAGGTAGATACTAATCACTCGCGACCAACTTAATTTTACTGACACCGCGGTATAGTTTCAATAATATTAATTGAATATTTAATCATAATGCATTGTTAATAAAAACACGTCTGTTGCGAATGTAGATCTAATGTGTCGGCGACATGTCTACAACTTGCGTACGCACTCATATGCTCGACTATACTCGACCACCACCACCAATCATTTTTCTACTTCGTTTAAAAGTCGACGACTTGTGTTGGCGGGTCGGCGGGTTTGGTGTGTAGGCTCCTTGACGTTACAAAGAGAGTTCCATACGTTAAAAATACCAGAACTATATCATTTAATAACTAAAAACCGGGCAAGAGCATGTCGAACCACGCTTAGTGTAGGGTTCCGGAGCCGTTGCCGCATGTAAAAATCCGATTTGAATAATTGACGAGCAGAAGAACGTATGTTCATGACACTTACGCCTTATTGTTGAGAAACGCAGTTTTTCGGAAATAAATCAATGACGGTATTTTTCATATTCCATATTTATACGATCATTCGATTCGGCATTTGAAATTGCTGCCACTTTGTTACGGGGTAGCCAGTCTAGGGCGTCAGGTGCCTGAACGAAATGATTCCCCAACCCCCTCCCTAAAATTTCCCCTTCGTAAAATAATTTACGTTCGACTCACACTTGACATTGGGGGCGACAAAATTTGATATCGTCTCGGGTCGGAACTGACAACATCTCATCTTTAGTGTAAAGAGCGGCGAAAATTGTTTTGCCCGAAGCGGCTAAAAGGCTAGATTGGGCCCTGATTATAGTGGTCAATGGTAAACGATGTCTATGCATGCGTTGCCGAGCGATATATGTATAAAGCTTGCCTTCTTTAGTCTCGGCGTTTTATTTCCTATCCCGCGCAACTTCGTCTGCGTAAATTCCCCGTTTTTGCAACATTTCTCATTGCTGCTTCGCTCGCGTAATGTTATATTATTATAGCCTATAGCCTTCCTCAATAAATGGGCTATCCAACAGTGAAAGAAATTTTCAATTCGGATTAGTAGTACCTGAGATTACCGCGTTCAAACAAACATACAAACTCTTCAAATTTATAATATTAGTATAGACTAGCAATGTAGGATTATGTATCCCACATTATCAATCCTGTTAACCCCTCCACCTAAGCTCAATAGCTTGTGTCAGGAGTGGGTTCATGTCGGTAGTATAATGAGAACTCACGATTGCGCAGGCTAACGCAGTTTTGTGGCTACAATTGTAAGTATCTAAATTATGTTATGACACAAATTGTTTGTTGTTATTTCATATATTTTGTTATAATTACGTTATAGTGGGATTACCGATGTAGATATGACTTGTACCTATCTATAGTTAGATATTGGTTCAAAACCAAGTTGACTAATAAAGATACGATATCGTGATAATTTATGATTTTGATTTTATCAGTTTTTGTTAATTTTCTTTTTAGTTATTACTATGTAGTATTGGCATGTCATATACAGACGGGCAAACACTGTTTTTCCTCAACTAAGATTATTTATTACGATAACTTTTAAATAAAACGTTCTTCTCAATCATTATTTAAATTTTATTAAAGTTTGACAACGTTTATCAAATTTTAGCAGCTAAATAATGGTCAAAGTTTATGTGCGTATTTTATTATTGACTCTATTCACGAAGACATTAGTGATAAAAATGTCTTTACAGAAAATATTATTTATTAGGAAAATCCCATTGTTATAAAGCAGTCTACACACGAAACCCACCGACCCGCCGACACTGCCTAGCGACTTGGTGTCGGCGGCTATATTTCAAAATAATCATGTTAGCCACTTGTGCCCGCGCGTGGTGCCCGGCGACTGGTGATAGTATAATAATGATAATAATAAATTAATAAGTAAAAAATCTTTTACAAAAAACAATATACAAAAATAAGGCAGTAAATACTTAACAACTCCCACACGTTCATCTGATCCCAAACTAGGCAGAGCCTGTACTATGGCACCCAGACAACTGATAAACATAACTAACAAACAAACATACCTACCTACTTAAAAAAATATTATGTGCCTGCATATATATTTTTTTTCAATAAAATAACTTTATTTATTGGGCAGTAAAGACATAGAAAAAATCTTAATTCTTAAAAATAAAATTACGAAGTGATAAGTCTAATTAATTGCAATTGTTATTAGCTATACCATGAAACTAGGTTAAACAAAAACCTGTATGTCAGGTATTAACTATAAACTTAAACTACTTAAAGGAATCAATGTTTCTGAATGACATAACAATATCTACTTTCATATTTTCATAAAAAGGAGAGTATATTAATATAAATAAAATGTCATATTACGCTGTACATAATCTATTACACTGTAAATGAGGGCAAAAAATGTTATATTGCGTATGTCAGTTTCAAGGTTTTAATAATGCAGCGCATACAATTATTTCTAGGTCAAGATGATTTTTATTAGTTAGTAACAAAATATACGGGTCATAAATTAGTAATGATATCAATTAATTAGCAAAAATAGATGGTGTTTATGTGCTTACTAAATAATTAATGCATATCACTTCTATGCGGTTTCGTAATCAATTGCCGGGCAATTTGTATCCCCCGGTTGGTCACATTTATTTTTAAGACGTTTACACGTAGCACAATTTGGAAGAATATCTTTATTGCTGCACTCCTTAGACGAATGACCAAGATTTCCACAGTGGTTACAAGTGGGACTGGTTTCTCGGCAAAACTTAGCTGCGTGACCAAACTGCTGACAATTAAAGCACGTGGTGACTAATGTGAAGTCTCTAACAGGGCATGACGTCCAATTTATTCAAATGCGTCTTTGATTGATCAGAGTTTTTCTTATGTTGGCAGGAACTACCTACTATATAATTACATATTGGGAGGCTTTTCTTTCCAGACTTGTGACTCAATTTGGTAGTCTTTAGAAAGAACTTGCGCGTTTCATTCGGAAACTTAAGGTTTTGCTCAAATACACAGTCAAATAGAAAAAAAACTGATATTATTGTATAATTTCATAATGTGAATGTGAATATACCTGGCAACCCTGCCACCTGTGTCTACTACTTACGCATATTTTAACTTCTAATAAATAATTATCAACGTAAAACTCTATAAAAGTGAGTAATTAGTGAAGTTTCTCAAGCAAGAAAACCGTGTCATCGTTTTCAGCGCCTTCTGCGGCCGCAATTACTTCACAATCAAAGAAGATAAGTCTGAATTTTGTACCCACAATTTGTTTACAATTTATTCATAAATTGTGACATTAACTGCTTGCTACAGAATACCCTCAACTTTAGCATAATTAAAATTGTCAAGATCAATTGACTGCGTCAATTATCATTGTGACATGTGTCAACATCGATTGACAACAAGAAAGTGTTGCCAACGTTGTTAATTTCGAT
Organism: Herminia tarsipennalis; assembly: GCA_945859575.2. Taxonomy (NCBI): domain Eukaryota; kingdom Metazoa; phylum Arthropoda; class Insecta; order Lepidoptera; family Erebidae; genus Herminia; species Herminia tarsipennalis. The sequence goes on along the minus strand of OX243846.2, from coordinate 6,018,936 downwards.
TATATTCAACGTTCCAGAGCAGCATAATACATACGTTAGACGCGCAATTTTGTCTATGGGAAAAGGGACAAGAATATTGAAACCGAGTCTTTTGGAAAAAGCTGTTATTATATTCATGCGACGTTCGTAATTTACAGCGACGTTCTTAATTTACTACTAGAACAATATGACATCGGAAAGGACTAGTTGGGGGTGCTGCAATTGTGATAATTTGGAAGCAGACGAGCAGTATATAATTTGTAGCCACTGCCTGAAGAAATACCATTTTCTCTGCATGTCTATACCGCAAATTCCATGTGACTCTGAAGCTTATAGCGTATGGAAATGTCCAGAGTGTATTAATTTGATTCCAAAACTTTCCAATAAGGACAGTACGCCATTACGCAATGTATCCGTTACTAGAGGCAACAAGAGACCCGCTCTTCAATCCCCCCCTACAACTTCAACTGTGACCAGTGAAGAGGTACGTTCAATTGTCCAGTATGTTATAAAAAAAGAGTTATCCATGATGATTCAACAGCTGAATAATACAATAATTACCGTTATCAATAAAGAATTAGAACCTATAAAAACTAATGTGAGGGACCTAACTGAATCAATGAATTTCCACACCAAGGAATTCGATAAAGTTCAAGCCGAACATGTCACATTAAAAGGTAATATTAAAGAATTAAAGACCGAGAATGATCAACTAAGGAATACTGTGACTGATCTTACTCATCGGCTGAATTACCTAGAGCAACAAGCCCGCTCGAGCAACCTCGAAATTCAATGTTTACCGGAGAATAAGCAGGAGAATTTGTTTACTGTAGTCAAGCAATTGGGTTCAGTCGTCCGCTGTGAGCTAAAAGATACTGATATCTTAAATTGCACTCGTACAGCCAAGCTTCTTACGACAAATACTCGTCCTCGATCAATTGTGGTCCAGCTTGCCTCCCCAAGAGTTCGAGACATGCTGCTGGCATCAGTGATCAACTATAATAAAAGCAATCCTGAGAATAAACTCAATACATTGGATTTTGGGCTAGCTAACAACAAAATGCCTGTATTTGTCGCTGAACATTTATCACCATCACAAAAAGCACTTCACGCCGCCACAAGGTTATTCGCCAAGGAAAAAGGATTTGAGTTCGTCTGGGTAAGGAATGGCAGGATTTTTGTAAGAAAAAATAACGCTTCAGATCATATACTGATTAAGAACATGGAAACCTTAAAAAAGTTAAAATAATTCTTTAAATATTAAACAAGTTTATAAAAATTGTCCTTAAAATTCAATAATTTACATTATTATTACCAGAATTGTCGTGGCCTGAGAACAAAAACACAACTTTTTTATCGCAATATTCTCTGTAACCATTACGATGTAGTCATTCTGACCGAAACATGGCTTAACAGTTCTATACTGAGCAGTGAGCTATTCGACGAGAGATACGTGGTTTACAGAAGAGATAGGGAAAGTACCAACTTAGTTCGCAATAAAGACGGCGGTGGAGTATTAATAGCTGTCAAGAATTCTTTTAAATCTAAACGTGTCGAAGCATGGGAAAGTAACTGTGAAGATCTGTGGGTTACCCTGGAATTACCACTACCGCGCAGCCTCCGTCGAATGGTTCTCTGTGCGGTTTACTTACCACCACCTATACGCAACTCTTCTCTTGAATACTTTGTGAATAATTGTAACAGTGTTTTTGAACAAATTAAAGACTCGAATGTTTATATGGTGGGCGACTTCAACTTGAGCAATATCGATTGGAAATTGGTTGATGAATCAGAATATAGTGTGGGATTACCTAGAGTTAGCGAAATTTTTATTGACTTTGTACATATTAACAAGCTAAAACAATTCAACTGTGTAACAAATGCTGCAGGTCGTACTCTAGATCTCGTCCTTTCGACATATTATTTGTGTGATGTATTAGAAAGCTATAACCCCCTTTGTAATATTGACCAACATCACCCTCCACTAGAAGTAAGAATCTATTTTAATAAACAAGCAAGGTTACCATATAACAATGTAAACATCAAGCCTAACTTTTATACAGCAAATTATACACCTATTAAAAAAATCTTAAGGGAAATTAATTGGTTTGACCTGTTCGGGGGGCTAGATGGAGTAAATGAGATGGTTGAGTGTTTTTATGCAATTCTTAATACTGTTATAGAAAAATTTGTACCGTATCGAGTGCCTAAAAGTCGTAAATTTCCCCCTTGGTTTACCAAAAACTTAATAAAATTACTAAATGCCAAAAATAAAATAAGGACACGCTACCATAAGTATAAGAATCCCTTGGATAAAATCGAATTAAAAATAATTAGTAAACAATGTGATAATTTAGCAACAGTCTGTTATAAGGATTATAATAGTAAGGTGGAAAATGAGCTGAAAACAGATCCCAAGGTATTTTGGGCATACATAAAGGCAAAACGAGGCGGTACAAGTAACTATCCGATGACAATGACGGACGGATCAACAACTGCATCTGAAGGTACAGAGATTTGTGAGTTATTTGCGACGTATTTCTCTTCCGTTTACAGCGTTAATGTAAATCTAAGACATGACCTTATTGACTCTGAGTTTTTGATGTTATTAAATAAATACAGCCAATCTTTGATCAGGCCTATCATAAACGCCGAATCCTTATTTATAAGGTTAAAAGCTCTGGATACTAAAAAAGGAACAGGTCCAGATGGAATACCACCAATCTTTATAACAGCATGCGCATCCGAATTGGTCCATCCCCTGTTATTGATCTTTAACAAGTCCTTGTCATCGGGCATTTTTCCATACAAATGGAAAATGGCCAAAGTAGTCCCTATTCACAAATCAGACAATGATGATTTCATTCACAATTATAGACCGATATCAGTTCTTTCAACATTTGCCAAACTTTTCGAATCAATAATCTGTCCATATTTTCAAGATCACTTGAAACTATATCTAAGTGATCACCAACACGGATTTGTGTCAGCACGTTCCACAAGCACGAATCTAGTACCATTCACTGAGACACTGATAACGGCTATTGATTCTGGTCACCAAGCCGATGTAATCTATACTGACTTTTCCAAAGCCTTTGACAAAGTTCCACATAAAATTCTAGTACGCAAGTTGGTTGCGTATGGTTTCACAGGGAGCTTGCTTGATTGGATAAGCTCATATTTAGAAGATAGATCTTTTTATGTTGTAATTAACGGATTTCAATCCACAATACATAAAATCTCTTCTGGAGTACCGCAGGGGTCAATATTGGGCCCAGTTTTATTTAACTACTTTATTAATGATTTACCTGCTTGTTTTCACCACTCCAAGATTTTTATGTTTGCTGATGACCTCAAATTCCTAAGAATAGTTACGTCTGAAGAAGATGTTTGTTACTTACAATCAGACCTCGATAGGCTTATCGAATGGTGTAGTAATAATAAAATGTTTTTAAATCCAAAACAATGTTATCACGTTAAATATTCTAGGAAGCATAACTTAATTAAATCTATTTATAACATTAATTTAATCGCAATCAGCGAGGTAGATACTATAAATGATCTTGGAGTTTTGTTTGACAGAAAGCTAACTTTTATCCCGCACTTGGACAAAATAATAAAAAAATCCTCAAGGATGTTGGGCTTTGTAATTAGAAATTGTAAAGCCTTTAATCATAACAAATCTAAAATTATCCTCTATAATAGTTTGGTTAGAAGTCATTTGGAATATTGTAGTGTGGTATGGCGGCCTCATTATGCCTTACATAGTCTGCGTATAGAACGCGTTCAAAAACGCTTCCTGTGGCATCTAGCATTTTCTAATGGAGTATCAAAAAAAATTCAGTCATATGATGCCCGATTGAAGCACTTCGCCTTAGTCACTCTTGATAAGAGGAGATGCTTTAATGATGCTTTATTTGCTTGTAAAATTTTTAAACAATATGTTGACTGCCCCATATTGCTACCTTATTTTAATTTACGTGTTCCCTCAAGACTCCCTCGCAACTCAATTACCCCACTCTGTCCCCCATTCAGGCGGACTGTTTTAGGATGCAATTCGCCATTTGCAAGATTCAGTAAGGTTTTAAATCATTGCAGTGATCAAATAGACCTTCACTTCGATTCACTTGCGAAACTTAAATCTAGAATTTTGAATTGTTTGCTATAAATATGTTAGCCTTGCAGTATTTTTCTTTGTTGTTTTATGTTCTACTATGTATTTTTTTTTTCTCTTTAATTTTAAAACTATAGTTTTTACAATGTTGGTATGTGTGTATGGTAGGGATATTCTATAATTGTTTCTCCTTTAATTAGTGCATGTGGTGTTTACCTATAAGTGATTGTTACACTCTTTGTCGTATTTTACCTTTGTTTTTAATGTATTGTTAGTGTAAATAATTGTTGGTGAACCTAATAAATAAAATAAAAAATTTCATAAATATATACTAAATAATATGTCATGTACTTATCTTAAAACTTATATGGTTAGATTAACTGTTAGTATAACTTGGATAAAATAAATAAATAAAAAATAAATACTTCTTTTTTATTGTGGACTACGGGACACCAATGACAGCAATTCTAGGCGTTTCATTGGTTCTTCTACAGTAAGGCCAGAAGAGGCTAGCTTCACAGACTTCTTCAATTTTCCATTTCTTACTTTTTTCAGGGCACGGATGCGTAGTTTCAGTTCTTCAGGTGAAATCATTTTTTGTTCTAGAGATTTAGTGTCATCACTTGTTTTGGTCTTATCGCTGGGATAGATGGCCACAGAGCTCAAATTATTTGGACGGATAAAGTTATTGGCACCTCTTTTTACCATATCAGTAAAAGAGTTTTTTGGTGTTGGTATTAATTTGTATTCAACGATTTCTTTTAATTCCTAAAGATAGCTTTCTAATCCCAGCTGTTCCTGTAGATGTTAAATGGTTCTATGAGCCTGTATAGTTTTCTGTTTCAATGCTTAATTTAAAACAGCCATCTGAGATGTCCCACTAGTGATCTTACGGCAAAGATTAGTGACACGATTGTGGTCCGAATCCATTTTTCCTTCTGAGACTATTGAACACACTTCATTCAAAAGGTTATAAATGGTCCCCATCCATTTCTGAACCTCCGAAGTAGATACGACTTTTATATTTCGTGGGCAAAGACTGCTTTTCAACATGGAAGCGACCTTGCCGCGCTATCGTCGGTGGAGGACTTCCATGTCCTGTCTGCTTACGGCCGAACGGGCTGAACTCTGCGTTAGACATCACTAACACAAAAACACAAATCGGGTTTAACTGCTGTAATAGTACCTAATAATAGTTCGTCTGCAGTCTATGTAAATAGTAGGTAGATACTAATCACTCGCGACCAACTTAATTTTACTGACACCGCGGTATAGTTTCAATAATATTAATTGAATATTTAATCATAATGCATTGTTAATAAAAACACGTCTGTTGCGAATGTAGATCTACCCAAGTAGCAAATCAGTTATATTATATTCGAATTAAACAACTAACAGACTTATAGGGCTCATAAAACAGTTTCGAGGTAACCAAACAGTTGTAAAGGAATATTTAAAGAGACGCAATAGTTTTTAAGGATATAAGTCACATTAACGTGTCAGGTAAACGTCATTTCAATGAAGTTACCCGACAATTATGTAACATGTCTGCCACAACGTTTACAAGACTAGACTTTATGTCAAGCAAACGTTTCAGTCCGATAACTGTCATGAGCGGACATTTTTTGTGTAAATAAGAACCTTTTATAAAATACTTATATAACAATGTCCTATAATGATTTTGTAATTAACTATTAAATAACAAACAGGCATATTAAGTCATATACTTAATGTTTATGTAACTTTTAGCTTGAATTGTTATTCTAATATGACTTGTTTAAGTCATTTGATTAGTTTAAGGCTAATTTAGAAACTTTTTTATAACTCAATCACCATTTTCCTTCAAAATTCTATTAATGGATTCCAAGAAATGGAAAAGAATTAAACGAAGTGGTGGTTTTAGAAATCAAGAATAGTTATATAGATGTTATAATGCAGTCGCCCAAAATCTAAAGGAATTATGGCGGATGTTGGAGGCATAATGTATTTTAATTTAATATGTGTTATTTTGGAAATATCAAATATTATGAAGGCCTTTAAAAATTTCAACCAGTATTACTATATAGTTCATCGAAAATGTTAAATTCCCAAGTATAAAAGCTCACCACTCTTCATTTTTCACCAGTCTCTGAGTGAAATAAATAATATAAATATCTAATGATTAAAATATTTGAATTACCTTTTTATAACTTTAAAAAACATACAAATCCACACCAGCACAACAGTCTTGAAGAGATTTACACGCAACGTATTTGTTGCTAATAGGATCACAAAGTAACTCTTTTACGACTTATTAGTAGTTGTATGGAACTATTAAGCGACTTTTACACAACGTAACTGTGTGTAATATAACCATAAGACGACCTTTACACGACTTAATTGTTGTATATCTGCGCCCAAACCTGCGTTATATATACGTGTATAAGACTATTATAAAACCATATTCTTTCACTGAAAGTTATATAAAAAACGTTAATGTACCATTTAATCGACATTATTTTGCTAGTTGGGTAATGTGTCGGCGACATGTCTACAACTTGCGTACGCACTCATATGCTCGACTATACTCGACCACCACCACCAATCATTTTTCTACTTCGTTTAAAAGTCGACGACTTGTGTTGGCGGGTCGGCGGGTTTGGTGTGTAGGCTCCTTGACGTTACAAAGAGAGTTCCATACGTTAAAAATACCAGAACTATATCATTTAATAACTAAAAACCGGGCAAGAGCATGTCGAACCACGCTTAGTGTAGGGTTCCGGAGCCGTTGCCGCATGTAAAAATCCGATTTGAATAATTGACGAGCAGAAGAACGTATGTTCATGACACTTAGGGGAGATCCTTGTACCTTGGGACACTTTTCTTTAAACCTCCATAATTTTAGTCCAAATTCGTCTATGACTTTGAATATTGTAATTTCTATTTAGTAGCCAATAACATTATAATATTATGAAACAACACACGACCTACTATAATTTATTAATGAGAAAATGACGATTAATTACTTTAGAATATTTGTCCCAAGGTACAATCATGGCTTGTACCTCGGGACACCAATATTTGTACCTTGGGACACATTTTTGTAAACCTAAACTACCGTCACATAAACATTATCTCTTCAGTAGACTTATCTAAATGTTTCATATGCCGGAAATTTGGGTGATGATGCTTTGTTAAAGGTATTTAATGCATTGAAAACCGAAGATAATTTTAATTTTCTATTAATATAAACAACAGCCATTACAAACCTAACTTACAATCACTTTTTAGATATTCATAAAAACAAAAATAATAACAAAACTGGTTCTCAAACATGACTTTTAGTTTTCTTTAGACTTGATACCACATTTCTGACAGTAATTTTCAAAAAAGGTGCAATCTTCGTGTACCCAGAATCGACAGGTGACACATTGAATCCAGTCTTCCGTGCTCGAAGTAGTGAAATAATTTTCGCCGCACCCCACACAATTATTTTCCTCTTCAACGTCATCACATGAATCGTCATTCTCTAAGATAATATCAGTTTCATCCTCAGAACTACTGCTTTCTCTTGTTCTCTCAACTTTTTTCTTAAAAACTTGCTTTTTGACAGATTTAGCTTTTTTGTTCACTTCTTTCTTCCTTTTTTTAGCCGCTAATAGCTCCAATTCCAGTTTTTCAGGAGTATCGGTTAAGACTCTTGTTTTACCTTTTCTATTTCTAGTAGTATTCTTCTTACGTGGTGGAGCCTTTGGGAAAGGACGAATAGCTTCAGGTGACATTAGAACATTCTTGTCTGTTTCTATAGTAGCAGTGGATGTAGATGGTGCTAGAGATTCTATACCTACTTGGTTACTGTCAGTTTGTTGTTCAATATTGGCAGGTTGTGATGGTCCAGGTAGAGCAGTATTTGGTTGTGTATCAGCCATATCCAATCTGGTGTGTGCAACGGTCTCAGCATCTACATAAGGCCTATCAGTAACAAATGAGCTCAGGAACTCATCGTCGCTAAAAATATTATCATTAAATGGCCATATTCCGGCAACTTTAAATCCATTTTGAATGTTAGATGGCGTAAAAGCTAATGGAAAAGCAGTGCCAAAGCATTCGGCGACATTATATATAGTGAGAGGAGTTCCAGGATGTTGCAAAAGCCAATCATTGCAAGCTTTGTTATAATATTTTTTGAGTGGACCAAATACGGTTCTGTCTAAAGGTTGTAACTTATGGCTGGTATGAGGAGGGAATGTGAACATTACAATACCATTCTTCTTGGCCAACTCTATGATTTTAATCGACACGTGACTCTCGTGGTTATCCATTATCAGCAGTACTTTATTATCATTATTAGGTCTAATATGTTTGATGAAATGGTTCAAAAAATCCTCAAATTTATCACCATTGGACCACCCATTAGGAGTTGCAAGCCCTAAAGTCTCAGGCGGAGCACCATTAATCATGTGACTCTTAAAGTGCACTCTAGGAAAAATCATGCAAGGAGGAACCGAATTCCCAAGCGCATTCACGCATGCAATAACAGTTACATTATTACCTCTCTCTGCTGATGTAATATTCCCAACTTGTTTTACTCCCTTTGACGCTAAGACTTTCATTGGCGTGTGTACTGTAGATATGCCAGATTCATCTACATTATAGATCCTTTCGCTAGTAAAACTGTATTTCAACAGCAGTTCCTTGTATTTATTAAAAAACAAATTCACATTAGCCTTATTGAAAGCAGTGGCACGTGCTAAACTAGTTGCTTCTGGTTTTCGTAAGCTTAGATTTTGATGCCGTTTAATAAAATATTCATAAAATGTCTTTTAAGAATAAATATTCATAAAAGCTTTTTTATTTGTGTCCCAGGCACTTGGATATGCTTTCTTCAAAATTACTGCATATTCAAAGGCTAATTTTAAAAAGTCATCTTTGCATATTCCGTAGTGAAACTTGGATGCCTTTAAGCAATATGCTACCAATTGCTCTTCTTCTTCATCACTAAATACTCTTCTGATAGCATTCTGAGGATGATAGACGACCTCAACATTTTCTTTATCTTTGTTCAACTTCACGTAACGGCCTATTAAAGATTTTGAGACATGAAATTCTTCGGCAGCTTTCCGAATAGATAAACGTTTTTGAATAACCATTTCAATAGCATGTTTTACATTTTCCTTACTTGGTTTTGGCCGAGTGACTTTATTTTTACTTCGCGGCATCTAAAAACATAAAAACAAAAATTTTAATATAATATTACAATAAATAATTGAAAAAAAGCAATGCCTTGTACCTTGGGACAGTCCCAAGGTACAAAAAAATCACTGTCCCAAGGTACAAATTTCAATTGTATAAAACAAAGTGTGGTTATAATTTCAGAATTACGTAAGTTTTGTCAATTATATTAAAATAAGTAATTACGAATGTAAATAAGTACTAATTGTATTATAATTAAATTACTTACCTCAAAATATTTCGTATGAAACAAAGATTCAAGTGGATTGCAAAAAAAACTCTGACGAAAAAAATCACACGACATCCCACATCTAAGCAACGAGGCAAAATGGCCGACTTTAAAGCTTGCTTTCTGATTGTTGTAATTAAATAGCTAATAGATGTCGCTACTTACCACTTCTCAACGCAAAATTTCTAACTTTATGAGCTTGTCCCGAGGTACAAGGTGTCCCAAGGTACAAGGATCTCCCCTACGCCTTATTGTTGAGAAACGCAGTTTTTCGGAAATAAATCAATGACGGTATTTTTCATATTCCATTTTTATCATAATTTTTGGTCCCACGGTTCAAAAGATTAGCCCCCCCCCCCTTATCTTTTGAACCGGGGGAACACAATTGAAGGGTTGTAATTCTAATGGGTCTAAGTGCCAAAAAACAAAAATCGATATTGTTACAAAAATATGATCGATGTGCCAAGCCTAATAATATCCAAATGGATCCAAGTGCCTGTGTCTTTGAATTTTTCACTCACACACGGACGAAGTTGTTGCGCGGTCTAAGTGCCAACGCACTTTCGCTCGAAAGGGACTGTGATTTTGTGCGTGCGGGGTAGGTTGCAGAATGTTATTTTACAGTAGGCAACTATCATGCTATAATCTCTGTGTTCATGTTGCTGATAATCAACAAGGTGCATACATGTGTCTCTGGAACGAGTCGTATGCAGGCAGAGGTGGTAATGAAGTAGGCTCTTGCATTTTCAAAGTACTGAACATGATGTCAACTAAAACTGTAAAAAAGAATGCAGTTATTTGGAGTGATAACTGTATTGGACAGAACAAAAACCGAATGGTTCTGTTTGCCTTAATCTGTTTGGTAGCTAATGGTATTTATGATACTATTGATCATAAATACTTGGTCAGTGGTCATTCTTTTATGTCCTGCGATCGAGATTTCGCTCAAATTGAAAAAAGAAAGAAAGTCGTTAAATGTTTTGAACCAAAGGATGTTGCAAAAATGATTCGAGAGTCGTGTCACAAAAATCCATTCACCGTAGTTAATTTAGACCAAATGGATTTTAAAGACTTCAATCAGGCATCGGCCACCTTTTTAAATACTGCTAAGTTAAAAATCTCAACCATTTCTTGGATCCGCATCGATAAAGAAAAGTTACCTTATGTTGATTTAATGGAATCACACAGTGATTCAATACCGTGGGACAGTATAAACATTTTTAAAAAAGGCAAGTCACCACGTCAACTGGAAAACTACGTTTTGCCAGTGCTAGAAGCTCGAAATAATATTTCAAAAGAAAAATTAAAGGATTTAAAGGAAATGCTACCATACATACCCCCCGAAAATAAACCTTTATACGAACATTTGATTAATCAAACCGAAGCCTAAGAACTTTTTTAATATCTTTTATTAAGGCACTTAGCCCATTTTCAATATTATTTCCTGAGGCACTTAAAACATTTTAAATTACTAAATGTTTATGTTGTATTACTTTCTTTATTGTCTATTTTTTTTTAATATTTTTCACATTGTATAACTAAAAGATATGTGTTAAATTGATTTAAGTAAAAATAAATAATTATTTCATTAATTTGTCTATTTCACAACCTTTTTTTGTTATATCTCTTAAACATAAAATTGGTACTTAGACCCTTTAGAATTACAACCCTTCAATTTATGCAACTTTGGAGCGATTATTTCCAAAAATATTAACTTAATCAAAAATGTATTAGAAACCTTTACATGTTTTAAAAATACCTGTCGAATGATGAGCCACACATAGATGTTTGCTCAATTTGTTTTTTCAGCTTCTGTTACCTGTATGGAGTGCCCCCTCCTAAAAATAATTATTTTTATTAAGCTAGGAAACTAAGTAATACGATTTCATTAAGTATTTTATATTCCGTGGACAAAGATTGTTTTTCAACTACGACCTTAAGGTAAACTAGCTGGTGCCCAACAGCTTTGTTCGCGTGTAAGTTTTGAAAAACAAATTTATCTCACGAGAACATATTTCTGGGATAAAAAGTAGCCTAAGTGCTTGTAATCTATTTCTTTTCCAAATTCATCCAGACCTGTTTACCCGGTGTGGCGCGATTAATTATTCAATCACGCCACACCGGATGTATGGATGGATGTTTATTATTAAACATCCATGCATACAGACAAACTTTCACATTTATATTATTAGTATAGATAGTATAGAATAACGGTATGTTTAAATCCCCAGTTATGCCGTGGTATCTGAGTACTACGGACGCGGTCTATTCAACAAGCTGACGGTGGTGACGGAGGGCGCCACCGAGCAGCCGCAGGCGGCCCCCGCGCCCCCCGCCCCGCTGCCGCCCCCCGCGGCCCCCACCTACGGGCCAGGGGCTGAGGCCAAGCTTAGATTGCAGGAAGGGCAGAGTAAACAAGGTAAGTTTCTTAAAAAGCTATTTTATTAAAATTTCAACGGCTCCCACGTATAAGGTCGGAACTCAGTTTTTTAAGTAAAATATAAATTTTCTGTGGAATTTCCTCCTCCTACTTAGCTGTCATAGTTTTTTGGCACTAAAATTGGCACACATTTAAATCTTTCTCACAAACGGATCCCTAAATCTAAAAATAGTCTTCCCAACCCCTAAACGTTTTTAAAAGATCTATCTGACGATACCCCACACGATGGGGTAGGTGAAAAAAAGCACATTCCCACTTTATATTCGTATAGAGGTACCCTAAAAAATGCTTTTTATGATTTTATTCTTTCGCTTTGTGGGCGTAATAATATGTGTATCCATACAAAATTACAGTCTTCTAGCATTAACAGTCTCTGAACTAAGCTGCGGACGGACGGACGGGAGAACTTGGTGAAACTATGAGGGTTCAGGTTCAGGCACGGAACCCTAAAATGGCTCTACTGAAAAAATATTTTTTGAGTTACGACCATGCGTAGGAGCCGTCGATTTGTTCAACTCAAGTTTAGCGTTGATAGTTCAGACAGTCCGTCGGAAACAAACATTAACAGTGATGATAAACATTTCATTTCGACCATTTGCTAAGAAGGGGTTTTAGAAAATTCACCCTCTAAAAGGGTGAAACAAGAGATCCAAATTACAAATAAATTATTATACCATATCTCTATTATTATTAAATCTTATATCTTTAAACTTGCAATTCTTGTAATCTCGACAACGGCTCCAAATATTTTCATGAAATTTAATATGGAAGGGGTTTCGGGCGCGATAAATCGATCTAGCTAGGTTTCATTTTAAGAAAGCGGCCATCCAGGTACTAATACACTAAAGCGAGGTTTAGCAATGAAGCTACTGTTAAACTTATGTATACAAACGGTCGCTCAATAGCTTAAAGTGTTCCCCATAGCACTAATAGGGATAGAGACCGAGTAAGACAGACAGTTATACTAAAACTATTCAGTAGTTACTTTATTTTTTTGGATGACAATAAAATAAGCAATCGTTCTGCATTATTTTATCCATTACTTTATCTATATACATAAGGGGGGAGGGCTAACTGTTCTTTATCGTGGCTGAAAGTTTATAGTTAATAACAATCAAGAAAAAATAAATTATAATTAAAAGTTACAAATAAAATAATATTTAGTAAAAATATTTTTTTTGTAATTGCACGGGTGATTTGCTGGCATTTTGACGAGTTTCATTGTCTGTTTTCGAAACTCATCATCCGGATATAGGTACCACTTTCGAACAACAAATTTAATTTTTAAAGTCCGTCCATATATGACAGAGTCATGCGCAAACAAAATAAACAAACATCCGAATTGAGAACCTCTTTTGACGTCTGTTAAAATAGCCAAAAACCTAAAATTGAGTTACCATATTCTTCCTTGCAGGTGTCGACATCAAATAATTTGACTAGCGTGAGATGCGATTAAAGAATGTGTGTATATGGATACACGAGCAGTCGTGTTTATAATTATCAAAAACTGAGTTTTTTTTTCAAAAGACAACGGCCGCAATAGGGAAACATATATTATTGATTATAACTTTACTTACCATTAATTTATTTATTTTATTCATTCCAGTATTCGTCGCCAATGCCACAAAGCAGGTAGCACCAAAAGGCACAACTGTAGTCCCCATGTCGGAAGGAAAAATGCGTCTAATCGAACAGCAAAGATACAGCTCAAGCTTAGAGGCAAATCTAAACAAGTTAGAACCAGTTCATAAGTTATCACCATACGCATCACCTATACCTGCTAAGAAAAGGCCGCATGATAGTCCAAAAAGTACTGGCGTATCACCAAATATCCAAAACATATCATCGGCTATCACCAATACTGCCGGGAGAAATCCATTCGATGATGACCCGTATGATGAAGCGAAGAATCCGTTTGCTGATGATGCCACTGACACAACTAACCCGTTTAATGATGATGATGATTACGATAAAAATAAAAATCCTTTTTCGTGAAGTAATAGAGTTACAGACTGGTTTTTAAATAATGTATAATTAACATATTTCTCGATACCTAAAACTCATTGTAGCAACAAGAAAAGTAACGACTTACAAAATAGCGTCCATTAAAGTATATTTAAAATGACCAGATAACATACTTGAGGGCTCATACAATACCTATTTTTATCTTATCATTTTAAAATGTACTTTAGCATACACTATTTAAGGTTGCAATTTGAATGCCAAGTTATATGCTGTGCCGCAGCTATGATGTGAACGTGGCCGATAAATTTAAATCTTTCCACCTTGATATATTTAACTAGACCATATTTATACAATACTTATAAGTATACTTTGAGACGTCTTCACGAAAAACAACGCGTAATCGAGTTTTTAATAAGTGGGCAAAACCATTAGAAATTTTCAAGGTCATTTGACCTTGAATTGGAAATTTTTGTAAGTGTCACCTGTGCGGCTGTGGTTCAACTTAGGTGGTTAAAGAAATAAGCGAATTTTTCAAAAGAATCTGTATGTGTATTTAATACATTGTAGGACAGGAAGTTGTAGTTAAATTCATTCGTCGATATGCACTTGTATCTTTTTTTTTATTGAATATTATTAATATCTATCTTATAAATACATACAATATCATTGTCCCACAGAACTATTTACACAGTTTGTCTAATGTAATCGATTTTACCAAAACCAAAGTTATAATTATATTCCAAATGTTTGCTATATTTTTATTCATTCCTTTATTTATTTTATGATTTAAAAAAATGTCAATTTACTAAATTTGAATTCAATAGTTTTATACCATTCAATAGTTTTATGCAAAATCCGAAAGCATCATTGCTTTCGGATTTTGCACTATTTACACGTCACATACTCTATACCGATAACTTAAAGAAAACTATATACAGAGTGTAACAGAAAGGTGTGGTCAAATTTCAGCAGCAGATAGGGTATGTTGTCAGTATTGCACCTACCATGGTGCCATACCTGGTTGCATTATTATTACATAGTTATAGGAAATTCTTTTTGTAAAAATTCAGCAGTGAAAGGCGTATGGCATAAGAATTATACCTCCCCTGGTACAAAATTCGATTGGATTATTATGGCATAGAACTTTTTAAGTCATACTTTTTTAAATTAATAACTTTTATTCATAAATAAACGAATGAAAAAAAACACATATTTTTTTAGGGTACTCAGATTTTGATAAAATTAGGTATGTGCACTCAGTATCATGGGCACATACCAACCCTTGAATATGAGCACCCCTTTATGTTACACAAATTAAATATACTACAGGTCTTAATCGCGTGAATAATTTAAGGTAAAATACCTTGTTTATTGCGACGACTATATATATGCCATAAGAATGCAATAAGATATGGCACTGTGGGAGATGCAATAGTTAATTTCACACCTTTTTATTACACGGTATATACTGTCTGCTAGTAAAGCAAGACGTTAAAAAAATAACCAGATTAAAATAGTAGGTACTGTAACTTGTAGTGGTTGGCTATCTGGTCTCGCTGTTCTGTAAAAAGCACAACGAGCAGGACAAAATATACGAAATATTCATAAGTAAAACGGATAAGATATGTTTGAATTGTAGCGCTATTATTACATGGTCGGGCGCTGTATAATTATTTCAAAACTTCTCGTTAGTAAGGTATAGTACTTGCTTTTACTGATTGCGTGCTGTCTTAAGTTGTGTGCAATTTGTTTATGTATACGTGTGAATATGCAGAATTATAAGAATGGCGGCAAACGGGGTCCTTATTTACTATTTTTAGCATGCGCGTCTTCTTTAGCAGCTCTATACCGCACATGCGCGGTGGACATATTTGAGCACACCGCGCATGCGCCAGTTCGCACGACATTTTCACGACAGCGAAATAAAGATAGTGAATAAGAACCTTGATCTGTAATTTTTACAGCTGGGAATGCGTGCAAAATAAATAAGTCGTGACGACACCCCGTAGTAACACCCTTTTACGTTCCGGGTGCCATGTGTGTGTGGAACATGTGAAAGCTAACACACATCGCCATCGCCGTCGTTGTTTAGCCGCTGGGTACCCGACAACCACAGGGTGCGTTCAAATCTGGAATGCGTTTAAATCTCTTTTTGTGTGCCTCTTGTATGCGAGAGACACAAAAAGGGGCCTCTGTCATAGTCTAATCTAGTACAAGAAATCAGCTGAAAAGTTTAATTTGTTTTTAAGAATTTGAAGAAAGGTTCACGTGCGCTCATGTATTGCAATAACTGTTTTCGACACGCCATGTTGCCAAGCTTTATTTTCGCTATATACCTGCAGTAATTATTAGTAAATCATTATATTTGTGGTAATTAAAATATTTGTTAGCCTGCGAACAGATAAAATATGGTAGCGAATTCCAGGCGGGTGGAGCCGCGAGCAAAGGCTAGTGTATAAAATGTATAATTGGTATAAATGCTGCTAATTAAATTGTAATAATATGCTTTTCGTTATTGTAATAAAATATATTACTATTATATAAATATTATAAGATTTTTTTTCATAAATTGTATAAATCCTATTCAATGTGTTTTATTTCATTTACTGCCCTGAAATTCTGACTGGAAAGATGCTCCCAACCCGTGGTTCACCTCATTGTTCAGTTCACTTGGGTTGACCACGGGCATTTTTCATTTCCTGCAGTTTCTTTCATTAGGGTTGTAGGAAATTTGGATAATAGTGGAAATAATTTAAATTTGGTCTATGAATTCTAAGAAAATACTTTGTCTTTGACAGTCGTGACTTCCAAGGTCATCATTGACCGTGAGCCGAGGTTAGGCTTCTATATTCGTCTAGGACCCTGGAACATACCTCAATATCATAAAGCCGAAAGCTTTATCCAATTTTTGTAAATAATAATATTTTTGACTCCTTTAAGAAGTCTCAATCATTGGACATTTTCAAGGATCTTTAACTGTATCAAAACACCGTTGTCGGACATTTTCAAGGTATTTGACCTTGACCTCGAGGCTTCAAGGAAAAATGATTGAATATCTTGGGAAAACTCACACAACGCTATCTGATCCTAGAAACTAGTCAACTGATAAACATTCATAATATATGGAAACCAGACAACTGATAAACATACTATTTATTTCTAAATAATTTATTTTATTTATTTTTTACAGGAAAGCTTACGGTCTAAAATTCAACTATCCTAGTTACAAATAAATATGAGTAAATTGCCATTTACAAGCTTTCACACATTACAACTAAATAAAGTACCTACTTTTGTTATAATGAGCATAAAAATATTTAAATATTGTTAAAAACTACTTACAACTTTAAAAATTAACACTATGTTAAAAATTAACATAAAAATTAACACAAAAATTAACATACCTAAGTCTATCGTAAAAAAATAAAAAAAATAAAAAAATATACATAGGTTAATGCTAAATCACTATCAGTTATTACATGGTGCTTCGATCACTAACAAAGAATTCTTTACTCAAAATGCGGCTTACAGCTATTGGTTTTGTTTGGAACAGGCCAATGTCGTATTCTGTGGGAAGACTATTGAAACTCACTGCACTTCTATAGAAAAAGGTGTTACGCCTGTAATTTGTTGATGCAAGCGGGGTCTCAAGTAGTGGACGCTGTCTAAGTCCTACATGTGGGATTCTAATATTTATTTTGGATAGGAGTTGGGGGGAGTCAATGTAGCCGTTTACAATATTCATTAAATATGTGATATCATGTATATGCCTTCGTTGATCAAGTGGTAGGAAGTGGTACCTTTTACATCGATCTATGTAATCTGTGGAGTGGCATTTTGCTTTGAAATCCAGATATCGCAAAAACTTTTTCTGGATGGATTCTAGTTGAGACTTGTGAATTTCATACTGGGGATTCCAAACTTGCGACGCATATTCAAGATAACTTCGAACATAAGAATAGTAAAGTATTTTTATTGGCTTTAATAACATACCTACATATTATAGATAAATAACACCTAGACACAGAATAAACCATCGTGCTCAGCACACAAAGTTTTATCCTGGGTGGGGATCGAACCCACGACCTCTTGCGTAGCAGTCAGGTACGCTCCCACCGCGCCACAGAGGCAGTCTTCAGTCAGAATTTATCACCCTTGACTGCCTATTGTCACTAGCATTTTAATATTCATCTACAATTCTACGTGCTTCTAGAATAATTAAAATAATTATAATTTAAACATAGTTTACCTAGCAAACATATCGTCATCTTCTCCGCCCCAACCCCAGTACTTGTTAGAGAAGCCGTTGACCTTCTGGAATTGTTGCTTCGTCATGGCCGAGACACCACCGAATATGTCTGCATATGGATACTTGAAAACAACATAAACACTAGTGACACTGTCAAATTATTTTTACTTACGTTCAGTGATCGGTGATCTTAGGCAGCCGCCGACTGCCTCGCCTCTAGGGGGCCACGCACAAAAAAATTAAGTAAATGATTCACCCCCCCCCCCCCCCCCACTGATCAACCTCCAACCAAGACAGGTCGATGGCATGGCAAAGTCGATGTCGCCGACGCTCGTATTCTGTTTGGTGCCGCCACTGCCATTAAGCATTTTAAAATCATAATAACAATAAAAATAAAGTTTGAATTGGTATAAAATTGCACATAACAACATATTAGGATGGGTACCAATATCCAACACATGGATTGATTATGCAGATATGTTTATTTTTAACGAATATTCGTCGAGTCTCTTGGCCGAAGCGCCGAATATTCGGCAACAATTACGCTTCTGCGGGTGACAGGTTTAAACTTAAAAAAAAAAAAAAAAAAACCCAAAGTGAATCTTTTTTCAATATTTCTTCTATAAACTGAAGAAAAAAACAGTATTATGTACTATCGGCTAAAAGTCCGGTATACCTCCATTTGGACAAAAATCGCTTGCCCGGAACCATGTTAGAGTGTGAGTAACTCCGCCGCCTTCAAAATAACT